>OU342434.1:3014969-3617963 GCA_910589575.2 Carcina quercana | reverse complement strand
TACCATGGTTATAGTATGCATTCATAAATAAGACACAGTAATGCCATAACTTCCGTAGCGTTATTCATAAATCTAGGCTAACGAGCAATCTAAACAATTATCTGCGGTGCGATAACCGAAATAACAGCACTAGCTGTATCTAGTTGTGTTTTTATGTTTACTTGTGGCGCTTTATATTCATGTAGAGAAGTGCATGTGCAGTGTGCAGCGAGCCGGTGAGTAATGCACGCAAGCAATGGCGTGACGGTTTTTTAGTGATTGGGCGATGACCTTAAAATATGGCTTGCTAGCTTTTGCCCGTGACTTCGCGTGGGTTTCTGAAAGTTTCCGCCGGGAACTACTTGCTTTTCAATCTTATCTAAGGACAAACAAACAAAGTCACTTTCGCGTTTCTAATATTAATATGATTAAATTGTCTAATATAAACACAGGAAAAGTTCAAGTAAACCTTCCAACACAGCATACTTTAAGAAATTTTTGGTAAAAAATTATGTTTTATTAATAAATAAATAAAAAATGTGAATAACTTACTGAAAATCATATTTTATAATAAGATGTGCCTGGTGAAAAACACGAGCAATTGTGGTTTATATACACATTGAAACATGAACAGTGACAAGCGATTGAACAGTTTGCTATCGTAAAATTTTAATGAGATATAATTAAAATTATACTTGTGCTGTGAGACCCAGTTTCTTGCTAAATTTCATGATTCTTGGTGAATGGAAAGTACCCAATAGCTTTAAATCCTTTAAGGATTCTGTCATGAACAGGGCACTGCAAACTTAACAAGCACCTGGCCTACATGCATCTAGTATACGATAAGATTTGCGGATTCTGTAAAGAGGAGACACCCATCCACATCCTCTGTCACTGCGATGCGCTCCATCACAGTTGACAAAAGTACCTTGGAGGTTATTAAGGTTTCCACCCGTAGAGATATCGTCCGATATATGATCGGAGTGGGCCTCGGGGAAGTTAATGCACTTCCCCGAGGCCCACTCCGATCACACATAGGGGTCACAATAGATCTATCAAAGTCGCAGTGAGTGGTTGGGCCGGGTTGGCCACCCCCTTCTTGTCTCAAATAATAATAATAAAAACCAATAGTTTTGACTCCTTTTACGTCATAAACAGACGTATCTTTTTAATGCTTCATTTTTACAGCTCCAAGTGACTGCATACTTGCGTATCCGATATTAATTTCAACTTGATACCTCCATGCGTTCCTGAGAACAAGGGTACTGACATACAGACAGACGGACAACAAAGTGATCTTTTAATGATGCTTTCTCCTTTTGAGGTACGGAATCCCAAAAAACATTTAAGTTTATTTTAATCTGTTCCAGGTGATCTATTTCTGTTCTTTTAAAAAATAGCGGCAAGAATTGTATCGAGTTTTATTTAGTTTTAATTGTAATAAATATCTCGGTTATTCATCGTCTGGTGGTAGTGACCATGGGCTGACTGTTAGGTATGTAAGAGCCGATGTTTTATACTTAAATGATGTTCAACATCAAATTACGTCATCCCGAAATAGTGGTGTAATTAGGATGTGGCAATAGAAGTATGTACACTGGTGGACAAATAAATTTGTCGCGATTTTTACAAGCGTGACGTCACTAATTGGGTTTCAGTCGCTCATAATGAGAATGAAGTTTTTAAGAGAGTTCAAATTAATTAATCTTACGTACTCAATCGGGAGGGACAGTTTAATAATGTAATCAAGGCATTATCAATTAATATTTAAAAGTGTCTATTTTATTCATTTGCATTTTAAATTCAGTTCTGATAATTCTTAAGTCACTGAATCTTAGTCTGTGTCATTGGCTTTTAGCTATTCTTTTTGCTACACAAATGTGAGATAAGATGTAGTAATGCGAAAACTGCAACGAGATGGAAATCTCAATACACAAGTTTTGGTACACGATCCTGGTTTCGATTCCCAGCTGGTACGAGGTATCTCTGATAAATACTCCGTACACCCGCCGCATCAGATATACCGCGATAATCTATAGAAGGTATAGGTAGAACTAGAACCCGACTTCAACTGACATAAAAGTCAACAGCATTCATCATCTAAAATGTTCTCCCTTAGAGGTAGAATTATCTGGGTACGTATTTGGTTTTTGTTGATTGTCTGAAAAACCGCTAAGTCAATCTTGATAAAATTTATATGGAACCACCACTGAGGCATATTTTATCAAACAAAGAAAGAATCATCAAAATCGATTCATAACTGAAGGAGTTATCGCGTAACATACATACAAAAAAAAACATACAGTCGAATTGAGAGTCCTTTTTTGAAGTCTGTTGAAAATGCGACTAAATGGTTTCTGTCCCCAGTAATCGTCAATCATACTATCAGTTCTCATTAGCCTGAGTGTTTGACGTGTGTTTATCTTTTTAATTGTCGCGGTGACGTCGCTCGGACATAGTTACGATAGTGTAGGTATGTGTGTGTCGATGAACCACATCCAAGGTCCGCGTTGTGCTACAAACTGACGGGCCTTTGTCACAGGTCTGTTGATGTCCAGTTATTTTGGTCTGCACTGTACCTACTGCGAAGCATACACACTACACAGACACACGCCTTTGTAGCAGACTCGTTTATACTCGCAACTATTTTCATACAATCTTTATTCTACTAATTCCTTTGATCAATACTAAAAACATGCATTGCTTTAAAAAAAATTGGAGCGACAATATTTTGCGATCACCAATCTGACTTCCAAGGGAAACTCTCTGAGGGAAAGTCTTCTTATATTATTTTACACACCCACACTCTCCAAGCTGATGTTAAAGCGCCCATACAAACGTAGTCCAGTCATATTTTGAGTATTAAGCTATGAAAATCTATGAAATTTTCAAGACACAATCTAGAAAAATATATCTGTGTCGGTGGTGAGTCAGATTTTCGTTTAAATATATACTTCCAGAGTTACAGGGCGTCAAAGAATTGTATTTTACGGTAATAAAAAGCCCCAACTTTGAACCTGATTTACAAGAGTATGAATCAATTTAGAACAATTTGGAAAAACCACCGACATCTGAAATTTCATTAGTATACTGTATTAAAAAATGGTTACATAATATACTGTATCCTTCAAATGATCCCTGGACTACGAAACATACAAATAACGGGTGGATAACTTCGCGTAGTGTACGCTGTCTCACCGTACGTGCTCGGGTAGGATAGGGCTCGGATAGGGACAGCTACAAAACAATGCAACCTTGAACGCGACCACGTGGTCTAACCAACATAGCCTCTTAATAAGTGTAGCAAAATAGTTCTGTGATATTTTCAACATTTTTCATAATGACTGAAATGTTTTTTACGTTTTAAATCCCATATTTCCGCCATTTTGAAAAAAAATATCAAAATATTGAATCGACGGAAAAATTCTGGATAAATCTGAAGCCTGCTCACGAAATTTCACGAGAAACGGTTGAGATATGCTACTTCTAGAGAAGAACAGCTGGATATCAGCCGTCCGGACCTACGAAACAATTTTTGCCCAAGCTGAATCAGAGACGCTTCGCTCGCGATTCGTTCAAATATAAATAACTGAACTGTAGTTTACGGATGTTGTGAATTTGATTGCGATGTTATCAGTTTAGAAAGCGGATCCCTATCGATAATATCTGAACGAAAACGCAAGGAACCGTGTAAATGTTGCAGGAGGGTAACGATTGTAGTAAACATACGATTCAACAATGATTAGATAAATGACACGTTCCGCGAATGTATGGAGCCAAGGCCTGGTCTTGTACACTTATAATTTTTAAAGACCATTTTCAAATAAAAGTGATTTAGCTACCATTTTTGTATATTTTGATTCAATTTATTTGTACAAAAACATGAAAAACGCACGAAACAGATAGTAGTAGCACTTAACGTTGAAAACAAAGATGGCGTCAATAAAATGACATTTGACGCTGTCATTTACTACAAAAAGAATGATTTTGTACAATTAAAATAAATGCAAAAATGTAATTATATCAGTTTTCTATACATGTTTAGATTTTTGCTTGATTTTTTAAATAGCGTACAAGTGCAAGCCGAATTTGAAACAACTCTTTTATTAACAATCATTATATCTATCGCTGAAGCGTATTCGAGTAGAGTAGACATAATATTTTACAGTAGAAAACCCTAGGCTAATCTTTTCACCGCCTCCGTGGCCTAATCGCTAAAATATTGTACTAACACTCCGGAGGTCCCGGGTTCGATTCCCAGAGGGGGTACTGGATTTGGTTGGTGGTTGAGCATTTTCCATTTCCACCTGGCTAGTTACCACCATGTCACCTAAGTCTGTCGCTGAACAGCAGTGTTAATAGCACTGTTGTTTTCCGGTATGAAAGGTAGCAGAGCCAGCGCCTCATTAAGTTGAGGCCTCTGGGTGCGCACGCTTACCACCCAATGGCCTTATCGTCACTTACCATCAGGTGAGATGAAGGCCAAGTACAAAGCTATCATACATTTAAAACATGTAAAGTCCAACGTGTCAAACGAGAGAAGCTCATGACCAGTGTACTTCCGCTTATGATATCTATTCGCGGCCACAACTACAATATCTAGATGAAGCTAGTACATCGACCTGCGCCTGCGCCGACGTAATTGCCCTGTTATCTACGAACACATGCGTCCGATACTCACCGGCACCTCAAATTGCTAGATAAGACTTCTACAAAGTAAGGACTCAAATAATACGTTAGCGAAAAGCCGGAAAATTTGAAGTTCTGAGAATCTTAAAATTTAGGAAAATATAGGGTTATTCTAGATCAGTGGCTCCCAACCTTGTGCTGTATCCGAATTTTTTCATTCATAAAAAAATTGTTATGCACTGCGCCCGTATTGTATTATTTTGAAATTATAACTTTTACGCAGACATGAATTTTATTTAGTAGACTACCACTGGAGACCTCAGCACCGGTTGGAAACCACTGTACTAGACCTACGCGTTGTCACGTAGGTACGTCGATTATGCCATGGAAAAGGACATAGACTACTTTTTATCCATATAAAGATCCTAGGTAGGGTACCCTAAAAATACTGTGGCATGACAAGATTGTTTCCGTTATTTTTGGCATTCATCTTATCTGATGGTAAGTGTCGACATGGCCGTTGGATGGTAAGTATTCACCCAGAAACCTTAAGCTCATGAGGCGGATTGCTTCCTATCATTCCTGAGCACAACAGTGCTATTACCAGTGCTGCTGTTTGGGGGCAGACTTAGGTAACATGGTGGTAGCTAGTCAGGTGGACATAGAAAATGCCCTACCACCAAACATACCGAGTACCGATAGTTACCCCCACTGGGAATCGAACCCATGTCCTCCGGATTGGTAAACCAAGCGTGTAGCCATAAGGCCACGGAGGCGGTTTATTGGCATAAAAACTAGGCTAATCCCTCTCCATCACATGTTAGCTGCGTGCCAAATTTCATCACGATGGGTTCCGACGGTTAATCGTGAAAAGGCAAGCAGTTGTAGTTGCCACTTGCCAAAAATTGCGATGGGGTGTGCCGATGAGGCTCTTAGGTCTTAACGCAGAAACAAACTAGCTTTCGTATTTATTCTATTTATTTAATAGTAGGATATACTCAAATCGGACCAAATGAGAGCCACCCTCGCTTGTCATTGGGAGTTAGGTCAGGGGGTCCTTCCTCTCTGACCTTAGGGCTCCAAAAGCGTCCCGAGGGCAACCTGCGCCCGCGCCCTTGAAGAGGCATTGTCTCGTCAATGTGAACCGAGACCGCGACCTCGGCCGTCTGTTCACCCTGGCACGTAAGTCAACGATGTTATATTCTGCAAGTGTTACTTTGAGTATGGGCCAACGGCTATACGGATTTATAATGTTACAATTATGTTAACCGCCTCCGTGGCCTAATGGCTAAATCCGGACGTCCCAGGTTCGATTCGCAGTAAGGTTATCTATCGGTACTCGGTTTGGTTGGTGGTATTTTTTATGTCCACCTGGCTAGCTACCACCATGTTACCTAAGTCTACTGCCAAACAACAGTTTATTTTATTTAAACAGTTTATTGTACACAGAAAATATTTACATAACACAAAACAGAAAAAATATATACAAAAGGAACAGCTTATTTCTAAAAGAAATTTCTTACAGCAGTCCTAGGTTAAGGAGAAATATTGAAGAAAGGAGGGCAGTTAGGCGTGTACGATATGATAAATATAATAAACGATTACATAAATACGAGATACAAAACAAACTAATATATATCAATAATAATACATACATACTTTACATACTATAAATATATATAATCTTATAGTGATAGAAAATGTTCCTTGACGTTTTTCTTAAAGGCGGAAACAGTTTTGCTGTCGCGTACAGTGTGAGGCAACGAGTTCCACAATCTGGCTGCATGAACCGTGAATGAGTAGGAAAAGAAATCGGAGTGATGGGAAGGGATGGATAGGATTGTCCTAATGTGAGCTCGACAAGGTTGGTCAACAGGATGCGAGTATGTAAATCGCTCACTTAGGTAGCTAGGATAAGAGTGTGACAGTGACAGACAGTGTTAGAGGAAACTAACCAAATATGGAATAGTATCCCTATAATGGAATACCGCCATTTCTCGGAAACGAATACGAGTTGTAAAATACTCGCGTATAGGTTTCGACATGTCACTCGGGCGAATGTTCTGTCCGCGATGAGAGTGTGAGAAAAGTTTTTAAGGTACGTCAAATCTAAGTATTTCTCTCAAAACGTGACTGGAAATAATTTTGTATATTATAACGGGTACATATTTAGTTTTTGTTGGTTTTCTCAAAAGCGCTCAATTTCGATAAAATTTATATGCATTAAGCTCTACCAAACAAGAAAAGAATCATCATAATCGATTCACAATTAGCGGAGTTATCGCGTAACATACATACAAAAAAAAACATACCGTCGAATTGACACCCTTCTGCTTTTGTGAAGTCAGTTGAAAACAAAATAAATTATTTGAAAATACTCGTAATTACGGGTTAGATAAATCCATATCTGTTAACATATCAAAATTGGAACATTGATACATTTGTATGAAGTATTTATCGTGACTTAGAGCAACCACGAGGAATTTTTATGTAGGAAAAGCTGCGGGCAATCTGGTTTTCATTTAAAAAATATTGAATACTTAATATAAAACAAAGTCGGGCTAGTTACACTATTTACCTATAATTACAGAACGTTTATTTGATTTTTTTTTAATTTGTCTCCGCCCCGAATAGCAGAATAAATATTAAAGCATGGGATAAATTTACTAAAAAGTCGAGCCAAAAAAGGCACAGCCGTACCATCTCGAACTATTCATTTTCACATACATTCACGACCTACCAGAATGTTATAATTGAATAGAATGATTTTTGTAGAGGGGTAGTTGAAAGGTCGGAAAATGAAACTGGCTACTTTTTTTATAGAGATTGAATGAGTAATTCCCATGGCAGACGAGGTCGCAGGCAGAAGCTAGTTTACGTTCACATATTTATCAACAATAGTTTTCACATTTAGATTTTAAATTTACATATTATAGAACACCATTTTGTGTGTAGAAACATCCATATTTGTTTACAGTGAGCTAAGAGTAAAAGTCAATGATCCATCTTCTGAACTTGGAGTTGACCGGCCTGCGTTTACGTTAACTTTATTGTAATGGGTACGTACGTAAATACGAGCGGTTGTGTAACTTTATATGTTTGTTTAATGATCAGTTTTGGTCGTGAATGGGACCTTGAAGTAATGGAAATTTTAAAGGATTTAAAGGAGATCTTGTAATTTTATTAACTAGCTTTTAGCCTCAACTAAGCCTGTAAACATGTAACACAACTGTCGTCAAAGTTGCGTTGAGGAATCCATATCATTAAAGGTGCAATACACTAAGGAAACAAGATCATTACAATCTCACGGCTCACGAATGTCTTTACTGACGATGTCTCTAGTTTCTTAGTCGACCTTGGATTTTAGGTGTAGTGGAATGTAGACAAGAGTCAGCTTCACAATGACATCAGGTGAAGAAACCTTGGTTTCACGGATTACATTCCCCTCTATACATTGCACCAATACTATGAGTTCACTGGAGGGCAATGGAACGAGACATCCCTGACGATAGGACAAGGTTCGCGCTAGGTTCACCATGAATTCACTCACCAAAGTACAACATTTTAGATGTTTTATAAAGTTGTCGTAGCTACACGTATTATCTGTATATCTATACTAATATAATAAATGTGAAAGTGAATTTGTGTGAATTTTTTGTGTTTTGTCCTTAGCTTCCTTCACGTAGCGGAGAGTCAGAATGACTAGATGTTTAAGGGTCGAAAACGGACATAGGCTGCTTTTAATCCCGATCGATCAAGTGGCATACATTTTGAACTTCAAACACATAAAGTCAGCGACAAAAGTATTCCCTGATTTGCCAAATGAATGTAACGTGAAACGAAACGTTGCCACTGAAACAGAATAACCGACGTTCAGATAGTTATGTGCTTCTATTTTTAAATAATTGGTAACTGAATTTAATGTTAATTAGTCACTATTTTTTCTTTTCTAGTCACTAACAATCAGTTGCCCACTTAGCATTTTCATAACTAAATTAATTATTTTTGACATCTTTAATTAACATTTACAGTTAAGCGTGGTGAAACCATTGAGAATAACTGAGAAGGAGGCTGGAACAATTCAATTTTACTTCTATAAAAGTTATTTATTAATGCACGATTATCTAAAATGACGGCTAATTGGTAAATGGCCTTAAATATTATGTGCCCGCAAAATAACAAAAGAACGAAGTTGAAAACTCATACATCACTTCTGACCCCAGCGGTTCTGGTACATATACATACTACGTATAGTAAACAGGTAAACACCATACAAAGTATGTGATGGCAAGTTTAAAATACCAACTTACAAAGTACGCGTGTTGTTGATCTCATTTGTTTTATTGAGAATTTCTCCGAAAGGTCCAGACAACAAAAGAGACGGTGTATTGAGACGGCACCGTTTCACTCCGTTCAAAATTAACTGTGCAAATATACTACAACACAAGTATACTAGTGTGTATGGCACAAAGTACAGTCAGACACAAAAGAAAACGTTTTAGAGATTTTGAATTTGAAATTCGAAAATTAATTGATTTATTCTGCAATCAATCAACCAAATATACTTTATTGCACACACACACTCACAAAAACATAACATAAAAGGTACAATGAAAGCGGCCTTATCTAAGCCTTAGCTAATAGCGATCTCTTCCAGGCAACCTTGGAGTAGAATAATCATACGATTATCAAGGGCGCTACATAAATAAATAAATACATATATACATACATATAACGGATAAACAATAGACAAAATATAGTGGATCAGGAAGAAAAGGAAATCAGAGGAGATAAGATTCTTCATCATGTCAATAAAACTGAAACATTGTTCAAACTACATTGTTTTAGGGTTCTGTCCTATACACAAGTAGACTAAATTACAAAAAAAAAACTACGCAATAATCATACGATTAAAAATATAGCTAAGAACTACCGCAAGGAAACTTGCTTTCACGTAAAAAAATTGCATCAAAATCGCTCCACTCATTCGAGAGCTACGATGCCACAGACAAGCATACAGACACACACATTGGCGTCAAACTTATAACACCCCTCTTTTGGCGTCGGCGGTTAAAGAGGAACAAAACTATGCCATGTAAAAGATATGACACATTAAAAAAATTACACAAGACTCTGGCCAACTTTGTAATCGACACAGAATGATTTACAAAGCTACATAGTATGTTATTAAATAGACAACAAGCTATGTCTATTTTGCTATTCAGGACGGACACAAATACAATAAATCAAGAACCATGAAAATCGGTTCAGCCGTTCTCGAGATATAAATGTTTGAACAAACCCGACTTTGTTTTTTTATATATATATTTTTCAAATCAGTTATTTATTGTCAAAATATTCACATGTCAAAGTTATACAGATACATATTTTAAACCTATAACTATAATATAAAGAAACACGTCATATTAATATATATAGTTATATATTAAGATATGTAAATTTGTGTAAAAAATAAACATATTATATCTTATTATAATAATATTTTATTGCAGACTGTACTAGCTACATACTCGTATAATCTTACGCTGTACTGAGGATAACAAAACTGTCGTAAAATC
The DNA here is from genome assembly GCA_910589575.2 of Carcina quercana. Lineage (NCBI taxonomy): Eukaryota > Metazoa > Arthropoda > Insecta > Lepidoptera > Depressariidae > Carcina > Carcina quercana. The sequence goes on along the minus strand of OU342434.1, from coordinate 3,607,776 downwards.
TGACGGGATAGTTTTTGTGCTGATCTCTGGGAATAACTTTAGTTTTATGAGTTTTTGAAATTGATAAAAATACTATTTGTACGTAAAAAGATATTTTATACCAACGTACGGATGTATTTTTCGCAGATGGACAGACAATACTTTAGAAAGAAGGACCGTACTAAAATAACCTTGTTCTTAGCACAGTAAAAATAATATTAAAACATAGATTCCGTAGGCCGCTTCCCGATCGAAATATTAAAACGATAAATGGTTTTAAAATAATTTATTTATTAGTTTCGTACACAATAATAATAATTTATATCTAAGGCTGAAGTATTGATCTGGCAAGACCTAAAGTTCCAAGTTTGCTATCAACACGACAGAAGGACCATATCCTTTCTCCGCGACTTTAGTTAGGGTTTTTACGCAAATTTTCACCACTAGTTCTAGCAATTGCTAGAAATATGTATATTTTACCCTTTGCAGAGTATTCCCCTTCGCTGCAATTTTCAAATTGCCGAAAACTGAAATGACAAACGATCTTTTTTTTTCCGCAGTCAAACTAGGAACCCTTATAGTTTCGTTCTGTTTGTCTGTCTATCTGTCCGCGGCTTTGCTCAGAGGCCTTTACTACTAGAAAGCAGTAATTTGGTACGGGTATACATTAGAATAAAACTTGAAAAATAATTTTTAAGGGTGGCTCCAATACACGTAACTCGGGGATGAAATATATTTTTCGCGTCCACCCCATTGTGTGGGGTATCGTTGAATAAGTCTTTGAAAACATTGTGGGTTTGGAAACACCACTTTTTCACTGTGATTGTTAGTCCAAGCATATTTTAAAAGATTATGGTGAAAGAAATTTAGCATGAAACTTTTACTGTCGAAATCACATTAAAGTTGGTGGCGGCGTGTAGTAACGACAGTTCAACCGCTTGTAAATAGAGTCTGTCCATTATTTCATATCCGAATTTAGCGCAGTGACTACAACATCAAGATTGTGATGACGATATTTACAAGCAAATACAGTCATACATGACGTTTGTGTGTATAGTCTACGTAGTCGCTGTGATATGATAACAAATCATAATTGCGATAATGAAGTACACTCATTATTCTCACCTCATAAGCTTGCTAAGTCAGTTTTTCCTGTAGTGTTAGGATTGCGTAGAATAATTCCCTGAGTCCACTGAGCAATCGGACCACATGGTGTCAGCGAAATAATTTGGGTTCTTCATTTTTTGGACATTCCTGCCATCGCCGTAAGGTGTTGAGTAGACGGCTGATCGTCAGCCACGTTGTCACTCACCATCAGCCGAGAAAGGGTTCAAGAGTTGTTTCATTTCGGATATATAAATTAGCATTTTTGACATCAAAAATGTGCGACTGTTTTGTTAAATAATTATTTGCGAAACCATGTGTATTGCGGTCCACCTCGGGTATCTATAGACTGGCACTGAGTGTCTTACTCAGACAGGTGTATATACTGGCACACAAAGGTTCGCATCAATGAAATACTGTATGTTTAAAGAAACTTAGACCGTATATTTCTGCTTTATTTTCAGTCTGAGAAATCTTTACCGCTAGACAAAGAGTTGCTTCATTTCTCTACAGTTTTCCTACCACAAGTAATCTGGTGATTGTTTCGGAACGAGTCCAGCTTCCCGACATTTTTATTGGCCTGCTGCGTGACCGATCCCCTTGAGACCAAATCCATTTGCCGTTTTCTACAATAGCCCTTTTCTCATGTGTCTGACATAATCATCACAATGGCTAAAGATTAGCCCTGATTGGAGTTCGTCGGTGTTTCCGTTTTGTAGAGCAAAATAAATACAAATTGGTATTAAAAGTTGGCCTTTCGCCGAGAACGAATGTCTAGTTCTTTGCGCATTCAGATGCTCTGTTACCACGAAATTATATTCGAGGCAAGTGAAAAATCTTTTATGAATAAAACTATATAAAAACGGTTTGGTAGTAATGGACGCGCGGACACAGATTGTACATTAGCTGCGCCCAGTGAGCGTGACCGGGGGTTTATTATAATCACTAACGTACGGGCTATCACTGATGCTTCCAGTCAGTTAAATCGGTTAATCGGTTCAGTGAAGCAGTATAATTGGGTTCGAGTTAACAGATTCCGGCACTTGTGTGAAAATTGTCCTTTCCGACTTGAACGACAGAAATGTTCGGCCAATGACTCCGCTAGCCAATTTGTCACACATTCGCAAGCTACGTTCGCTGGTGCGTCTCGCCGTACCGCATGCTCGGCCTGCGCGGGCTTATTTGACAAAAGAGAACAATAGGCCGCGAAGGAAACACGTGAGCGCGCCGAGCTCACTCCGACATTAAAATGTGACCTTACTTTTTATCGGAGCCTCTTTTTGCACAGCTCGTTAAACCACGTTACCAACCGTCGTCCGTCGTCGTGTGTCGTGTCGTGTATACTCGTAGCACAGACAGACGACGCCAGGATGTCAGGTGTTCGAGTGTGAAGCTAGGAAGGAGGCACGGCTAGCGCGAAACCAACAATCATTGATTGACAAAAGTTGTGAATGTGACGGAGTGTTGAGTGACGTCGACGGTGGCGCCGTGGGGCGGGGCGCGGGGGACGCGGGTGTCAGATTCGCGAGGAGGCTTCCGCGGGCGGGGTCAGCGACCTACCCCTCCCGCGCGGCGGCGGGCGCGCCAATGTCAGGGCCGGTGCAGCCGCGGTCAGCTGACGTCTGGAGGCGCGCGGGGGACGCGCCCGCCGCCGCCGGCCCAGAGGTGCAGTCGAGCCCCAGACCTGCTCGGAGACGCACGCCTCTCCGGCTCGCGGCACGCGCTATAAATACTCAACAATCAGGCGGGCGGCACCGCGCGCTACTCCGGCGCCAGGGCTGTCCTCACGAGTCAGGTACCTGAAGTAGCGCGCGGCGCCTCCCGCATCCACGACCGGAGGCTGATCGAAGACACGAGAGCGACCGCCGCACGCCCATTGTACTTCATCAGGTGCTCTGGTGATGAAGGTTCCAGGCGCTTGTTGGAGTACACTTACCGTGTCGGCGGTGATCGTCCAGTAGGAGAGCGTGCGAGAGAGCGACGTAGCCAACGTCGGGACCGCCGCGGTGGCGGGCAACACGTGGTGGAGTGTGAGCACGTGGCGCTAGACGGCACGGCACGGCAGCAGGCGGCAGGCGGCAGGATGGTGCAGGTAGGTGCGTCGTCGTCGACGTGGGCGCGGGACAAAGAGTGCGGCGGCGTGAGTCACGCAATCACGCCGGTTGATGACCGCAGGCTGCAGCGCACGCACCCTCACCTCACCCCAGCGAGCCGCAGGACGCGCTGCCCACATTTGCATTGGTCATCGAACTCCCCAAGATCTCAACAAAAGCAGCTCAAACTGGTTTCCGTTTATTTTTCGACAGCCGCCCGCCGCCGCTGCCGTTTTCCTGTGTGATTCGCATCAGACTATAAATTTGTCCGTGTATTATGATGAACATTTTCAGCGTTGTCGACGTTTAACGATAAAAAATACATTACGTGTAATGAAGTCGGTCGGGGGCGTCGAAAGGCATCGAGACAGAGATTCGAGAACAAAGAACCATTGAAATCTGAGAGACTGCGTATCCAAAACAATATATTACACGTTTATTGTGGGTAACAACTGTATTATACATTCGGTAAGCCGCCGCGCCGCCTTCGCGAGTGACGTAGATGCGTCTCCTCCCCAGACAGAGGACCTCGACGAGGCCACAGCCACAGGCCGTGTCCCGTGTCTCAGTATTTCACTCAACCTTTTTGCGAATGTCCGATTGGAATTTGTACCTTCGTTGTGCTACACAATCAAGTCACCTTCATATATGTGGCACGCACGCCGCGCCGGGATGCCGATATATGTATGTAATGTACGCGTATGTCTTCGGCCAGATATAAACGGCCAATAAAAATACAAGTCTCGGGTGGATGACTCACAGGAATGCGTCTAATTGTTGAAGTGGACGCAAAAACGTACTTCGTGTTAGGTTTCAAATTATTGAGAAGCGAAATCGAGTCGCTGTAGCGCTTCATCGACAATTCCGAAACGATAGATGATTTTACTTCTATTGTTCGTATGAAAAATTCATTCGAATCTGTTCTAGCTCATATAAAGCGGTGCTTCAACTGCACATTTGCATTAAGTCTAGATTAACTGCCACAGACGCTATAATAATGTAAATTTTAGACGTTCCTTAATTAGCTCGTCGTTAGCACCAACGCGTAGGCTGGGATTGTTTTAACCTTACCTAGGCATCGTGCAACTCGGCACATTGACCAGAAAAAATGTTAATCACACATAGATGAGTCAAAATCTCAAATCACATTTAGAGTTTGGTCTTACAGCGGTTTGTTAAGTAAACATAACAAAAAAGATTGATTGCTCTACATTTTTCAGTGATAATTCTTTGAACAACAATCGGAGCTTTGTTTTTGAATAGGATGGTTCATAAATTAATGACCTTGGGAACAATGTTATCTAAATAAAGTGATACATAAGTATCATTTAAAACCTATACCGTGTAGCGTAACATAGGTGCCTTAAAACAGTACAGTGACTAACTGCAACTAGCTGGTCAGACAACAATGCACATTATAAGCGGGTGGACATAAGATTAAAATTTGGAATTTCTTTTCCATTCCTTGAATGCTTTAAAGTAAACCAAGGAGGGATGAAATGGGGTGCGAAATTTTTTATGAAGAAATGTAATTCAGACCATATATATGTTCGGGATTAACACGTATGATATTTTCATACCGGTATTTTACCGGTCCAGCGCAGAGAGATAAAGAAATCAATTAAGACGAAGTTGTAGGCAGATACTAGTCTAATAGTATAAAAATGTTTAATTAATGACCAACAATTTGTCACTTATTTGGGTGTTAATTTACACACTGCAAGTTTTCATCATAGTCATCATCATCATCAGCCGGGAAACGTCCACTGCTGGACATAGGCCTCCCTCATGGTACGCCACATCGACCGGTCCCGAGCCACCTGCATCCAGCGACTCCCCGTGACTCTAACCAGGTCGTCGGTCCATCTAGTAGGGGGACGGCCTGGTAGACGTTTCCCGGTACGTGGTCGCCACTCGAGAACCTTTACTCCCCACCGGTTATCGGTTCTTCGAGCGATGTGGCCTGCCCATTGCCACTTCAGCTCACTGACTCGTCGAGCTATGTCGGTGACCTTCGTTCGTCTACGGATTTCCGAATTTTTTCATTTCATCATAGTACTAAGGTTTATTTCTCTTTGTGAATAGCGATTAAATTTTGCCCTGTCCGGTATTCTTAATTTATCATTTTGACTCCGCCGAACGTCGAATCATCTTTTTTGTGTGCGCCTGAGGTCGGCTTTTTCTGTCTGTTTTTGAATACATAAATACTCATGTAGGTTGGATCGAGTCGCGCGTGTTCAGCTTGGCACCTTAATATCTCGGGGTTTAAATGACGATTCGTTTTCTTCGTTCGGTTCATTTTGAGTTTCTTTGTTTGTGAAAAACAATCATCAATACAATGAAACGGTATCGCCTTTATAAATTTGTTTATACTTAATTTTCAACCGACTTCAAAAAAGGAGGAGATTCTTAATTCGACTGTATGTTTTTTCTTATTTGTATGATACGCCCCTAATAAATAGATTTTGATGATTATCTTTTCGTTTGGTAGAGCATGCTTCTGAGTTAGTATATAAACTTTATCGCAATTGATATAGTGCTTTTTGAGAACATCAACAGGAACATTCCCAGATAATTGGTGGAGGTGAAAATTTGAGGGATTGAATACTGTAGTTTTTAGGGCAGTTGAAGTCGGTTTCTAGTTCTTTTTGAACGCGTTAATTATATGCAGAATGCTTATCTGAAAAAGTAGAATCATAGTATTTTCATTGCGTCACTTTAGTCATGCTTGTCAGTCATATATTACTAATCAAGGTATCGTCCAGATTACTCACCATACCAAAAATATTCACGTCATTTTGTACACCGAATGCTACCCATGAGGGACTGGTTAGGAGCGCGCGGGGACGCTCGAGCCTCCGCGGAGGTGGCCATCGGGTTCTTTTATCCGGTCGCCAACTAGCACGATGGACATTCCGAGATAGTCCAGACTAGCGAACCGTGCTTCGGATTCCGCTACGCTCCTCAAACAGTCGCTCGGAACGAAAACATCAGTCCCTCGAGACCTATACCTAGACGTCATTGCAACTCAACTATTCTCTGTCTCTTCTCTTCTCCTAAATGGCTTCTCAAGTCCTTAATTCGGAACACGGTATGACCCACTTGCGACGTGGTCAAGAGCGTGGTGACTGGCCACGTTTGAAGCCTACCACCAGAAGTTGCTACTTGTTTTAGCGCCTTGTGTAGGCATCGCTAGCAAAAACTTACAGACGCGAGTAGTTTCTATAAAATATGTAATTCTTGTATTTTCCTATATAGATATTAGAATTAGATTATTCTTTGATTTTTAGGGTTCCATACCTGAAAAGGAACCCTTTGTTGTCCGTCTGTCTGTCAATACGCTTTTTTTCAGAAACGCGTAAAGGTATCAAGTTGAAATTAATATCGAATACTCAAGTCTGCCGTCCCTTGGATCTGTTAAAAAAATAAAACTTACAGGTACAGCAACAAAATGCAAGGGAACCAAAACCTATAAGGTACTATAGTTCACCTAGAATCCTGAAATTGTCAAGAAGCAAGGTCTTACAGCCCAACTATAGGAATACATCTGAAAACCAGGATTTTTTTCATTGTAACGCAGTAAAAATGTTTTTTTTTATGTTTACAAACTTTACTTTGTAGTTGAAAGCCATACATCGGGTATGTGATTTAGCTGCAAAGTAAAGTTGGTTATCCAACCCGACTTATATTTTCTATAGAGCATTGTTGTGTGCATATTACCGTACCCATTATTTATGATTTTCAGGATGTTAATTATACATATTCTGTAGGGAAATTATGCGCCAGTCCGAATCACACTTGACCGGTTTTTTGTATACAATTGCAGACCAGATTTCAAACATCACTGTTATTGATTATTTAATGTAGTTTAATGTTAAAAGTTGGTCATGTTTAATCCTTTATTTCCCGTTGGGCAACACAGCTGTCATCTCTAAATCAGCGGCATCGACTTGGAGTACGTAAAAATTAGCGCAGATGAATCAGAGTGCATTAAATAAAATGAATTATGTTACATTTACATTGAAGTATTTTTGCGATTTACAATAAGCATTTAAGTCGTGTTCTAGGCTCGAGGGTCATTACTGTTATCCGGTCGGCGCATGGGTTCCGTAAAAGGCGACTAAAGGAATAAATTATTGTCATCTGTGAACAACATCTTACTGCGAGCACAAATAAAAAAAAAAACTAAAAAAATGACATATTTGTATATATTTTTGTAAGCCATTTATAAAAACCCTTTATTTTGATACCGCCACTCAAAAGGTTTTGAATAAAATATATTAGTCATGTTTTGGTTAAAAAAATCGGCTATTTAATTTTTTTTAAATTTTCCTGCCGGCTTCTGTGTTTTCCGTGTGGCTACAACCTACATGCAACCGTGAACCATCCTAGACTACATCGTCACTTAACATTAGCTGAGATTGTGGATAAGCGGAAGTCTATCTGATATACATATAAAATAATAATTAAAAAAAAATGATACATGATGTGCATAAATAGGTTGCTGCCGTTCTCCCATTTTTTTCTTATTTGCCTTTTATGACTCACACGGGTTGATTCTATTATAAGCCCCTGACCCCACGACGTAAAGTTGACTGAATTATCTAACACATTGTTTTGTTTTGTCAGTGAAAGTCCACGCATGATACAAATCGTCAATTTACGAGTGGTCAGTCGAGTGTTTATTTATCTGTCATACAGATAAGAGGCAGAATGTAATCACGAACGCACCAAATTTATTTTTATATTAAAGTCGTTACGCGATAAATCCACAAAAGATTAATGGCCACATGTTTTTGTTTAATCTGTGCTGTTTTAATGAGACACGCCTTTGTTTTAATGTGCCTACTTGGCAACAGTAGACACAGGCTTGAGATTGGCTAAGGCAGAAATCCGTCTATGGGCTTGAGAGTAATAAATCGTGGCTACTGACTGTGATAATCTATGGTTTTGGCAGATCATGAAAAGGTCTTAAGAAAGTGGCACTGCACGAAATTATATTAAAAATTACAGTCCACCTCTATGCCCTGAATTAGTAAAATACATTGAAATAATTTATTTAGGTTAGACCTATCCTTGAACAAGGCCACGCTTTTGTTGAAATTTGATACAAATACATAAATAATTAATATACAATACATGTCGTTAATGACATCTATCAAAATTTGATGTTTATTGAGAGGTCGTAAACGTTATGTATTGTTTATTAATTTGATAATTGCAAAAGATTTAAAAGCTAAATTTAAAAAAAGTTCACATCCACCAAAATTGCATAAAATGGCGGACCGCGGCAGCCATGTTCTTTAGGTTTCAATATGCTTCACTGAGATTCAAGGAATGAGATGACAGTAAAAAAAGTTTACGCTCAGATTAAAGAACTTGTTATGACCTAAGACAACAAAAAAGCCGGAAATATTTTGTAGTCGAAATTAAATAATTTGAACATTCAAGTTGTCAAGTTGAAGTAGGTATTTGAAAACATATACATCGAAGATTATAAATAATCTAAATAGTATACATACGAGTATTTCCTAGTTGTGGAACTAACAAGCTTTTAGACTATAGACATCTAATACATCGAAACAAGGGAAAAGGGAGGGAATGAAGAATCACTCCAAACTAAACAAATTACCCGCTACTTTTTCCCTGGCAGTCGGATAATGCTAGGTAAACGTTACCCAAAAAACGTTATTTCACTAAACTAGATTGCTGTTTTTTGCAAATTAAAAAAACAAATCCGAAACTGATTTCCTCGATTTTCATTTTACAAACAAATTTCAAGCCATATTTTTATGAAAACTACATACATACATATTTGAACGTGCTTCATAATCAGAACCGAAACCCGACCCTCGGTGACGTCACGAGGCAAGCATGTTTGGCGTGGGGCGTTTTACTCCTTACCACGGCCACGTGGCTAAAAAAACTTTTTACTTTAGCCTACAGCGCAATATATTGTAAAAATTAAAAAGTATTAGTATATTTCTGTTATTGTCTTAACCGTCCGTATTGATAAACTCTTACCGTATTAAAAAGAATCCAGACAATGAGCCTTGTAAATATAGCAACAAGGATCAGTCTACATGGAGCCAAAATCACAATTATGATGGCAATAGAAGTCATTGACTGCCAACCGTAAAACTGCTAACGGTAAAATGTGATGATAAGGATTCATTTAATAATACGGTGAATGAAGCGTTACTGGATGTTACGACATGGCTTAAAATAATAACCTCAACTTAAACGCAGCTAAGACTAAAGTTATGCAATTTATATCTTACCAGTCTAAACCACTACCAATTGACATCCTACATAATGAAGTCAACAATTCTTAGCTTAGATAGCCATCTAAACTGGAAAATTCACATGATTAAGTGTGTAAAAAAATTTGATAGATTTGTATATGCTCTGTGGAGACTACGACAGTTTCAAAAGACGCAGCTCTTACAGCTTATCATGGTTACGTATCTTCGGTACTAAGTTACGGGCCTATTATATGGGGAAACTCTGTAGACATAGGCAGAGCTTTTATTGCTCAAAAAAAATGCGTCCGAAAGAATGGCATATTACCTGGACAGTTGCAAGCCAATATTTAAGAAGCAATCCATAATTCCATTACCCTGTAGGTATATAAGGGACTATGCCTCTTTATAAAGTATTACCCAAAGTACTTTAACAAATTAAATGAAACTAATACAAGACAACTTCGGCTTCAGTATATAAATCGGTTGCACCAACCAACATGTCACACGTACATCTAGAAGAAAAATGTATTAAACACATGCATCATTGCTTACAATCATCTCCCAAGGGGTTTACAATTAGAAAAAGGCACAGATTTTCATAAAAAAATACGGATTGGCTTCTCTAGAAAACTGCAACTGAAAACTTTCTGAATATTTGGATCATAAACATTAATCATTTTAAATATCCCTGTAATTATAGTTTGACATAAATTAATGAGATGACTTGTGAATTATTAAATTATTAACATTATTCTGATTGACATGTTATGTAAACAAATTTTTTAGCAATCAAATTCCTTATTAGATTTATAATATTTACACACTTGTGGACAGGTTAAGTACATCGAACCAATTGAAATTACTATCTTAACACCGTGTAAAAAGTATGTACTTGGCAAATAAATTTGCCTTTCTTTCTTTCTTTAAAAAAAACCTTCTTCCCGTCGCTTTATCTGACGCACGTGAAAACGTGGGAGCCAAGTCTGAATACCGTGACCCAATCCGATAATCACGAACCTAACTCTAATCGGGACGAATTTATTAGAGCGTGTCGAAAATAATTTAAGTTGAAAATAGTCTGACTATGTTAGATTAAGCTAAGTTACCTGGCAAATATTTTCACGAGTAATAATGTAAGTAATATTAAGTAAACACTACAGCGAAACTTTGGTAATTTATCATCGTGCTACATAAATAGGTACACATGTATAGAGTATAGTGTGAGAAAACAGCATTAAATAAACGAGTTTCTCGAGACCGTAGACTATTGCTACGAGGAGTAGATCGGGAAATAAAAAGGGTTCTGGGCTACATTCGGAAAACCAAGGAGAACTCTCTCGATAAACCGTAGGAAAACTTTTGAAATTTACATAAAGTCTTTGACATATAATTCTGTATCAACACTTGCAAGAAGCAATTAATCGTTTTTATAAATTAATTAATCCATACATTAAACCTAAATGCGAATGTCAGTTTATTTGTTTGTATGTCGTCCCTTCACGACGCAATAGAAAGTCAGACTTGCTTTTTTGTACAGGAATATTTGAAGGGCCGACAAATAATACGAGTATATTATTACTTCTTTGTACTCGTATCCCATTCCAATAGATATTTCCCGCGCGAATAGTTTAATTTTTCGATGGTTAGTGTTCTTTGGATTATGATGATGTGTGGTTAGGTTATCTAGTTTTGTACAACTTGAAAGTTGATAAACCTAAATTTGCAGTAGCAGTAGTAGACGAGTACGACACCAGGTGGCGCTAGTAGTATGTTACATTGCACGTCTTAAAAAATCACGTTTGTTGAACGGGAGCCCCTCAAATATTTATTTTATTCTGGTTTTTAGTATTTTTTGTTATAGCGGCAACATAAATACGGCGGACGGACGGACGGACGGCTGGACAGCGAAGTCTCAGTAATAGAGTCCCGTTTTACCTTTTGGGTACGGAACCCTAAAAACCGAAGGTGAACTGTCTCTATTTGATAATATTTACGCTGTTTTGTCTTGTTCTCGCATCATTCACACATAGATAAAAATGTGAATGTTTATTATGTATATATATGTATGTCGAATAATCCCACACAATAACAGCCCTCGCGTTGTTGTGGCTATTTTTACAAGTAACAAATTCACGATCGAAAAATACGACATTGGCATTGTTAGAATAAAAAATCTCGCATACAAGCAAACTTCCTATGATAGTTACTGTTTGTCAACATATTGTTTCAACATCCAACCTTTGAACATATCTATAGGTGCCTATAGGCACATTATTACAAAAGCTTGTTAAATTTGAAATACTTATATTGAAATGATAAAATACGAATAAACCCAGAGGAACAAGTAATATAATGACGTATATACATATGTGTTTAAAACACACAGCGGGTCCAAAATGGATATAAATAGCGCAATCCAGAGAAAACTGGCTCAATTTGGAGGCGGCCTTTACCTGCAGAGGGTTCTTGCAGAATAATTTCAATATAAAATTATTAACGTACCAAAAAATCATTCCTTTCTATGAAACTATTATAATAATTAAATTAACTAACTACTCAATCTTTTTTATTGATACTAGCAAAACTAATCATAGCATTTTTGTAAGATATAAAAGGCTTTTTTATTTATATACATATGTACAATATTTTTATTTAACTCTATGTTTTTTAAATGTTTTCCTTTTAATTATGTTCAATAAAATGTATCGGTAAATAAGTCCCTCCCCTTCCTTTTTCCAATAACGGTTTTATTATTTCGTTTCTAAACGTACCCAGAACAGAGGTATGTACCTACTGATCTATATATTATGAGACGAGGGTAGGTCACAATACGCTGGCTGAGAACAGTTAGTCTGGGAATGTTAGAAATCAGCAGAACAGAGAAGTCTGTGGAGAGGTTGTAATTATTTTTTATCGGTAAAACCAAGGTAAAACTATATATATCTCGGTATCTCAATCTCTTTCATTCTTCATTCTAATAAAATAAACGTGAAATTGAGTTGTTGTTTGTTACTAAGCGTCTCAATGGTAACAACCAATCGTGAAGAAATTTGGTATACGTGTAGCATAACGCATGGTAAAGGACAATATCTAATTTCAGGTCGCGATCCATCATAGGTAAAAATTGAGTAATTCGAATGTACAAATATATTTCATTCAATATGTAGGAACTTGATTATTTTTCACTAAATACATAAGTCAGTACATACCAGAATGTTCAAATGCTTGTAGTCATCACACAATTATAGCTTTATTTTTTGTATATTTTAATATTTTTGCTTTTTGCCGTCGACTTTGTACGCCTTGACTTGGGAAAGTATCCCACAGGAACTACTTGGTCGATAGGACTTCTAAAAACCAAATCATCTTGACCCTCTGTTACGATGAAAAGAAAGAACAAACAAATAAACTAACCTTCGCATTTATAATATTTACTGTGTATTTTCTTCTCCGAATCATTTTCCATACTCTCTTAATCACTTCATAAAAATATTCTATTAATGTCACTAATAAAAGCATAAATGTGGTCACATATAACAATAATTTAACTAAAATAATTAATTAGTTTAATTGATTTATGTCTTCGAACAATAAATTAAATCAAATACTGGTAATAAATAATAATAATAAAATACAAATGCGAGGTATCTATATATCGTGCCACAATGTCATGTGATGCGCGCCTGCGCAAGTGCTCATGCGACCGTTACCGTCTGAATTCTACTGTTCCATTTATGAATATCTCTATTTGGCGATTTCTCTATTTTTTTAACGGAGTTTTTCGACTCGATCATTGGTCAAGCACGCTCCATGCACGCTAGCCTGTGCTTGATGCTCAGTCATAGGCAGTAGACGATTTATAAGTTATACAGTTTTTTTTAAAATACATACTTTCTATTCGATAAATAGTGATTTATTAAAGTCAAACTTGTAATTAAAAAACTAAAGCGCACAACTTGAGAAAAAAGGGAAGTAACGAAATTGTTGTCGGAACTAGTATATGGTCCATTCGCTAAGATCGTGTCGGCACTTAAACGGTATACAGCGTGTAAATTTCATACAAGCGTATATTTTGATGGCAATTAGTGTTGGTCCTAAACAACACATTTACATAAATTTTGTTAGGTAATTTTTTTCCATACAAAATAATAGAGTACGCATTACACCTAATGCTATCGACTGATTGACGGTTCTTTTTACACGTCATACCATGACAGTTCAATGTATTATAGTTCTCTGTGGTTCAATAAACCGTTTATCCTTTTTCAAGTCAATTTGGACGCAATACATTTCTGCTCGGTCGTACTTTATTAATTTAAAACTCTTTATTAAACAGGTTATAAAACAAAATTGCTTTCACATATGATTTGTACGCTCGTAAACTATATCTGGATAAATTATACGCCCGTAAGAAATATACACGTTGTATATGGTTATTGTAATAAAAAACTAGTATTAAATAATGCATATAATTTTAATTAGGCACAAAAGTAAGAAAGGGAAACTGAGCATAAAATTAAACATTTCTATACTTTGATTTCCTTTGACTCCGCGTGGCGTGAGACGGTCAGTATTTTACAATGACGACACTTTCTAAGCGAACGGACTTCATATAATCGAACAATTTTAAATTATTATGTGTTTGTTTTACCTTCTGCATGCAGTGATAAAAATTAGCTTTTCCATAGTCACCTGTGACGAACAGGTTTTCCGTTAATGACACACCATAATAATTACGCTTGTAAAACGAGTTGATGATCGCCGTGAAATTATTATTCGCCTTCTAAAACAGCCACGGCAAGAACAGTATGTTCTAAATCTGAAACCACATGGTCAACTAAATCAACGGCCATCAACGGCTCTCAACGGGCCACTCGACAACCGCGAACTCAGCCGTTAATTAATTTAATCAATAAAATCTAAATCCATTCAATTTCGTTCCATTAAATTGTCCATAGATACACCCATAAATTAGTTCCGATATAGATTTGCTCAAAATAGTCTTCATTCTTATAATTGGGATTGTTCAATTTTTGACATGCGATTGTGATATTTTTTCTAAGATTATTTGATATTCTTCTAAAAGAATGTTCTTCACTAGGATTTGCTCGTAACTCCATCTAAGTGGAGTTGAGAAAACACAAAAAACTTGCGTGCTGAAAGGTGTAAATTGGGTCAGAAATTTAGTGGTAAAGTTAATAAATAGGGATAGAGAGAAAGAGAAAGCAACTTTCGCATTTATATAGGAGTAAAAACTGTGTTTCGCAGTTGAATGTTGAATCTAATACGGAAATTCTATTTAATTCCATACATATAAAGGGGGTTAAAGAGTTAAATAATTACATGGTCTTGTGTATCGTTGAATAGATTTCTTTCAGTAAATCACAAATATGTGATTAACCTAACCTTATCACGAAGCTAAAGATGATTGAATTTAATACGAGTATGCTACCATTGAAATCTTTTGTATCTTTTGTATTTATCAAGTTGCTACGACTGCTACGAGCTTTATTAGGAATGAAACCTTTCATATTTTAAAATAATTAACGCGTTCAAAAAGAACTAAGAAACCGATTTCAACTCACCTAAAAGTGTACAGCATTCATACCCTTAGAGGTTTATTATCTGGGTATACATTTTTTGATGATTTCCAATTTATATGGGACCACTTCTGAAGTATGATGATCTACCAAACAAAAAAAGAACCATCAAAGTCAATTCATAATTAGCAGTTATCGCGTAACATACGTACGAAAAAAACATACAATGGAATTGATAACCTCCTCCTGTTTTGTAGTCGGTTGATCAATGTTAATTTTCCCGACCGCATTATTTTTTCAAATTTTTTGAAGGTATCTCAAAAACTATACAAGATAGAGATCTCGCTTAGGTTTTCCTGTAATATTTACACAAAGTCATGTTTACTATACAGAATTGTAACTTTTAAAACTTTGGAAATAAGGGGGGGTTGTAAATAGCAATTGTAATGTACAAATGAAAAACTGCCGGTGCTACTGATTCGGACAGCTTGTATTTTTATATGTACAAAGAGTACGCCGAGATGGGTTGAACATACATGATACCTGTTTTTAGTACTTATTTAGCACTAAAGAAAAGAGGGAGAAAAATTGAGTTCGTCTCTAGGCTAAACTTCTGAACTTGATACTACTCTTTTGTGGAAGTTGCAGAGGTCAGCAGGAAGATTTTTGATGCTGGTGGTTCCGTCTTCGTAACTGCCTTCCTACTAGGACTAAAATTGCGCTTGCACAATCGCTTCTGTTACCCATCCTTCATTATGGCGACGCATGTTATCTAGATCTGACTGTGGAGCTACTTGATAAACTTGAACGCCTCCAGAACTACTGCATCAGGTTCATATTTGGCCTACGTAAATACGACCATGTCTCTGAATTTCGAGCACAGCTGAAGTGGCTCCCAGTCCGACGTCGTAGAGACTTGCATGTACTCTCACTTCTTTACTCAATCCTTTTTAATACTCGTACTCCTTCCTACCTTAAATACCGTTTCTTTTTCCGTTCTTCAAGTCTTTCTCGCCCTCTACGTTCTTCTGAGACCTTCCTACTCAACTTATCCCTCATTCCTCCAAGTTTTATTCAAAATCTATTTCCGTGCAGAGTGTCCGACTTTGGAACTCTATTCCTGAACCCATCAGACGAGCCCCTTCCTTACAATCCTTCAAAACTAGCCTAAAAACGTATTTCCTTAAACAGATTATTCTTTAGCAGCCTTTTCCTCCTGATCCACTTTTCTTTTGACAATTGTCTATCCATTATATGTATAATGTGTTTATATTTATATACATATTTATTTATTAGAATTATAAATTTTTGATGTAGCACAATTTATCCCTCAATAATGTTACGATTCCTCTGCCTCAAGGTTGCCTGGAAGAGATCGCTCATAGCGATAAGGCCGCCTTCATGTACCTTTGTATTCCTTTATCTGTTATGTTTGTTCTTTGTTTTATGTGTGCAATTAAGTTGATTTGAATTGAATTGAAGAAAAATTGACTTAGAGGTAATTTATGAACATATGAATGAAGTCAGGGAGCTGAAGTGGCAATGGGCCGAAGTATGGATAACCAATGGATACTTTATTAATTCTGTGCAGGTGTGGAGTAAATGTCTTCGAGTGGCGTTCACGTACCGGAAAACATATACCGGGCGGGCCGTCGCCATACTGGATGGGCCGATGACTACCTAGGACGATCTCGTTAAGGTCATACCACGGAGGAGGCCTTTGATCAGCAGTGGACGTCTCCCGGCTGATGATGATGAACGAAGTGTCTGAGAATTCTTGTTTTTAATTATTTCTAGAAGTTTAATTTAGAATTGAATTACTTATTCTCCGTTAAGCTAGATTGTCATCCACTTAAATACCACTTTATGCTATTGTAAAGAAATATTTTAGAGAATCTCTAAAATATTTCTATTTTAAAAAAATGTTAAATAAAATAGTCGTGCCTTTATTTGTCTTTTTAAAATGAAGTCAAATTGCAAACCGAGTAGGAAAATCATAAATCTTTTCACGACAATAGCTGAACAGTTCCCAAACTCGAGAAGTATAAAATTATAAGATTTAATAGAAGTCTCCACTGGTTCAAAATTCTGTAGGACGTCTCGAGGTTAGGAATAATAGAAAAATTCCCCCCGCTGTCGTCCGTCACCCTCCGGTTAGGTGCTAGGGGTGACGGGACGGAGGAGGCAGGGGCGGAGGGCGACCTTCCTCAACGACCTTCAGTCGGGAGGTCAGGTCCATAGTAACAGATCACTGGGATGGTTCGGTTCGCCGCCGAGTTAAGACAGACTTTTGTTATTGGGAACTGTTTTTGTGAAGTTCTACTTTTACACCTTTCTGGAAATTGTTTCTGGGCGACTTTTCACGTAATTAGTTAGTAGTCTTTTTTGAATTTGAATTAGGAATCATTTGTAACATTGCTTGAATCATATACAGCCTGCGGCATAGACCTCTCTCAGAGTGCGACACTCAATTCGGTCTTCCATCCATCCATTCACGCTCGGCTACCCTACGTAAGTCTTCTTTCCACCTAGCCGGTGGACATCCTACACTACGTTTGCCTAAACGTGGTATCCACACTAGGACTCGTCTGCTCCATCAGTTGTCAGTCCTTCGGCAAATATGACCAGCCCACTGCGACTTCAGCTTGATAATACGGTGGGCATGAATGTGGGTGTCTACCCTATAGCACCGCCTCCGTGGCATTATAGCTACACGCATAGATTTGCAAACAGGAGGTCCCGGGTTCGTTTCCTTGTGAGGGTTTATTGAACCTCGGTTTGGCTGGTAGTGTGGCTTTTTCTATGTTCGTATGGCCAGCTACCACCGTGTTATCTCTGTACAGCACCAAACAGCCGTGTTAATAGCACTGTTGTGTATCGGTTTGAAAGGTAGCAGAGCCAGTCCTTGATTAGATTGAGACTTCCACTTGCTTGCCTTGATGAAGGCAAAACGCAAACCCATCATAATGTTTTTAAACAACATGAAAAAATAATAATATTATTGTGGGAACTGAGTTGTGAATAAATTTGATAGAAGTAAATAAATAAATTAATAAAGAATTCATAACGGTAACGATGTCTAGTAAAATTTGATATTATATATTGATTATTAATTATTGATGTATTTGTATCAAACTTGAACAAGAGTGTACCCTTGTTCAAAGATTGGGCTAAACATAAATAAGCCCTTGCAATGTATTTAACTGATTCAGCACAGAGCAGTAGTGGCTTTAATTTTAAAAAATTCTATTTTATTCTATTCTATTCAGACTGACATATATTTTTCAAAAAAAATCTAATTACGTATGTCATCTACGCAAGTTTATAACCTGACAAGTTGTTCACTATCCAATCAAAACTATTATAGATATTTTGGTTTAACTTTGAAAACGTTGAATTTGTATCCCATTTTTGGAAGGTTTTTTATCGCTGCCTAAAATATTCGAAGCGAAATATCTCTGGATTGATTTAAAGACAGAGTGTTTTCATTGGAAAGTGTTTTTGTTAAGTTGTACTTTTTCTGTTCTCTTGGAAAGGTTGCTGCTTAGTTTATATTGAGAACCATTGTTTTTGTAATACGATAAAAACTTAGGTACATGTCTTATTACGTGTACGTTATATAATATACGTGTTCCGGGTTTCCCTTCTTTAAGCATCATACAAAACATATGTGATAATGACTCCTAATATTCTCAAAATAAATGGATCCCTAAAATGATAGGTAAAAACTTTCTGAGCTCTTGATATGTATTTATTTACTTTTAATTTCTGTAGCAGAAATTGTGACGCCTTTCAGCCAGAGCTAAAGTGCTAAAATGTTTATCAGACGCCCCCCACCCTTTTCCTCTTGCCTCTCCCGTCTGGCCTAAATTGGTTCCCAAATTGGAATTGTACAGTTTTAGCAACGCTACCATATTTCTATTTGATAATGTAGATTTTTCTGCGTCTGCGTCTCTCGTTAATGTAGAATGAGACGCAGGTTCGATTTCGATTTTGGGGTGAGATTTTTTGGGTTGGAAATAATAGGGTCAAAAGTCCATTAGTTTAGTCAACTGAACTGAACACACAAGAAATATAAACTGTAATGTAGGTAGTTAGTATTACATAAAACATATATGAAGGTACATAGAGTTAATGTACAAGTTTATCAATAGCTGATTGGTCGGACTTGTAATATAACTACGTTGTATAAAGTTCATATAACACTAGAAAAGTTTGTGTTAAATAGATAGATAGTCATTTTGCCAGCATATTACAAAGAAAGAAAAAATACACATACACGAAGAAGAACACACAATACAAGTGAGACAGAAGTAGCAGCATCGTTTACTGCAATGTATCATGCCAGCAAAAAGGTCCGAACTCAGCATAATGTTGTGGACTATAAGTGTTGATTGATCAGCATAGTGTTGATTTACGTTTAATTTTAAAACACCGAAGGTAACGTTTATAAGATGATATTTTGCCCCATGACAATTGGCGTAGACAAAGTAGTGAATATATATTTAGTATTAAGTAAATAGTTACAGACGGTTTAGTTACTTTGAACATTTGAATACAAAAATATGTAAAAGATGCTCTCGCCGAAAATGCTGTTAGAGTCTAGGCCTATACTAGACCTTCAGCCTCTACCAGGCAGACATGGCCGGTGAGGATACAGAAGGGTCTTCATCAACATCCTATTATATATGTATGTCCCCACTGCAGGGGCTCAGGCTGACTCTCCTACAGAGAGTGTATGGACCATTGTCCACAACGCGGGCCAAGTGCGAATTAGTAGACTTCACACACACCTTTGAATTCCTTGTCAGGATTTTTATCAAATTGGAACTCATCGGTTCGAGTCAGGATCGAATCCAGACCTCAATTGTTAGAAGACTGACGTCACGAGATCATGTTGGTTAAATCCGTTAAAATTGTCAATAAAGGCAAATCAATAACGTTTTAATTATTCATTTAATATATTTCGATGATAGTCAGTGGTTCAGAGGCTGGTCTAGGGCTAGGGTTTTCAGCTGACACACACGCACACACACCACCAAGCGACACCTACCTTGACCGATGTTACGCACATATATTTCACCGTTGTAAGCTCACAAATGGTTTACTAAGAAAGAAATATTCTAATTCTACAACAACTTTAATAACAGACGCTTTAACGTCAACTGTTCACCATCACCCGCAGTTTTGTCCGTGAAGTATTTTGCATGTATTTTAATAATTGTTTCTCTAAATTGTCAAATGGATATTACTAACTAGGTTCTAAGTCAAAGATATCCAAGTTCATAAGTCCATCACATTGATTTTAAATTGACGTTGAAGTAAACACCGTATAAAGATATACTGCTCACTCTTACAACGAATGCAATTTGTTAAAAGAAGACCGATGTATTTCGGGATTAGACATTCATTGTCAAGGTTTTCCTGTCTTTGTGCTTTGTGCGCATTATTGTTTTTAGGTGCGGTGCGCACATAATTTTAAAACTGTGACTATAAACTGACTATATTAAGTGACACTTAAACTGATTAGCTGCTTATAATATTAATAAGTTTTCAAGTTTGTAGGATGAATTGGCTGCAAACATTGACCAACAATGGGCACAGATTTAACCAATGGGCGCGTGAATGTAGGCTGTGTGCACACAAAGGTAATAAGGTAATAATGAGGACTCTTGACAATTTGCTGGAAGTTGTCTACTAGCTTAGCAACATTAATTCCTTTGTCACTCAAATGGGTCAATAATTTCTCATAGAATACGTTTCAATGTTTTCATACTTATCATCCCTTTAGGGGTAGTATTTTAGAAACCATTCCGCAGTGGTAATCCATCGTACAGTTTACACCATCAAAGGGACTGATATTCCATAGAAATAATTATAATACAGCGAAAATAAACTACCAAATCTCAAACGGGGCAAAAGCAACATCCATTCTCTACCATTACATACATAATATAGGGACAGTGGCGCCAAAAATGCGCTAGTAGCGCCGTTGATGCTTTGCCATGTTTAATACAATTTGTCTTGAAATAATTTGGAACTACGTTGCGACACAATGGTACACACGTTTGTAACTAACAAAATATTTAGTGATCTGAGAACAAATCTAACAAGTCAACTTTTAACTGTCGTATCGATAGAAACTTTGCAAATGTATGTATTTTATATGACAATTCAATAATTTGGCACCATCGAGTTGAGCTGACCCTGCAGCAAGGAGATGGATAGAGTAGCTCTTTAATTAATGGGTACTAGTTAACAGAGAGTTAAGCTCTCCACTTACAGGTCATTTGCTTTATTTTGACGTGTCCTACACATTAGGTACACTTAGTGAAAAAGTTTTTATATATTGAAATAGTCTAGAATTTGATCTAATTATCAAACCTCCAACAGAAGCTGTTATTTGTACTGTCTCAAAACATAACTCTCCAAATCACACCAGTTGGTCAAAAAGATATTAACCACAACAATTGCAATTAAAACAACCAACTAACCTAAAATGTAATCATTTCCTGTAGCGATTTTCAGTGGCGGAGCGACGGGCGACAAGCGACAAGCGATGAAAACCGTCGAGCGACGAGTGTAGACTAAATATCGCCTGACGACAGCGGCCGACTCACCTCGTGCCGACCGCTGCTGTCCTCGCGACCTTCAGACTCCCTTTATGGACAGGAGCGTAGTTAGGACGAGACGCAATGAAGACTGAAGCGTAATGTAGACTGACGCGTGTCTCCAGACTGAGGTGAAATAATCCTGTGTACTTCAGCAAAATCATATTTATTAACGCTGCTGTTTGGCAGCAGACTTAGTTAAAATGGTGGTAGATTTAGAAAAGTCCTACTATCAACCAACTCGTGTACCAAAGCTAGTAACCGGACCAGGGATCTCTACATCGTGAGAACAACGTAGGTATCAACCAGGCCGCGGTGGTGATAGACTTAGCATTATAAAGTGAAAGTATGGTTGTAACCTGGTGACGGAAATAGATCGGTTATCATACTATCATTGGGTGATCCCTTTGAAAAGATTTGAAAAACATATCTAAAAGTACAACATTAAATTATCACGCCAGGGAATGAATTTCACCAAGGTCACAGGTTGAGGCATACAACTTCATTCTACATTTTAACAATAGTCACAATAAATTCACGTTGGTCATGGCAAAAGAATTTGTTATCAATTTGTTTTTGTATTTTATTACTGTACAAAGACAGATTTTTAATAAGATTATCGCAAAATATTTTTTGTTGCGAATCAACGTAGAGTTTTGTTTTTATACCTAAGGAAATCATGTGTAAAGTGTAAATATATACTTTGATAATTGATTTAGAAAAGGCAATGTTGTGGCTAAGCTATTATTCTGGAGTGGGTCTAACTGCGGCCCTGTACTACGCACACAAAAAGCTCTGCGCATCGCACGAATGGAAAGTCGAGGCAATGAATTTTGACTTTGGATATAGAAATGATTTCCATGATCGTTGCTGTGACGCGCGTTCATATCGTTGTATGGAAATTTTTGAGGTTAGGAATAGGATGTTCAAAAAAATTGAATCTTTTGAGTTTTTTTCAAAGTTTTTTTACTAGCATTGTAAGAAAAGTATATAATTCAGGATAATTTCAATTGCATGTTGCGAAAAGTGAAAATAAAATTGAGAAATCGCAATTATAGTAATAACAGTTTCAGAGTAGATAGAATATATTTTAACATTCCAAGTTTGTAGTTTGTGAGCTTTATATTTGCAGAGATATCGTGATAAGTTAGAAAGAGTTTTTAATATGATAACAAGCTTCCCTCGGCAACGTGGTCACTGAAAAGTTTCAAATAAATGAAGGATTTGATACGATACATAAAAATGTAAACTATTTTTACTTAGGCATTTTGTATCGCAGATATACAGCTTTTGGGCAACTGTTAAGTAACTGCAGAAAAAACAGCCTAGTGTGAGTCAAATTTGGACACGAAAATTTCAGTACACAAAAGTCCACGTTTTTTTAGAAACTTTAAACTTTAAATTTGTTGTCATAGCGGTCATAGTCACAGATTCTATGAAAATTGCCAATGTCTACCTATAAAGGTTCAAAAGATACGGGCGTGACAGACGGACGAACATACAAATAGACAGGGCGGAGCTTTTAGGTAAGGAACCCTTAACCCTAAAAGGTAGCACTGTTCTGTTCCGTCAATGTAAAATAACACAACCACCGACTCAATGGTTTGGCATTTCTGGATGCGCACGCTTTTGTTCCAAAGGCCCAATCGTAAATAATGGTCAGGTAAGATGAAGGCCAACCCATTGCACCTAAAAAATTTAAGAAGCTTTCGTAAGTAAATCACGCCACTAAACTGATCAAACTGTCTCCCGAACTAGGAATTCAATCCACTAAGAACAAACATATGTACATACAACCTGAACCTTCGTCCTTCTCTGACGATATATCTAGTTTTCTAGGCAGTAGTTTCTCCTAAAGGATGTTTGTTCTTAGTAAATGCATCCCCTGATCGCAGGGTACCTGAAGCGGTCGCGATCACGTTCAGCGGTCGCGATCTGCGTTCGTGGCCGCAAGAGCGTTCACCTGTGACCTTGCTCGACGACCGGCCGACTCACCAATCTAACTCACACAGAATATTGATGAGAAGAACTGACATAATTGGTGTCAAAGTGTGTTTTGGGCTCGGTGACTACAGGAAATCACAACATAAAAAATTCTTTCTTTTGACGGTCCTCTTATGTTCTTTGCAAGCAAAGCAATTTTCTTATATAATCAAGTCAATCTGACTCTCCATATTAATATTATAAATGCGAAAGGTCTTCACAACGTATCATCTCTACGATCTCTTGCCACAAAGTGACACCTCTATGGTATGGCTAGTGGTTGAACCCAAGCGGGCGCCCTTATCCCAATTGCAAGTAAAACCTTGTAAGCTGTATCTAACAGCATCTAGCCCATAGAGAAACAAAATGACAAGATTTTTTTGTGTAGGGACAGTTAATGGGTTGGAAAATGATTTAGGTTATTTATTTCCCGATCGAACAAGTCGTTGCCGTGTGTATACTCGTACTTATAGGTATATCAACAAGACCAAAACAATATCACTCCTACATACATTTACAGTGAAAACAAGGTCTTACTGTCTAGCCAAACAAATTAACAAAAACGTAGGGCAATGTACTAAATACTTCTTCCACCACTGGGGTCGAGAACCATTGTCCCATAACCTTGAGAGCGAATTGAAGCAATTTTTTTCCACCATGTCTGGGTAGTTTTTGCCCCATGGTTTTTGCTTACGTCTAGAGACTCTAGCTGGACGAAGCGACGGAAGTCGATGGGCCAATGACAAGCATGTAAATTAACCGTCATGGTGTTTACATGGATGGCGAATGGTGATATCTATTTTAGACAGGCCTGGGATCCGGAGTACGTTGCAGCGGATATCGGATCTCCAGTTGATTATACGTCTTCATTTAAGAGAAGTGTCTCCGTAGCGGGTTACATACAAACAGAGTTTGATCAGTATTTGCCCGTTAATATACCTGATAAAATTCACAATTCCCTTAGAGTACGGATATAGCTTGAAGAGTTAGTTGAATTGAAAACTGGGCAGGCCATGACATGAGATGGACTGAAGAATTGAGACAGATGATTACGATTTTATCTGATGCGTTCTTCAACAGTGGATAGCTATTGTTTTTGTGATAAGTTTCATGGTTCTACTCCCAAGAGATATATGTGTTAAATATTTTATCAATACTTTTATCAATGTATTAATTTAATTACGCACTACCCAAAGTAAGAAGGTACATTACAAATAAAGTTATTTACATCTCATTACCAAGCACTTATATTATCCGTACATTCTAAGTAGAGGAATATTTGGTTGCCTATGTCCGCCTGATTATATATTGTACTACATATTTGTCCCAACAATTTTGTAAATAAGATAGCTGTAAGGTTTATCCTTGATGATAAAAGAATAGAAACGAATTTCTAGGAAGAACGACATCATTTCGATGTGATTAAAAACGTTGAATGTCTTATCTCCTTGTGTCCGTAATGTACACTCGAGTACAAAAATATACACTTTTGAACCATGTCACTTTCACCTTTAATTGACATTTCCTTCAACACTACATAGAAACAAGCAAGAGTGAATGAGACATGGTACAAAAGTGGATACATATTTTTGTACTCCACTCTATTATAGATAGAACTTGTGTTAGCGACTGTATACGATGGTTTTTGAGATTTTCGTTTATATGCGTAGATGAATACTTTTAAACAATATGTATTCCATTTTTAGTCTAACAGGCCTATGCAGGGCTCAACGATTTGTATAGCGGTCAAAAAGGTTCATGATAATAACTAAATAATTGTAACGCAACTATGAGCAGGCGGCCCCAAAAAAAAAATTTTTACAGACTCCAAAAAAAGAACTTAATTATTGATGTTACTGTTATGTGTGTACTTGTGTAAATCACTGGATAATCTTCGCTAATTGCTGACATAGTTTAGTATGTACTATTTAAATTATAAATTAAAGAAAAGTGGAATGCTGGAAATGAATATAGTTTATTAATTGTCACCCACATCCTATTAACCGGATTTTTCGTCTATTCCGATCTGTATACTATAAGTTAGATCAATGTAACAGTCCGGAAAAAAACAATCTGTTACATTTCTGGTCTAACAGATAGTAATATGATTTTTGTTTCCGGATTGTTATACCGCAGTTATGTTGAAGTGATGTTCACACAAAATGATATCGATATTCTACGTAAAGAGTCATTTGGCACTACTGACGCCGGTCTGTCGCTACTGACACCACGTGACACCCTAGTACACTAACAGTTTTTCACCTCGACTGTACTTTCGCTCTACATTTTCTTCCGGTTTCCGTTTCTTCACTTTAAATCGCTGTTCACTTACAACTGAACTCAACTGTCTTCGAAATCTTCAGGAACATTCGAGAGTCTTCCACGCTTTCTTTTGTTTGATATTCGACACGAAGGAGATAGATGGATCTGCCTCTCTCTTTCACTATCTCTAGGCTGTTGGAGAAGCTCCGTGACATATTATTAAGAGTACTCGTAGGGAAATTTTTATGGTCAATTTATGTTAACCTGTTCAATTTTGTTCTGTTCAATAGTTCCATTATTAAGAAACTTGTAGTAGGATTTTGTTAATGTTTTGTGTCCTTGATACAAATTTCTTCACCGAAGAAGATTCTATTGTATTGTAGATACTGCTTTCGGAACGACGTCAATATTTGGAAGCAAAACAATTCTCACTACAAGTTATATATTAGTTCAACCGAAATTCCACAAAATGGCGGACCCTCATATTTCCTGGTCGCTAAGAGCTTCATGTGCAAATGAAGTTGGATAAAACATAAGTTATGTAGGACATGTAAGGATTCTGACCGCATGACTAACAACCAACTCCGTGAAACAATCGACGCTACAGAGTATACATGACTTTGTCCTGGTCAATATCAACGTTCGTCACTAGTTTTACATACAGCCAGTTCATATTTAGGACACGCACTAATATATACGTACCTAGTTATATTGTCCCTGTGTATTATGTGTATGTATATAGCATTTTTGCATGTCTGCGTGTATTTATAGCGGTGGGCGAGCGTCGGCGACCTTCAGCCCGAGACGGGCAACTACTGTAGTTATGATTCCACCACGCACCGGGTGGGAATACTAGGTGGAGTGCGCTACATTGCTGGCTGGGAAACTTGGTTCTTTATATTAAGTCGGAAAGGAAGTCACAAATATTCATAAAATGCTAAAATATACCTAAAGCTAAACCACCATTGACGATTTTGGGCACATATGAGATCTTACGGAGGAGGTGTGTATTTTTCTTCTTCGATATTTTGTCTACAATTAGAATTATTGGCATCTCAAAACTCTTAAATTTCTGTGAAGTCATACAAAATACAAATCATCACATCAACAGCCTATACAGCCCTGCCTACAGAGAGTGTATGGGCCATTGTATGCAACGCGGGCCCAGTGCGGATTGGTAAGTTTCACATACACCTTTCAATTTCTTCTCAGGAGTGAGCAGGTTTCCTCACGATGTTTGTCTTCTACAAGAATATTTTCATCATTCTGGTGTTTAAATGACACGTTCCGCGAATCCACGGTCTTGTACGTTTGTAATTTTATAAGGTCATTATTAAATTGAAGTGATTTCATTAAAAATTTTAGGATTCCGTACCTCAAAAGGAAAAATAGAACCCTTATAGGATCACTTTGTTGTCCGTCTGTCTGTCTGTCAAGTCAAGGCCCTTTTTCTAAGAGATATCAAGTTAAAATTAATATCGAATACTCAAATCTGCTGTGCCTTCGATCTGTGAAAAAATCAAACTTATAGGTCAACGCAATAGAAAGATATATGTATCTGTATTTTAGACCATTTCCATACAAAATGCAAGGGAACTAAAACTATAGAGTACTTCCCCAAGAATCCTGAGATTTGGCAATGAGCAAGGTCTTACAGCACAACCATAGGAATAAATATGATTTTTAATTATAACACAGTAAAAATAGCTTTTGTATGTTTACAATCTTAATTTTGTAGTCGAAAGCTATACATCGGGTATGTAATATAGCTACACAATTAAGTTGGTTTTTATATCGGACTTAAACTTTCGGTAGAGCAGTGTTGGGTATTATTGTTCGGTAGAGTATGTTAATTATTCATATGCTGTAGGGAACCCTCGGTGCGCGATTGCGACTCGCACTTGACCGGTTTTATTATATATTATGGTCTAGTTTATTTGTACAAAAACAACAACAACATCAAAATTAAATTTGACTTAGTAGAAAATTAATAATTTAAAAAATATATATTAATTGAGTATTTTTCTATATATCTATAGATTATTCCTTGATTTTTGAAATAGTGTACATACACTCGAGTACAAAAATATGTATCCACTTTTGTACCATGTCACATTCACTCTTGTTTGTTTCTGAGGGAAATACCAGTTAAAGGTGAATGTGATATGGTTCAAAAGTGGATACATATTTTTGTATTCGAGTGTACAAGTACGGTCTGTACTTGTTGAAACATCTCCATTCCTCTTTAATGCTGTGTATTTCCTTCTTCTGTAGTTTTGCAGCAATGTATGAGGAACACATCGCTCCGGCCGCTTCTACCCGACCTTGGTACCTGCGTCCGACACCGCGCCAGTTCGCCAATTTCGCACACTGATAAGTTCATCGACTCTCCGCACGGATGCATGAGTCGACGACCAAAATAAATTGATGCGGCATTTTGCTCCTTTTCTTGGAGCCAATGTTTTTTTTAGGTTTGTTGTAGGAGCAAATGCAGCTTTTAAATGTGAATTGTTGACACGTTTGGCAAATGTAGGTTTCAGTGTACTTAAGTTGCTATATTAAAATGACAGTATTTGTTGAAAATAATCGTTTGCACTGATACAATTTATAAGTCAATATTTATATAAGTTACCTACGAGTAAACAGCGGAATAAACAGTACTGATTTAAAAAGCAAGGAAGGATATGGGTTGTTCGATATGTGCCCCAAATGGTAGTCGTGCTAAAAATAGCACCAACTGTTAATACATATGTATTTGATATTTGCTGAAAAAAATTATTATATTTTTTGTCATAGTAAGTGTACTTTTACCACACATCTGTCTCTATACGACAAAACAGTGACGTGATCGATGCGTAACTATTAAACTGTACCACTAATTTAAATGTTTTAAGAATAATGAGTTAGTGCCATTGAATGCTACAATATTCTTGCTCAGAACACATTGACACTTGACTTATCTCGAGACCATCTCGGATACAATTTGAGTACGATCTAATACATACCAATCAAATCTAAGTAAGCTTGATGCTCGTTCGATGTCCAGGAGAGGAAATTTTATTAGTTCTCTACCCTGTTACACCGTAACTGACATTTTCTTAATGTTGACCTACTACATACAACTTGGTTCCTTTGATATACAGTGTAAGGTTGTTTAATACAAATGTAAAGTGATTTAGAGACTACAAGGGCAGATCCATATGTTTGATTTTCAAAATATGGTCTTCGATTACGGAGACATCTTCGTATATGCATTTTCAGCACTTATATTGTTCAGATTTTAGCCGAATAAACATAGTTGTACAATATATTTTATGGTAGGTTGGTTTCTGTGTCGGGGGAATCCAAAAAAAACTTACATCAAACATTACAACATTATTAGCGATTCACAAACACCAAATAATTATAAAAACAATAAAAACATAATAAAACTATTATTATAATACCCTATCTTTTTACTCAAGTGACTCTTACAGCAATGTTATTAACTTTTCAACACACTTGCTCATAAATGTAGCCTTATTACATCGCTTTTAGATCCATAAACTAAGCTATGACCCCCGCGTGCGTAATTCTATTCTATTAAACCCTAGTGCGTAATAGAATTATCCCTACAAAGTGAAATACGTACCTTGCTGCAATTTGTATGCGTGTAAACAGAGCAACAGAGATGAAAATCCATAGGTATACATTTTTGGAGTAAATGAATGTGTACGTCCTGAATTAAGTCAAACAAACTTTTATTATTTTAAAATTATTCATAATACACAATAATTTTATATAAATTGTTAAAATATTTGCATTTTACCATTTAAAATTATAATTTTGAAGGAGGCTGTATTTGTAGCGTGAAAAAATTTTTTCGCGCCATTTCCCATAATTTTTCATATTTTGTCTAGTATACACATATTATATACTCTTAGATTTTTAGTTTATCGTATTTGTTGATGTGTGATATATTATTTAAAAATATAAAATTAAAATGCAGAAGATGAACAATTGAGAGTTGACCCCGTCAGAAATACTAAATGAAACACAAAATGCAAACGATAGCCGTATTCCCGCAAAATCTAGAGAAAAGTACTGGGCTGCCTACGATAGTTTCCTACATAAAGTGTGTTTTACGTATTTCTTGGAACTATACAATACATTCAAGCCCAGCTTGATGCATGTGGTGCATGTATCCCATGTTCAAAAGTATGTTTAAGCTCAAACATGGTGTTGATACCAAAACGTACTGTAATCTGATGTTTTATTGTTTTTTCCTCGCAAATGTGTTGAACAACGTCGTATGAAACTCATGAGCTCTGCTCATTATGCACTTGGCTGTATTACGCAAACCACATCCTCGTGTGTAATGAGCAACTTAGCTCACTTGTATCATAATGTACTATTGTCGTATAAAATAAGTAATGTGTTAGCCAAAATTGTTTGTCTCCCAATGCAGGAACTAATGTGAATTGTAAATGTGTTCGCATTTTTGGAATATACGCATTTTGAAGTATTATTTTTTGGATTTTGCATATGTGATTCTGTGAAGGAAAACATCGTGAGGAAACCTGCACACTTCTGAGAAGAAATCCAAAGAGATAAGTAAGGTCTACCAATTTGCACTGGGCCCGCGTGGTTAACAGAGTGGTGTAGCAGAGTACCTAAGCCTGAGGACATATATAGACTGCTGATGATGCTGTATATGTGACTGAGGATTTAATTATTTTGGAATATTGATTAGATTTGTCTTAGCATATGGGGTAGCAAAGGCTCAGCGTTGGTATTCTGACTTCTACGATCCAAACACCTCGACATCGATCTGTCGCAGACCACACTTTGCCTGCTACAGTATTCCAGAAATACCACATCCAACAAAACAATACATTAATTAATATCTTCGTCGATCGCTGTGAAATTGTCACGCCCACACACAAGATCTATTGTACGTGTAGACTGGAACTCACGCACACACGCTCACAACTCGCGGGATCTTGTTTAGGCCCCGTCTGTACCCAAACTGATTTATTATGATGTTCCAACGCCTTTATATGAATAATTACCGCGTTAATTAACGTATAAATAATTGGTTCTAGGTGCTGATAAATATTTATTTATGACTAGCGTTTTGCCTGCGAATTCGTCTGCGTGGACTTCAGAAATTATCCTGGTGGAACTGCTTGTTTAAACGGGATAAAAAGTAGTCCGCGTCCTTTTCCAGCCCTTCAACTATCCTTATACAAAATGTTACAAAATCAAGTTATTGTGACTCTCAATTACGACGTAAAGTAAGGATAAACAAACTCATTTTCGCATTTATAATATTAGTATGAATTAGGTATATGGAAATTTTGGAAGAAGGTTAGTTTAGACGTGCAAGAAGATAAAAAAGGCATGATGCTTTGTATTTATTTTTGAGAGGTAATTATTACTGTAATTTCTTTGAGCTCATAAACAATGATGTCGTTAGCTTTTGTATAAAGAAAACAGTTTTGAGTGAAACGTGAATTCATGAAACTACTGGATGGCTGCATATAAGTATAGAGCTAGTAGATTTGAAAGAAGTGTTAACAATAATAAACCGTGTCTAGGTAAGGCATGATCAACGCCCCGCCCAAACAACTTAAAACAGAAACTTGAACTGGTTTGCAGTTAGACATAATCTCACCTGATGGTAAGTGACCATAGGTAATTAGGTAAGCACCCAGAAGCCTCGCACTCGCTGGCTCTAGTAACTTTCGTACCAGAACACAACAGTGCTATTAGCACTGCTGTTTGTCGTCAGACTCAGGTTACATGGTGGTTGCTAGCTAGCGTATAGACAGGACACCCACTGGGGATCGAACCTGGGACCTCTGGCTTGTCCAAGCGAGTAGCCATTAGGCCAACGAGACGACAGAAACATGGGATTCTATGTTACGATTTATAACCACGATGCAGGAATTCACGGGCGGGAAAAATTGCGGACTACCCACCTACGATATGTTATCATCAACCTATTAATAATGATCATCGTCATTCCCACCTCCTCTCCGCTCCCACTGTTATTCCTGTTTTTTATTTTAGCCAGGATCTACAGCGGTACACTTGAAACGCGTCCACTGAAGGTGGATGAATTTCCTACGGACTCTAAAGCTAAATGATCATCGTCAGCCGGGAAACATCCAATGCTGGACATAGGCCTCCTGGGTATGCCACATTGAATGGTGCCGAGCGACCTGCACCCAGCGACTCCCCGCGACGTTAACTAGATCGGCGGTGGGTGGCCTGGTACACGCTTCCCGATACGTGGTCGCCACTCGAGAACTTTTACTCAAGCGACGTGGCGTGCCCATTTCTACTTCAGCTCATTCTATGTCGGTGACCACAGTTCGTCTACAGATTTAGTTTTTCAGATACTTTCGTATTATTTACTACACCAAGAAGACCACCGTACCGGGTCTTCATCATCAGTCGGGAAAGTCAGCTGCTGAACATTACAAACCTGCATCGATCACCAGGTCTAACGAGTTCTTCATGAGGGGAGTGCTGATCACAATAAGATTTAATTGATACGGTCGGTCGGTAGACGCTGCTGCTTGCCTCTTGAAATGTTTTCTTAGCTGTTTTGATGCCCCCACGGCATGACACTGGGGTCACAAAATTAATATAGAACTAAGTACAGTATTTTTTGTATTTTGTTTGTGAATGAATAAAACGTCAGATTGTATGACTTCTAAATTTTAAATGGCGTCAAAAGCAGAATGTAGTTTGTCAAAATTAACAAATAAACACAGTAATATGAATGAAAATGACTCAAACTTAAGTGAAAACAGTGATAAAGGCTATTTATTTTTATTTAATCATGGTCGCTTTGCAAAAAAACGCTTGTTGTGGTTGCATATAATCCATTCTGTAAAACTAAAACACTAAACATGGGTAGCTATTTTGTTTAATGCAACGCAATGACAATCCATCTAGACTGTGTACAGTTGTTTTACATAACGGATTTATTTATCAATCCAACTACGACATATATACAAACGTTATTCGTTCGATGCGTGCCGATATCACGACATTTTTTCGAAGTGCCCCGCCTGTGCCGGGGTGATCCTTTACTAAAGCTGAGACCACACCACCGTGTTCGATACCAACGAGATACCTCCCCGTGTGCTTACTAAATTAGTCACAGCTCAGGGTGACTAACTATTCTAAACCTAGGTCATCGAACTTAGGTACCAGAGTTTTCCTTGTAAACCAATCAACATTTACCTATTATACCGCACTCGATGCTGTGTCCGATTGACAGTTTTTTGCTCAAAAATAGTTTAGTGACCTAAGTTAAGAGCTGAAGCACTTTTAGGAACCTAGGCATCACTGTCACGGCTTTAATTACGCTTGCCGGAATAGAATGAACTATAACGGAATCGTTAGTTATTTTTGACGTAGCTTAGTTTTAAAAATTTTCCTTAATTAGTCTAAATTTTTAACCGCCTCTGTGGTCTAAATGCTAAATATTGGACTCACAATCCACAGATCCCAGATTCGATTTCCTATCGGTACTCGGTTTGATTGATGATAGGGCATTTTCTATGTCCGCCTGGCTAGCTATCACCATGTTATCTAAGTCTGCCGCCACACAGCAATGTTAATAGCACTGTTGTGTTCCGGTATGAAAGGTAGCAGAGCCAGTCGGGCGCGCACGTTTATCCGACGGCCTTATCTTCACTTACCAGTAGATGGGATGAAGATCAAGTGTGAAACTCTAACATTTTTTTTAACTGGGACTAGATCCACGCTAGTTAAATTAGGTTACGTGTTTCTTTAGGTTGTAGGTTTAATTTTATTACTAATCTAGGCTAAGTGTACTAACAAATCTAATTTAAAAATTTATTAAATATGTATCTGTATTTGACATGTGAATATTTTGACATTAAACGATTCTCAAATTATATATTTTTTAAACTGACAAGCTGACTATGAGTGTAAACAAATCTATGAAGTCAATTTTAACCATGAAAATTAAATTAACATTTCACTCGTCTGCAAATGATAAACACTTAGCCACAATACGAAATTTAGATTCTACTTTATAAGGTAATTGAATGGCAAGTAAATTGTTTTTTTTTTTAATTCTGTCAATATAAATTTGTCAGATACGAGTAGCGACATCCATCCACCCACTACTTTAGAAATCTTAAGCTATGCATGATAAAACTAAATGCCTACACCCTCCAAATTGAACGATTCACAGTTTGTCTTACGTCGTTGATATGAAGCCCAGCAGTGGGACGGGGAGCCGATAGAGATAACAACCCGAGATACTGTATATAAACAGTCAGGCAATGAGGCAACCAGTAGCCAATGTAAGTCGTTGCGAAGTTCAATGACCCAAATTGCTAAAATTAAACCAGTCGAGATGCGTCACTTGAAAACCTGTTGCTTGCAAAGACGCTTTCGACTAGGTCCAACTCGATACAGATTTGGCACCATAAAGTTCATGATTTGGGTGAAATGTGCTTTTAGGGCAACATAAACAGCCGTCCTTGGCAGAACTTCCGTAACAAAGTAGACTCTGTTTTGATACTAGTTACTGCACTTTAGACAGATGTTTCAATAATTTGTTTTCATTTTGCTGGTCATTGGTTCTACAAAGCGAAGCAATTTATAAGCTCGATACATTAATAAAATTAACATTACGTCAGACTCGCGCACCGAGGGCTCCGTTCAGAATATGAATAATTAACATACTGAAAATTATAAATAATAGGTAAAGTCACCGAACAATACTGTAACAAAAATGTAAGTCCGATTGAAAAAAAATATTTCAGATTTATTGCTAAGTGATGTAAGGCCTTGCTTATTGCCAAATTTCAGGATTCTAGGCCAATTGGAAGTACCATATAGGTTTTTGTTTCCTGCGCTCGTAAAAAGAATCCTCAAAATGTGGCAGCGGTTTAAATGGAGCTGTATCTTTTTATTGAGTTGACCTAGAAGCAGAGAGATTTAAATATAGTAATAGGTTATAGAGCGGTCATTGGGAAACGTTTCATATAAACATTTTGATCTCAAAAGTCAATGGTATGTCAAATGTCTTTTACAGCCGCGTGACGTGATGTGACACTAGATTGAGTAACTTATTACCAATTGGTATTTACTGGTTATTACCAATTGGTAATAAGTTTAGGATCAAAATGTTTGTTTGCTTTGTCTGGTCTATTAATATTAAATGTCTTTGCCTAGAAGCTTGAATTTTTTACAGATTCAAGGGAGTACTTTATATTCATTTCAACTCGATACCTCTACGCGTTCCTGAGAAAAAGGGTAGTGACTTGACAGACAGAAGGACGGACAATAAAGTGTTCCTATAAGGATTCTTTTTTCCTTTTTAGGTGTGTCTGCGACACGGCACCGCAGACGATGTCGCACCTGCTGAAGCCAGGCTATGGCCAGGACCGTCGGCACCGCTGCCTACTACCACCATGTATTTGAGGAGCCTAGACACGACGAAGCAGATTTCATTCGACGTCGTGGATTATTACAACGCTGCTGTTGCCATGCTACGAAAATTCGCGGGCGCTTTAGAGTTTCCTTTCACAATGGCGCATGAGATTTTGTCAGGCGCATTTGGTAGAGCATTTTTCGATACATGTTATTTATGATTTTCAGTATGTTAATTATTCATATTATGTTCGAGTCCGACTCGCACTTGACCGGTTTATTTTTATTTTGCTAATGTAATGCCTGACCAAAAAGTTATGTAGTCGTTCAAGTGGAAGCTACCTGTGAAAGATTGATACAAGTCAGTTGCTTCGAGTACCTATTGTCGCAAGCCCGTTGCCAGTGTCAGAAATAGTTGCAACAAAATTCCGCAAATGTCGGCACTTGATATACTAGCTAGACTTTACAATAATATTTTGAGGGCCTATTTGTATTTTACATGCGTTATTGGCTGATAAAAAACTATTCTTAGATTCGGAGGTGATTTAGGACCGAAAAAATCTCGTGTGTTGACAGATGCTCAATAAAAAATGAATGGAGACAGTTTTGTTCGACATAATAAACAAGGTTACATTTCGCGGATCGTAAATTGTTACTATTGTGTTCACAAACCGTAGTGACACTATGATTTGCACGAGAAATAGCGGGACAGACGAAATATATCACCTAAATGTGTTCCTTTCTAATCTATTCTGTTTTAGGTCCCGATAACTGTTTTAAATAATGTGTTTTTCGGTAAAATACTGGGCTGGACTATTGTTCTAATTATTTTTGCGACTTGGCACTGAAACTTTTTATACTAATTTTTTTCTGTGACTTTTGTGTTTTTCTATGAACACTATGCTTGAAAAGAGTGCTTTGGGGCCTCATTAACTTGAGGATTCTATGATAGTGTGCGTCTATTTAAAGGCCTTGTCGTCAGCCTTGCGCAAAGTCATTGTCTGGTCTCCTGCTAGGACACTGACCTCCCAGTATAAGGAACACCTAGACGCTTAAAAAACTGGAATTCATTTCAAAGCAAATAAGCCTACGGTCCTCTTCTATCACCTTTAGTAAATCACCAGGCTTGTACACTCAATCACGCGATAGCATATTAAAATTCAACACTATAGTGCCTGTGCTATAGGTAACTTTTTGTAGAAATTAAATCAGCGTTTAAACATTTTGAAATACACGGCTCTGACCTTGATATTTTGAATTTCAATAAATGAAATAAAAGTTTAAAAGGTCTTTGTTGTTGCCTAGGTTACAACATTAATATTTGAGTAATTTATATGGATATATAAATAGGTGCGACTTGGACGTTATCTTCCAATGGCGTTAAATATTAATTACATTAGCATCGTAAACCTTCACAAATCTAATTACATAATATGAAACTGTATTACAAAACTGAAACTAACATATGGGTAGTTCAATTTACGCTGGCCGCTTAGTGGAACTTTATTTTAAATCTTATGATTTAGTACCATTATGTATTTATTTATTTGCCGGAGATACAACAAATACCCATATTTTTCTTACCAATAAATAAAATAAATACCAAGAAATTTACGAATTAATATATATGGGTAGAAAATGGTATTGAAATTCCAAGATTATAAAGCAGTTATTGCAGAGAAACCAATTAATTGAAATTTTAAAATTGTTTATATTATTTATTTAATTTTAAAATATAATAAAATTTATTGTAAATCCTGATCGGGAATATAAATGAGGACCGCAAAAGGAAGCTACAGTGAAATAATGTCAAATATTAAATTGTGGGGCACGGACGCCAGTGTCAGACATTAATTTTCGCAAAATTCAACTCTTATATTTCCGGTTTGGATAAAATTGACGATTCAAAAGCAGTTGTCACTAGAGGGTAATTCAAATAACGATCCAGTTATTTCCAGCGAGGTTGTCACCCCGAGCCCACTGTCCTAGCGTCGCTACGCAGCGCGTGTAACCTACTTTGCTGATCTGCTAGTCGCTAGGGTACCGGTGCGAGTCGCTGTGTCACGCTGGTTACACGTGTTGCTAAATTTTGATAGGTCGATGGACATCGAGGATACAGGGTGAACTAGGAACAACTGCAACGAAAATTGGGAACAACTACAAGGCAAATTTAATACAACTACAAGGTGAATTGGAAACACCTACAAGGTGCACTGGGAAAAACTGCAAGGCGAATTGGGAACAACTACAAGGTAGACTAGGAATATAGACAGCGATATACAGGGGGGAATTGGAATAACTACATAGTAATTTTTTTTAAATAAAAATCAATATATCAAGAAATGGTCTCGTATCCTTCATAGCACCTGATGGTAAATCACGGCAGCCAGTAGCCTGCTAATCCACAAGAAGAAAGCAAATGAGCCGGACATGCGATGAGTGAACACACCAGTGATATTAACTTTGCTGTTTGGCGACTGACTTTTGTGGCATGGTGATAGCTAGCTAAGCGGACATCCCAAAGCATATCTATTAGCTACCTTGGAAATCTAGCCCGCGACCTCTGGATTATGAGTCAAACAGAGTACCGACTAAGCTCACTGATGAGAAGCGACTTTGTTCCTGCAGATTGATGAAGCCCGGAGGATGAGTGGAAGCCTATTGTGAATACAGTTGCCGCAAATACATTGTGTTAATATGCATAACTGTTATGTTTATGTATGTCTCAGCTTATTCGATGTATATAAAGTGTCTTAAATATCAAGTTACAAAACTTATATGTGATCGTTTAAAAATATAATTTGTTCCAACTTCTTAGACAGTTCATTTATTTGAAACGAAATTGTAACACGTGTACTTACTGTCTGTCATCTGGATATCTAGAAGGTTATTCCGAAAAGATTTCAGGAACAACGACTTCGTGGTACTGCTAAAACTTTGACAAAATGTATGAAAATTAATTAATCATCATTTCTAGAGAACTAAAATTGAGCAAATTTTTTTGGTTTAAATTAGTCACGCACTAGAAAGGAAAATATTTAATTTATATACATTAAAGCTGAGGGGAAATAATTGTGCAAAGAGCACCAAATCGAATGTGCTTCCATATGTGGCATGCATACACTTAGTTATAAAGTATTTTGTATATTGTTAAACCAAACACAATGAAATTTGGTAAACGGGGTCTACGAGTAGAAACGAATAACTAGAAACTAGTTTTAAAATTACAATCGCTTAGTAATTTGGCTTTCTTTCGAATCTTCGCTACAGATGAAAATATTACGTTCGATTTTTAATTCTTTTTTACATGATGTGAAAAAGCGTAGAAAAGATGGCGCTCTCTGATTATTGGAACACAGCAGTGCTATTAAATACTCGTAACACCACCATGTTGTTATTTAATAGCACTGCTATGGTGGTGCATGGTGGTAGGTAGCCTTATCGATAGCATAGATTAGATTTCGTGGTATGCCACATTGACCGGTCCCGAGCCACTAGGTTGTTGGTCCATCTAGTAGGGGGACGGCCTGTTATACGCTTCCCGGTACATGTTGGTTAATTAATAGTATTTTCATAATATATGTATGTATTTATGTATGTATATATTTATAATTTATATATTATGTAAATCGTGTTTTTATTTATTGCTATGCATTTTTTTCTATATACATTATCTTCTTCTGTAATATATTTTTTGTTTATGTACATGTATGTAGGTCTACTTTCAGTGTATTTATTTTTTGAAAGCTTCAATGTGAGTGCCGGGAGAAATCTCTCGTTAGGGATAGGCAACTCTAATTGTACAATTTTAGATATAATTGTCTTTGTAATTATTATTTTTACATGTACAATAAACAATATATTTTAGTTAGTTTTACAGTGGAGACTTAATAAAATAATAAATAAAAAACTAATATTAAAATAAGACTTAATAAAAAATTGTAAATAAAAATTTGACTGATTGATTGATTAATTGTTCTAAGTGTTATATCTTCACTGTATGTTATATGTAATATTCACTGTATGTCTTCCTTAAAAATAAAAAATTCAAACCCACGATCTTCATATTGTAATCCCACCTCTAGGGCACTAAGTGGTAATTAATATTTTGTTGTTGAAAATATAGGTGTTCAGCTTTTACATCGACTTTCGTAAAAAATCTTTGTGATCTTCTACGAATCCTATTCTTTATTTATTCTTTATTATGCTTATGCTTAAATGTGGTACATATCGGTCTTATTACATATAACATGTTGGTTTCTCACATTTAGCCAGAACTGGCATGCAAAATATGTGTCTTGATACGATGATGTCTATTGAATAAAATGATTGTTAAAAACTCATTGTTACATCACCCTGTACAATGATAGTTGTTATAATATCCAAAGGATATCAATATAAGATGAGGAGTGATATTGACCCAGACTATGGCCAGTAAGATCAGGTATCATTTTTTGTGGCTGCTCTTCTAGGAATGTATCAGGCGCTAGACAAAGGCTTTTAAGTAATTCTTTCGATACCTTATCACGATTTATGTCGAAATGAGACTAGCATATCAACGCAACGGTGAGACCGAAATAGATAAAACTATTTGGATATTCAAAAATACCTTGTAAAAATTTCGCTTAACCCAGCTAATGTTGTTTCTGCATCCGTGTTGTGTGGCTATTCGCTCGGACTCGCAATCCAGAGGTTCAGGGTTTGATTCCCAGTCGAGGTATCCCAGTAGGGTAGTCGCTGGATGCAAGTGACTCGGGACTTGTTAATGTGGCGTACCATGGAAGAGGCCATGTCCAGCAATGGACGTTTCCTGACTGATGATGTGGCGTATACCCATCGTTACTCGGAATGGTTGGTGGTAAGGCGTTTCCTATATCCACAATAAGTCTGATACCAAATAGAAGTGTTAATATCTTTGTAGTGTTAAAAATATCCCAATTCCATAATTGTTGGTTTTCATATTATAATGAAATGAAAATATGTATTTGCTAGATTCACAGATGTACCTACATACATCATACCTATCTCAGGTGTGCAAATATTTAGTATAATAAGAAATATAACCTGATCATTTACACTGAATTACATTTACATTCGTTGGAAGCGTCGGTGGCGCAGTGGATTAGGCGCAGACTCTCAATCTGAGGGTTCCGGGTTCGAATCCAGCCGTGTACCTGTGAGTTGTTTTTGATCGAAAACATCGTGAGGAAACTTTCATCTCTTGAACAGGCATGTGAAGTCCACCAATCCGCGTGGTGGACTGTGGCCCTTATAATACATTCTCTGTAGGAAAGTATACGATATATAAGCGGCTTGGTGGTTGAAAAAGAAGTATTCATTTTATTTAACATTTTTAAACGGGTGGACGTAGAACCCTGCCACCAACCAAATAAAGTTACGATAGGTACCCCACATTGGTAGATATTAGACCATGGAGAGGCTGAAATTATTGACAAAGTAACCGAAAAGTTTCTCTTCACTTCATTCCATTGTCGCGTTGATTTTTTACCCATTCACTGCTGCAATTTAATTTTACGGAAGAATGCGCTATGATACGTGAAAGATAACTTCTGAACGTTTTATTTTGAAAGATGACCGTAAAATAAGCTTTGAGATAAAAACAAATAGGTTTGGTCATGAGCAAAGGTTAATAAAATATAAATAATCTTAACCAGGTTAGAATGTATGTACTTTGTGCATCGACTACGACTAGGGCCCTAGTTATTTCTTATTCTAATGGATTACGCCTAGCAGACGGACACGTTTCGCGAGCTTTGAACCGCCAAAAAAACTAAATCGTGCCGACTAAGTATCAAGTCCAAGTATGCCATCCCATCGACCATTACGCAGCACTTATACGATGTTTACCATGGGGCGTCCCGCCACGCTATGGGATCATTGGCACCGGTGACCAATGGTGCAAAACGTGAAAAAAACTGCGCAGGCGTCGCCGTCAGCCGCTTCATGCAGCAAATAGTAAACATGTGTTGTAATTGAAAAGTGGACTAAATCAGGCGAGGCGTGAAGGCAAGCTTGCGGTAAGATGTGCTAGGGATTCTTTCTTAGTGGATTTTAAGATCTTTTCTAGGTATACTCGCACCTATCTTAAAATGATCGATATTGATTCCCATTATTCAGAGGCCCCGTGTTCGATGCCCAGTAAGAGTACCTATCGGTACTCGGTCGGATATTTTCTATGTCAGCCTGGCTAGCTACCACCATGTTCTAAGTCTGCCGCCAAACAGCAGTGTAGTGCATGCACAAACAAAATACTACAAAAATGCAATTGCAGAACATTTCGTATCTTTTGAAGTTTCTTGCTCATTTGATCACGGCAGCGTTTTTGCCCGAGTTTTATTTTTAAAAAACACCGATAGTTGGTCTAGAAGATGCCTGTACGAGGACTCCGAGATTCTAGCTTTAGGGAGATACACTATAAACGAGTACTTTCTATTTCTTAATTTTATACAAAATCAAATCAATCAAAATCTTTTTAATTGCAAAAATAGGGTTTTTATACAAAAGTGGTAAAAGAAATATTAAGTTGCTTCAGTCCTATTTAGCCATAATCTACAGCATGCAGAATTGTTTGTTTAACTTATTCTATATATTTTTATAATTAAATTGTGTATCGATTTACCGTTGTTTTATTTATTTATATTTATCGGAGCGATAATCAAAATCTTAGGAATTCGTCTATAGAGTAGACATTTGCACCAGTAGCCATTTATTTAGAGCCTTTTTGAATTGGTTTATTTCAAGTTCTTTGATTTGCGCCGGCAGTCTTTTAAAAATTGATAAAAACATAGTATAACAATTTTTAGTTTTGGGGACAGTTTCAAAAACAAGTCTGTTGGGATTGCGTAAAATTCTCTTTGTCAAGTCCCATGGTAAAGATTGAAGCGAAACGATTAGACTTAAAATAATAGACACAAAACAAACTTTGAAAGCTAAACCTTCCCAATTTTATTACAAAAAAAACAGCTTCCAAAGTACAGAACATACAATGGTCCACACCGCGTAAGCTGGCTTTCACTCCGAGAATCATCCGTCAGTCATGAATAGTCCTCTCGTCGTCGCGTGTCCGCAAACAGCATTCCCTGACTCAGACCTGTTGACTCATTTCCGAGGCAGATTCCTGGTGACGTCACAGGCAGCATGCGCCAGCGCCGCTCTGCGACGACAGGGTCGCTATTTCAAACATTCCTTTGGAATGAAGAAAGAAAGAAAGAAGGAAGCTTTTTAGATTCAACTAGATTTTACGGGACACTTCTTCCACGTTGACTAAAAATTTTGCTTGATCGGGATAAAAGTTAGCAAAGAAACAAACAAACTCACTTTCGCATTTATATGTTTGGACGGATGAGTATTTTCCATGAAACTACGAAATTATATTTATCTCGCCTAGTATAACATTTGCATGATTTATTAATCAAATGTATAATACCATCCGATTAGTCAGCTCGATAAATGGACAGTTGAATATGAGCCTTTTAATTTGTATGTAGGGTACTTTCATAGAATGGATTGGAAGTTGGAAGAATTTAAAACTTATAAGTACCGCGAGGAGCCGCTGGATGTATCTGCTTGGTACCGTTACCACGTACCACTGGTGAACCCTGTGTTCAGAAGTTAGATTTTTTCGCGCTATTAACGATGAAGATAAAATATAAAATAAAGTATAAATGGTAGTGGTTCTACACTTTGTAATGCAATATACATATCCGACACCATGACTTGCAAAATTAAAAGACATGCTGATTCTTTAGTGAATCTAGCGATTGCTCTTTAATTTCATGTGTGAGTATAATATGAGATAATTGAGCGTCAGACCTAATGCATCCGTTTCAAACTACGTATAGCTGACGGAATGACTTTTAAATTTTACAAGAAGCTAATCGAGTTGTAGAATCAATGAAAGTTTTCTTGGCCACTATGAGTCATAACCTCCAATGGAGTAGGTAATGTAATTATTATTATTGTCGTGTTATTATATGTCGAGTGGGTTGCGAAAAAGGGATGTGTCATACATACTTTCACATCTATGAGTAACTACTGAATTAATGAGCTTTAGAGTACTAATTAAACTGGAGTTTCTGGGCTAGCACACTTCCATCAATCCACGCAATATTCTCAAAATCAATTTATTGGTTGGAAGACCATTAATTTTTTTAAATGTATGATGGATTTGCACTTAGCCTTCATCTCACTTGATGGTAAATAACGATAAGGCCGTCGGATGGTAAGCTTGTGCACCCAGAAGCCTCGCCAGGTGGACATAGAAAATGCTAAACCACCAAGCAAACCGGGTACCCAGAGCCCCACTGGGAATCGAACCCGGGACCTGCGGATTGTAAGTCGAAGCGTGTAGCCATTAGGCATTAGGCCACGGAGGCGTTACTACAGTTTACAATGCAAAAACCATAATATTTTGATATCACCCGGATGATTTAAATACTGAACAATGCTTATTCGTATATGTATTTGTATACACAGGTTTTGAGATGTTGGTTTATCTTCCTAGATGCTATTTTTTGACAGACTTCGTAACTTTCACAGAGTATCGTCTCACAAATCTGGCATTACCTGAAATATTACTTATTTATGAATACCTTAGTTCATCAGTGGAAGGTTCACGGCTATAATGAGAGATCCGCGACTACCTCTAATTAAATTTAAAAGTTGTAAACCTTTATTAAGATACTTCAAAGGGAATCCACTAAGATTGCTTAATTTTGCCATAATCTTTTAAAAAAGAACAGCTGGCTAAGCTGGCTTGATAAGTAATTATCGTATGTCGCGCAACGCAGCCAATGGTCCTTAAATGGCGTGCAACAACAAAAATACAGTGTAAAATAGAAAAATGGGATTCACTTTGAAAATGTATGTTCCGATATCCTATTTTTAGATAATTACTGCACAAATCCTACTGCAACCTAATATCTATTGTGACAGTACCCTATGGATCAAATCACCTCCCCAAGGCCAATATCGGTCATAAACCGTACAATAGGCCTGGGTTTGGAGGACCTAATACTTTACTTTGCGTCAGTATGGCCTCCGAGGTGTCTGTTCCTGCTGTGATGTAGGGCGTCACAGTGACAGAGGATCTGGATGGGGCTCATCCTCCTGACAGAATCTGCAAACTTTACTGTCACTCAGGCCCGTGTAGCTGAGGTGCTTGTAGCTGAGTGCCCTGTTAGGGTCCATGTCAAGCGGACAGAAATTTTTAAAAGATTGTGGTAAAAGAAATGTAGTATAAAACAACGGTTCACACCTGACCGGACCTGACACAGGTACTGTTATACTTAATAGATGACTCCAAACT
The DNA here is from genome assembly GCA_910589575.2 of Carcina quercana. NCBI lineage: Eukaryota > Metazoa > Arthropoda > Insecta > Lepidoptera > Depressariidae > Carcina > Carcina quercana. The sequence goes on along the minus strand of OU342434.1, from coordinate 3,563,223 downwards.
TTAGTTGTAAGATATACAAATTGTAAAAGAAAATACATATGTTTTCATATATATTTTTTTCATACAACATTTAATCTACGAAATCACCTAATATGTGTCTCTAATATGATCCCAACGAAGCAAGTGTAAACTGCCTTTAATGTAATGTAAACTTGGTCGCGTGCCCATCGCACGGCCGACTAATTAATCAGAAAAACGCGTCACGGAGGCCGGGTGCGCGCGCGCATGTTTTTCCCCCACATACCGCCCGGAAACTCGGGCGCACGACCACCGCACTTTTTGCCGACGCTGCATTATTTTTAATGCAATCAAGTGCAATGCCCGTGCATTTAATCTATTGTGGGTATGCTGTGTAGCTGTGGATGGAAAATCGTTTTGAAATGCGATACTTATCGCGCACGAGTGGGCCGTAAGCTCGCATCAAAACATTCCGGGGTTTTTCCTTCTTTTAACGCATTTTCAATTGCTTTATTTAAAAGTCTAATCTTGGTCTGAGATTTTTTAAATATTCGCATTACTAGCTTATTTTTAGGGTTCCGATTATCTGATGGAAAACCGAACCCTTACATTCTAATATCTGTCTGTCTGTCCTTCTGTCACAGCGTATTATCTCAGGAACTGCTGATGCTATGATCACCCAGAAGCCTAAATATATTGAGGCGCAATGTTACTGATGGTAGAGCATTTTCTATGTCCTATTAGCTAACTAGAGCTACCACCATGTAAACTAAGTCTGCTGCCAAACAGTAGTATTAATAACCCTGTTGTGTTTCGGAATGGAGGGTAGCCAATAAAAAACCTTTAAAGAACCTCTTGTTTTTCGTAGCGACCTATCGATGTATTTTTTATTTATATTTGTTGTTCGGAAAATCAGCATTTCATTATTTAAAAAGCATCAGGAAAATAAAATTTCTATCCGTTAGGCAGATTTTTTTAAAAATTCAGCATTAAAAGACACGTTCCACATATGTATTGGGTTTATGGAGCCCTACGCCTGGAGCTGTACACTTCGAAATTTTAAAGGTCGTCAAACAAAAGAGATTTAATTACCATTAGGAATATTTTGTCTAGGCTATTTATTTGTACAAAAACATTAAAAACGCACTAAACGGGCAAACTTTTAACTTACGAAACCAAGATGGCGTCAATGAAATTGCAATGCATTGCACTTAATACAAAAACGAAATATTTTCATTCATCCTTGATTTTTAAATAGTATACAAGTGCAGGCCGGAATTGAAGTCTCTTTTATATTTACATTACTGTAGAACACTACGCAGACATATCGATGTATGTCTTACAACTAACTGGCACCCAGCTGTTGTGCGTCGCTATGACTCTAAGACACGTTAGCGTTATCAGGAGGGGTCACATCAGGGACGTGTCGACGCCCCGACGACTTTGCCCCAAGGTGCCCTACCTTCGGTTTATCTCTACAATTATGCCTCGCTATAAAATTGCCCTTAAAGAAACCTTTGTATAATTTTTATAAGGAGTACTCGAGTAGTTCATTGCTCGAATGTAAAGACATTTGTTTTATCCAACTGCTACGGGATGATGAGGGTAATGGAGATTTGTCAAGACGCCGGCAGTACGTTCCACTCCCTGTCTGTACGCGTGATTTTAGAACCTTAAATTTTAGTGCGAGTCATGGGGATGTCGACTATTTACCGATAGAGACTTGCTGTTCGTCTGTTAGATCGTTACTTCAATGGTGGTCGCGGAATCATCATGAATATAGCGCTCACAGGCCAAAGATCGGTCGGGTATCTTTATCAATAAAAAATCGATGGAAAAAGCAGTCAAGTGCGTGCCGAGACAAGCGCACTGTAGGGTTCCGTAGTTGAATTGATTTTTTGAAAAGAAATTTTGAATGAAATTGGTACGAAATTTTCATTTTGACCACGTCAAGTATTATTTGACTATGACTCATGAACCTGTAAAGTCAGAGAGTAAATAGGTAAGAGCACTAGCGTACATATATATGTAGTAAAAACCACATAACAGTAATTAATATTTCCGTTCCGGTACACCACATCATCACTTTGCAGTTCATAAAGTAAACATATTACTTTCAATAAAAAATTGCGCGGAGCCAGCGCCATTTCGAATAAAAACTCGCAAACAACGTGCAATTGCCGACAATCAAGTAATCCTTCCTTGCTGTCAATTATGAGGAATTGTCAAAATTACGTTTAATTAAAGTATGCTCAGATGGCTGGCGATTTCTGCGCTAAAAAACAACTGACGTCTCTGTGTCTATTCGTTTGAGTGTGATATGTATCTGACTGTATTTTCGTCCGCGACTTCGCTTGGTAAAAATTGTGGCCCTTCCTGTGGCCTAGGCCACCTGCATCCCAAATTTCATCACAGTTAGTTGTGCCGTTTGAGATGTTGTGGTAACATCCAGTTTACTGTTGTACGGCCACAGGCTACAAGCTACTTCTTACCCAAGCGAAATCGCGGGTAAAACTACTAGTCAGATATATATCATACTCAAACGAATAGAAATAGATAGGCCTTTCCTTAGTTCGTGGGGCCATAATAAGAAAATATTACTACTAGCACTTAAGAAAAATAGAGAAAAATTACGAATGACGGTAGTGACTGCCGTGATCAACCTAAAAAACTTGCTAAATAAATGATGTCGGACACAAAAATTGTCGCGGCTTCAGCGTTCTAAGTAATTTAAAGCTAAATGAAGCTGACAATAGGGACTTCAACTCCACTCAACGTGCATATTTTTTACTACTTATCATTTAGCATTTGATAATCCATCATCATCATCAGCCGGGGAACGTGCACTGCTGGACAGAGGCATCTGCCGTGGTATGCCACATTGACCGGTCCCGAGCTATTTGCATCCAGATGACTCCCCGCGACCTTAACTAGGTCGTTGGTCCATTTGGTAGGGGGACGGCCCGATCCACGTATCCAGGCACGTGATCGCCACTCGAAAACTTTTACTCCGCATCGGTTATCCATTCTTCGAGCGATGTGGCCTGCCCATTTCCACTTCAGTTTACTGACTCGTCGAGCTACATATGTTGGTGACCCTAGTTCATCTACGGATTTCCTTATTCCGGATTTTATCACGTATAGAAATTCCGAGAATAGCTTCTCCTTGAAAAGTGAGCTTGTGTGTTTGTTTGTGCTTCCTTTCGTCTCAACGGAGAGTTAGTATGCCTTGATTTTGTATAAGGGTAGTTGAAGGACCGGAAAAGGACATAGGCTACTTTTTATCCCGATCGAGCTAGTAGTTCCCGTGGGATAGTTAATGAAGTCGCGTAGAAATTTTATATAAACGAGTAAAAAAGTCACAAACACAAACATTAAATCCCAAAAATGGTATGACTATATTCGTGAGACGACATGTGATAGAAAGAGCAAGCAAGCAATAATTATGATAAAACTAAATGCTGTCACTGAGAAAATGCTGAAAACATTGCTGGCCCTTTGATGTACACACGGAAAACTGACACGGATCGCAGGCAAAATCTCGCAACAGAAACTATCCGTTTACATTGCTCATTGCTTTTACTATTGCTTGCTACAATCTACATATACAAGCCCAGAAAATTAATGGCTATGAACTCGAGCAATCAATTACGGACAAGCCCTGAAAGGTGCCTAAGCACCAGTAATGCCTAAGAGGGCGACACGTCAATAATGCATCTGCAGTAATTGTGGGGATACTTAATCATCGAGGCGTGTCGCACGCGATACGATTTTTTCGCCGGTGCATCGGACCGAATGACGGACGAAGAAAAACTAGGAATGAGGTTATCCGAGAACGGTATACCAGCTGCAAAAAGCATAGGTCAGCGTACTAGTATAGTTTTATATTTTTTTCTTAAATAATAACACTTATGGTGATTTCAACGATAAAAGTGTCATACTAACTTTCTTTTACCATACATAATCTTTTAAAATAGTATAGTCGTATAAAACTTCATAGTAAATCACAATTTCCATTTTTTCACCCCATTTTTTGTTTTTTTCAGGTGACCATTAGCTGCGTAACGGCTATTGTAGTTGACAGCAAACTTTTTACGCAAATGGTTTTCATTTCGCGAAACTATAATCCGATCTCATATTTATAGATAATTACTTATCAAAGCTAGGTATTCTATTTTCAAAGATAATGGCAAAAGAAATTTCATATGGAATCATTCCGCGCGAATTCCCGTTATACTGAGATTAGGTGAGGCTTGGATCATAGAATAGAAATTGCCTACTACATGGCCCCCTATTCTTAATGGGCTTTCTAAACCTTCCTTTTTAGTTTCGCTCTGTCCGTCTGTCCGTCAAAGCGGCGAGACCCTTACTACTAGAAAGCTGTAATTTGGTACGGGTATAATGTTAATCACGTCAACAAAGTAGTATAAGCAAATCTTGAAAAATATTTTTAAGGGTGGATTCCATACACGTAACTTGGGGATGTTTTCGCGTGTAATCATTGAGGGTCTGGAAACACCGCTTTTTGATTGAGGGATCATTTTGCGAAATATTAACCTTTAAAGCGATACTTTTTGCCAGAGTAGGGAACGAGTAGTATGGAACTTTCTAGCGAATTCGATATTTGCAACTTCGCACTGTGTCAATCTCACCTGTTTTTGAGAGATTTGGGTCCTGGAATGGAAGCGTGCTTCCCCACTGGACACAACGGTGTCTGTTACCAGATTTATAGAACGGGGAATAGGCTCGGTGGATAAAGAGGCGTGGCGTGGGATAAGAACTTATCGTAGCAAAACATTTTGGTATTTATATAGGTAGGTGGTAGGTATAGGTAGGTACTGTTTATACCACAGGAATGCGAGCGTACGTGATGAAGGGCAAAAAAGGGAACCACTTTTCAAAGTTTAAAACTCGATATAAAAATAACCACTTTACCCACCCTCCCTAATAATAATTTAGACGCAGTTTGATAGACAATAATACTTTTAACTACCGTATATTCGATTCATGAATTGAGTCATGACAGTACTGAAGCCGATAAATATTGTAAAAATGTTACCAAAGGGATGTCCTTTTTGAAATGTCGATAATCAATTTTAAAGTTTATTTTAATTGGCACTGTAAATGGCACTATCGATGGTGACGTGGCAACGACCGAGAATCTTGTCCGTAAGATCGCAGACTTATGAGAAGTATAATTTTATTACATAAAAATCGATCACCGTTCCTATTACAATCACTTACCCTTACAAGCAGGTTTTTCATCAAATTCATCTGTCGATTAGAAAGAAATAACGATAAACATAATAGTTTGGGTGTTTAAATTGTTTGGATCGTTTCTATAACAAAATATATTGCTCTTTGTATATATTTAGTTGGTTCTTTGGTAGTGTCAGGGGAAATTAAGATAGCTTATTAGTACATTGAACAGCCAACTAAACTAAAAAGTTTTATAAATCGTTTTTGCTCCATTGCTAAATATGAGTTTCCCTCATAAATAGATACATCGGACTTTCTTTGAGTGGATTTGCCAGAATTAGGCAGGCGGATTAGTGATCACAGTGAATTTTGCTGTTACATAGGTAGATACTGCTGACCATTTCCGGATTAATTTTCCCATAGTCGCCTTTTACGACACCCAAGGTATGACAAGAGTTGGTTTTATTATTAAGCCAATACCACACGGCACGTCATAGGATTTAAAAATCTTAGCTTAGTGATCGAAAGAGGAGTATTTAAAAGTAACAAAACTGTTAATGATTCAGTTGTTTGTATTATTTGCTGTAAACATTATAATGTGCATAACATTTTCTCGATATACATGATGGTACTTAGTAACTGTCCCGCCATCCTTATTTTTGACGTAAGCTGACGTTTACAGAACAGTTGTGCTTTTATAGCAAAAATTTAAGAGTTTGTATTCAGTGAGACAAGAATAGCGATATTATGTTCAAGGAACATTATGTCTTAAAAAGTAGGATGTTTTGTTTCTGTCACTCACTTCATTTAATGCTTACAGAAGAAAAGCAACGCAGTGGTCGGTCGCGTAAATGTTAAAAAAATGTGTGAAAATTAGTATTGTCTCACAGTTTGTTATTTGAAATAGTTGACTGCAGTGTTTATTTACATAATTTGTACATAGATATTGTTCTTCGAACATGTGGGCGAATAAGTTATTACTCGTCTTTTCGATATTAAGGTCAGTCCTCGAGTTAGATCATATTACCGTTCTAGTTCATTCATAAAAGGCAGAAATAAACAAACATTTTCTTTTAAAAATAGTTTTGGGAGCATTCCAATATCTGCACAAGACCACGATTGGGATGTGTTGATATTTACTCAGAACTGGGCCCCGGCAGTATGTGTGGAGTGGATGGCACACAATCCATCTCATACATGTGACATGCCCAAAATAGTGGACACTTGGACTGTTCACGGCATCTGGCCAACCAAGCTGCACACTAAAGGCCCTGGCTTCTGCAACAGGACATGGGTTTTCAATGAAGATCTGATCAAGCCCATTGAGTCTGAACTGTCACAGGTTTGGTCACCTATTGAAGTTGGTAAGTGTCATTTTAAATGGGGAGGTGATGAGGAATTAACATAATTTGAAATTATCTCAATGACAAATATTCATAAAGACACAAGGCTCCTCGAATTTAAATTTAAACTGTTTAAAAATGCATACTAAAAAAACTTTAAAAAAGTTGAATGAGAAACTGGATGGCTATTTGTTGGTCAAAATTAGATAATGATCTGGTTGAACTGTACAAAAGGTGGAGGCAAGGGCATTAAAGGGGGCCCTCTTTTGTACGCCATAACAGAAGATCTTCAAACTGTCTGAACATATTTTATAAAATATAGATAAAACCTCTCTTCTGGTTAAAATATTCCATTCTGATATTACAAATGGGAGAGTGAATTTGTTAAATTTTCATGTGTTATGGAGAGTCAGAATGACTTGATTTGTTGTAGGGAAAGTTGAAGGGTGAGACAGACAATCAGATAATTCATAAAGTCCATGCAGGTGAAGTCATTGTCAAAAAGCTAGCTAGTCTAATAATAACAAAACACATTGAAATCACTTGATAGATTTGAGCAATGATGACTCCTTAAGTTAATCACAACCAGTGCTGACTTTACCATAGGAATGGTACAATGGATACAAGCCCAGTCCTCATTCTCATATCCAAAGAACCCAGAGGAACTCACTGCGGCCAATTCACATTCAATGGTTATGGTCCTTATTTTGGGGACTTACAATACCAAAGTCCTACCTTACCAATAGTCATTATTTTTTCCTGACCTTTTCATTTAGATGGGACAGTGAGCAAAATTTTTGAGGGCAAATGTTTTTTTAGAAGCGCAGATAGTTTTCACCCTTTTAATTAATTCCTTATAAATATTATTGTTGTGATCCCACTTGAATGTTAATAATTTGATGTCTTTATGAATGTTAAGTATTTGGCTTGTAAAAAAGGCCCCCCAAATCATGCCCAGAGGTGCCTTTTTTTGTATCTATTGTAAGATAAAAATGTTAGGATTTCTATGAATTCATCAACACCTTCAAAAGTCCACTGTTGGATATGAGCCTCTTTTAGATCTTTCACTGTTGGAATTTCTATGAGGGAATGTGATCACATTAGATGTTGGTACATCTAGGTAGATATTGCTGCACATCCAAATTTTTTTTCTTCCTTATACACAGGCTGACCCTGTTCTAAAGCCAGCAATGTTTTCTATAACATAAAAATTATATGAATCAAAAACATTTACTTGTGAATGTGAATAGAATGGACATTCCTTTGTTGATTAGCAAAACATTTAGTGGATTAGTTTGTTTATTTTATGAATGCTAGTATTGTTATCTCCATCTATAACCTTGTCAATATTATTTGAAATATATGTGACATTCCACACATATATGAGTAGTTAGCTTTACAAACAAGTTTTTTTGACCCTAAAGCCTAAAGGTTTCTAAACTTCATCATTCATTATATGCAACTGCTGAACATTAGCCTTCCTCATATATCTATGAGGAGATTTGCCATAATCACGACCCTAGGTAGGCGGGTTGGTGATTAAGGCTTAGGTAATACAGAAAGTAATCTCTTTCCTTAGACTTTAATTATCTTTTTACGAAATCCACAGGATGATCTGAAATGATCTTTATCTAAAGCCGAGAGAGACCTCACGGCGACTAACCAACTTTTTTCTGAATTCTTTTTAAATTTTTAAGTGGCAACACTGATAATTGGTGCAGTATTCTATATAAAAAAATGTATATTCTTAATTTCTGGTAAAAAATGACACATAAATATATCACTCTCTTATCTCATAAAAGTTTATGTATGGGCGACAGATGTTGGCTGCGATGAGGTACCTAGATGTAAATTAAACACCTATGGGACGAATGGGGGGTGTCATGAAAATTTTCGACTGCACTAGTATTAAACCTTGGGCAGTAAGTATATTAAGTCTCTAAAATATTTTTCAGGCAAGCACATCTATGATTTCTGGAAGCATGAATGGGAAAAACATGGTACCTGTGCTGCTGTACTAGATTCACTCAACAATGAGCTAAAATACTTCAAAAAGGGCATAGAATGGGATGAAGAATACTCCATGTTCGAATACCTTGAGGACGCTAACATCACACCAGACGATACTAAAACATTTGACGTGCGCAATATTTATGACGCAATCAAAGATAAAACAAAAACGAATCCCGTAGTTGAATGTGTTAGAGTAGATGGTAAGCAATTGTTGTCAGACATACGTATTTGCTTTAACAAGGAGTTGCAGGTTGTCGACTGCGATGGGATTGTCTTCCTGGAACGTGATGTGTATGTGTCACATGGTACAAGAAGCACCATCATGACATCGTGTAAACTAGATGAGCCTGTGTTCTATCTTAGAAAAGCTTCAATTGTCATAGAACCCCCAAAGAGGATACACGTACAGCTGTTCAAGTTGGTGTCCTGGCTGCAGTGGTTTACCTTGTAAATATAGATTTACACATTTCTCTTTTGATCAGTGGCCTAGGGATTTGGCAGAAAAGAGACTTTCTAGGAAATAACTACCTTAGGAACTCTTTAGTCTGATTTATGTTGGTTATGATTTTTTACAAGTATTTATACAATTTTTTTATTTCTGCAGATCTAAATGTTATAACTAGCCCGAATTAATAAATTAAACTTAAGATAGAGCCAAACGATATAGAGAAAATTCTACTTGTTTGAGGTCTTTAAGTATAACCTATTACAACAGACCTTAATTTCAATTTTAATGTTCAAATCAGTCTTACAATATGGCATTAAAATTCTCACTGTTTTTCAGTTTTACCTATAAAATCCCTTGTCTTTTTCTAAATCAAATATTGAATGTTGCATTCCTATTTCTCTTAATTATTCCATGCATTCTCTGTTCATGTTTCCTTTAACACATTTTAGATATTATTTTATTACGATTTACTATAATCGTAAACCAGTATGTACTTAATGTTCAAATAAACAGTATTTGGTAGAGGAAATATTTAAATTAATGATTATCTAGGCTGTGCAAATTCTGTCCATAAGTAGAGCATAATAATTTATTGCCACTGTTGCAACTTTGCACAATATGTTAACAGCGAAAAGGGTGTCGTGTCATCAGTAAATTGAAGTTTGCTATGGTGACTAATTTTAACAACACACTACATCTTTACTCAATGAACATCTGATATGCATCCTAAGAAAAATATTTGGATGCAACTAGTCCGCACCTTAGCATTTCAGTGCCTCTAGTCTGTGCCTTAGATAGAATTTCCATCTAACATAAGTAATATAGTACAATAAATACCTATGTACTTAATTGTCTCAAGTCGATGTATGTGTTTTATTTATTATATTTCTAAAATAGAATGAAGTAAATGTTGTTAACAATTTCTTATGTTTATTTTACATTCTAAATAAACTTAGTAAGATTTTAAAGTATTTTTAATATTTTTTTATCTTCCTGCTCATGCTTATAATAATTAATGTATTAATATATAATCTTTACGGAGTTGAGTGGTTGTGGTTTAAAAAAAACCTCAATAAGTTTGCTGACCTTTACATCTACTGATATTAAGGATATAGGGTAAAGTGTCTGAAATAGTATGATGATTGGTGGTAGCGAGTACCAAATGTGTACTCCATCTGAAAGTGAACTTGCAACCATCGAATCATTATTACACAAATGATTTCAAGGCTCATGCTCGTCTAATAAGAAGCTCTGACAACTGATTTTTCTTTAAAGTTTTGGATTGAATCTATTTTCTATTGGCTAGAAGAAAACATTGTTTTATCTCGATGTTTGGAAGTAAATAACACCTTGTAAGTACACAAAGTTTATTGTATCCTTGATTCAAGTTTTTCATACATATTATGGAACTTTAATATCAATCCATCACATGGTTCCCAAATATATTAACTGATTTAGACATGCAAGGCCCATATTAATAGATTATACACAAAAATGATCGCAAATCCCAAATGTCGATTTATATGTATATTCATTTCCAAAAAGATCAACTCGCTTGAATTCAATTTATTAAAATAGACCAAGGGAAGTTGCCGGTTGACCTCTAGTATAAAATCAACAAAATAGGACCAAAAGCGCTGACATGTCAAAGCGAAATTTTCTTAGGATCAAACACCAGTCAATTTTTATAATAAAACATATATGGGCCTGATTAAAATTTTAATCCCATGACGCAGACACAACAATCATGCATTATAAATAAAATATAAGCGCTGTACGAAGCCTTGGGCAGACCAGCGGGACAAGACCGCGTCGCTATAATATATGCCATTACATCGCTTTTCCGCCCCCACCACGCCTGTTACACCCCTATACCCTCCCTGCATCATGCCCGTCACACCTATGGCGTCGTTCAGCGCTTATCGTCACAATAATCCTTCAAGGTCAAAAGTCAATTTTCATGATAGTACTCAAATTTTTGGGATCTGTTTTTTTTGTAAACAAATATTATTCAGACAGAACACTTTTACACACACATATCATTTACTCTCTATTTTATCGTGATAAAATTTTGTGACGAGAGTTAATTAAAAAAGATTAGATTTCGAACATGGTTTTCTTGGTTCTTTCAAGATTAAAGATCTATGGCTTTTGCAGGACTTTGAATCTAAACAATCATTTTTCTTAGACAAAAAGGTATTCTTCAAGGTTAAAATTATGATGATTGAGTCAAACTCAAGATAAGACATGCCAATAACATGTAGAAATTGACATTTGTAAGTTATCTTTGGTTTGATTCATTTTTAAGCATATTACATATTTGGAAACTCGACGTATTTTTTAACTGCACAATGAGTTTCTACTTGGCTTTACTTTCATCTCAGTCGATGATAAGTGACTAAGGGTGTCGAATAGTGTTGATCCTCTGGGTAGGGGGTCAGATAGCACCTACATCAATATCACTGATTTAGGCAGGCGACCCCGATCGAGTAACGAGATAAGGATATGACGGAGCAAAATTGCATCGTTTACTTGAGTACCGGCAACAGAAAATATTTCACTATGACCACCAATCAGTATCCCAAGCATGCTAATTATAACAGATTCATGGCAACACCATTCCTCATGAGAAGTTCATGTCATCAAGAAAGTCTATTTACCCGATTCATAAGGAAAGAAACGATAAAATTTTTGTTTAAAAAAAAGTCAACGGCCAAAGACACAAAAATAAAATATCTGATATATCACTATGACATCAGTAATTAATAGATTAAGGATCCATACAAATGGAATTGTATGAAGTCATTATCGTGGAAGTCGACTGATGTTACAATCAGGAAGGAGCTTGTATCAAACCACTGCACCGTCTACTGTCCTCTTGACACTATGATCACTGCTGATGGTACCAACCCTGCAACAAAAAATATTTTTTTCAGTACCTTAATATGGTGTTTCAAATGATTACAATCTCTAAAGGAGGTAATAAGTAATTCAATATTTAGGAATTTAGTCTATTGGACGGTAATCTATTTGTTGCATTTCATTTTAAAACACACAGAATGGTGCACACTTGTCTGAAGAAGGCTCCAGTGTACATAAATGTATCAGGAATCCATTAAATTGACCAATCGTATCCGAACAGCAGGCCACATCTGTCGACGAACAGACAGTCGCTGGAGCAGAAAGAAAAGAGTGGATAGCTCAAACCAGGAGACGGAGGGCGCTGGTCTGACGAGCTGAAGAAGGTAGTGGGGAACTAGTGCAGCAGTGCAGAGACAGGTTGATAAGTCAATTGTATTAGGAGAATGGTAAGATTAGGCCAATTGGGCTGCATACTACAGAACGTACACAGATGTAGAGTGATAATGAAACACCAATAAAATAGGACCTTACCTAATAGTTCGAGTGGCTTCTCGTAGTCATCAGTGGTGAATATTTTCTTAGGGAATGTCGTCATTAGCTTGAAATTTTCCTGTTGCGCAAACTCCTCAGAGTTTAATTGAAGGTACAGTCTGCAAAAGCCATTAAGACAAGTACAAGTGAAATTATAAATTCAAAAAGCCTCCCTCCATTTCCTTAGTATGACAAATCCCACTAATCAAGAAAAGAGTTGATCTTTTGAACTATTCCAAATCTTAGCTGTGTGCATACTATTAAGCGCTGGTGCACGCTGTTTGGACCTGGCGTTGATGACGCCACTGTAACGGTGTGCGAACCGTATTGAGGGGAGGTGAGAGGGTAAGCGGGTCCAATCTTTTAGTAAATGTGTTATAAGTATGGATTAAGATCTGCCATTTTTGTGTATTTGAATAGCAAGGTTGGGATCAACATGAAAATAATTTTTATTTAAGTTAAAAGTACATAAGCTAAATAGATTATTAGACTAAACGTGTTTTATATATATTTTATAGTATATGGTTCAAGACACAACAGGTGTGTGCTTCTTACAAAAAATTCCGTTCTATGCGAAATAGATCAATTTAAAAAAATTACCTGACAGCGGCGAGCTGCTCTTTCGCCCCAAAGGTGTGCGCCAGTTGTTGTCCATCAGGTAATCGCAACTGTATGCGCGCCTGCTCGTACGACACCTTGGGCGCCGGAGCCACGTTGACGGGCGTGAGAGGCGGGGGCGCTACCGGCTCCGGCGCAGGCTGCCCTGACGCCGCCAGTCTGGTTATACAGGAAACTTAATCAGCATCTATCAGTATTGTCTTGAATTAGAGATCTGATCATAAAACAATACCCTACCCTATGAATCAAAATCTCGACCTTGAGTCTTAACAGTGTAGCGTCAGGGTAACGGCCTCCGTGGCGCAGTTGACTGAGCGTTAGATTCAGACGCAAAACACGCATAGGCCCCGGGTTCGATTCCCAGGGGGAACATCGTCAAAAATCACTTTCCCCAGTTTGATTTGGACTTTGCACGCTGAATCATCTGATTGTCTGAAAAGTAAGATGATACCGTGCTTCGTTATGCACGCTAAGCCGTTGGTCCCGGTTACTACCTAGGACAGGTAGTAGCTACATCAGCCATGTCAGAGGCAGCTCAACAATTGACAAATAGGTTTGTGAGGTCGGTTATCAACGTTACAATCTACATGATAAAAAGAGCTGTGTAGCTATGCAGATTATGGATGTGGGCAAAACCATACCATAAAAAAAGGTCAACACTGTTTATTTCGATTATGTAAACCAGCATTACTTTCTAGCTTGCCGATCTGCCTCGATCTGGGCACGGACCCTCTCTCGAGCCCGCTGATCTTCCAGCTTTTCCCGGCGCCGCTGCTCCACCAGTTTCTGCATCTCTTGTTCTTGGAGACGCTGGCGGGCTTCTTGCAGGTCTTTGCCAGACTTAATCCTCAAACGCTCCCGTTCCAGAGCTTCGGCCTGCAATTTTACAATATCACATTGTCAGTGAGCTAACATCTAACACATTCTGAGCCCTATAAAAACTAAATTGTTTTTGCAGTTTTGTTCCATGAATGAAAGATATTACCATTAATTAGATTTTTTATGTTATATTATATTAATAACTAATAAAAGTTCGGGTACATATTGCCTTCACCTTCTGTGTGAATACTGTATAATATGTACCAGAGCTTTTGATGATTATTAATAAAATAAATATTGTAATCTAATGAAGAAACCATCTCTAGTAGTTTCTCCATGATTATGGTTAAACAAGCTTTTCACAGTGACAATCTATATTAAAACAAAAATCATCAACATCACTATAGGAAATAGTCTATGGTCCTTACTATGTGATAGTATATGTGTTCCATAAGTGCACTATTATGCAATATAATATAGACTGCCGAATCACTTTAAATTGCTAGAGAGAAAAAATAATTAAATCTTAATTATTGGGTTGGCTATTGGGACACTGTTTTATCATATTAATAATGAATAAGCCTTGCAACATGACATCTGCTTTGAAATAATTTTGTACAATTTATTTTTTAAATATTTGCACACTTGCATTCAAGTAGAATACTTTCCTTACTGATCTGTTAATACATTTATGTAATATGTATTCTTGCAAGTAAAAATCTATTCTATGTTCATGCCAAACATCATTGCTGTTTATTGTATAAAACATTTATTGTACTTTATTATCATCATCAGCTGATAGGCATCATGACAAATAGGCTTTTCATAATGTGATTTTCCATAATCTCTGTACTTAGCAGCCTAGTTAGACAACATAGTAAGATGTTGTTCACATAGGTAGACACTGCTGCTTATCTTCGAACACTTTAACTTACTCGCCTTTTACAAAACTTAAAATAAATAAAGAAATTATGAAGTCAATCATTTGACATGAGTACAAGAGTCTACAGAAAGAAAAATAATCATCTTCAATATTGTATAGGGTTGAGTTATCATTAAAACCAAGCCTGGTATTAAATGCAAAGTAAGCACACTTGATGTCGAGTGGCAGAATCTTGCATGTCAATGAATATGAACAGGCTTAAATCAGTAAATTGACTTTACCTTTTCCCTTTCCTCCCTCTCTTTTCTCTTCTGCTTCATTCTCTCCTCAAGCAGCGCCAGTTGCGCTTTTTTCTCTTCTTCAGTCAGCGGCTTTTTTTCTTCCGTAGATTCTGAGAAACTACTGTGATTCGTCTTTGCTGCGTGATACTCCATCTCATCTTGATCTTTTAGCAATTTGCCGCAATCGTCACATTTGAACGATTTCGCGTCGCCGGCGCTTGCCGATGTCGATTCAGCGGATGCGGTGTCCGAAGTAGCAGAAGCCGAAGCTAAGTCGGTGCTGGAGGACGACTCTAAAACTTGTTCAGACTCCATTGCAGGGTCGTCAGCGTGTGCTAGAAGCCATTCCATAGCCGGCTCTACGCCTTTATAATTTGTAACAGCCAGAGCTTTTTCGCTACAAAACAAAAATCAAACATCATCAAACATAACCTAAATGGCTACTCAAATGTATATATTACAACATATGAACTCACGCTCGGTCTTTTGAGAAACCCATCTCGATCAGTGTTTCAATTTCTGCCATAGTGTGTTGAGTTATGGTATTTGAGACAGCAAAATACAGATATTCAGATGTAATAAATCCCCAAAATACAATTTACATTTCGTCTGTCATCAGCTGTTTTTACTTCTTTTTTTGGCTACAGAAACAGAATGTATCAATTTTTTAAATTGGTTTGGCGCTATTAGCTGTGACTGTTAGGCTTTTTACTTGTATTTTTATAGTAAGATGAACTCGAGCAGTGAGGCCTCCGTCCGTATATTTAAATAAAATGTAATAAATGTGTTTGTTTACTCAAAAAGGGTCTGTAAATCGCGTTTGAAGTAATTTTATTTCATACCTCACTTAAGCCTGAAACATACTTTAAAATTTCGACCTACTTTGGCACCCTTTTCAATATAAATAGTTTTTAAATAAACTTGCGACCACTTGTTGGATTTAAGTTCATACATTAAAATATAGTAACTATAGTCTTTGATTAAGATACTGGCACAATATTGGTCAGAATTTCGGTAAGTACTACGCACCTACTACGCACCGTGAAGAGAGATCGTGATGACATGTGACACTTGGTGATGACATACAATATATCAAACTCTTAAAATAGCGGTTATTTTCAAATCAAAATCATTTCATAAAATATGGAGAAAAAGCATAAGCGAATGCGTAGAACGCTTCAAAATAGCGATCCAGGTAAAATTTTGGAGCTAGTTATGAACCTGGATGAGGATACATGCGCTGCGATGCAAGTTAGAATAAACACTTATGTAAGTAATTTTTTGTCATAGCCGTGGTCAACCGTTGTAGCTCAGTTGGATAGAGCGTCGGTCCTTGAACATTCGAGGGCTAGGTTCGATCCTGGCTTCTACCAATGAGTTCTAATTTTGTATTTGGAATTTATGTACGAATGATAAAAAGTATTAGCATTGGCTTTTTGGTGAAGGAAAACCTTATGAGGAAAACACTGCACATTCTTGAGATGAAATCCAAAGGTGTGCGTGAAATCTACCAATTCGCACTGGGCCTGCGTGGTGGCTCATTAAATTTCTGTATACCATAGCAAGAAAACCTTTTTCAGTTGATGAATGAGTGTGAAGCGGA
Source organism: Carcina quercana (assembly GCA_910589575.2). Taxonomy (NCBI): domain Eukaryota; kingdom Metazoa; phylum Arthropoda; class Insecta; order Lepidoptera; family Depressariidae; genus Carcina; species Carcina quercana. The sequence continues at coordinate 3,546,665 of OU342434.1, read as the reverse complement.
GAACGTGTGGATACTGGTGGTTCACCTACACCGACATGAAGCGTATTTGGAAGCTGTTGGCACCGAGGTCTTGCCACGACGTATTAAGCTAGCTGTAAGTACATATAGCTGGATGTGCCTTGGCTTTATAATGTAACCACATGTAATTCCTCAGCTGTTTTAGGATAAGGCGGCTTAGGGAAAATTCTTCCGTTATGTAATAACCACACGACCACACATCAATTTTAAATGGGTACGTATCGGTACTCTGTTTAGTTGGTGGCAGGGAATATGCTATATCCGCCTGGCTAGTCACCACCATTACCTAAGTCAAGTACATTAAAGTGTTGTAAGTAGCTGGTCCAATAAAAAATAAAATAAAGTCTGCCGCCAAAGAAAATAGCACTGCTGTGACATACGCGATCTCTAAAGTACACATGGCAAATCAAGCTATAAAATAGGCATTCCATACAATTGGTTTTATACGTACTGAAAATTTTTATATGTCGCTTTATGTGTTTATACTTATTTTAATTGAAACTCTAAATAATTTCTAGTAATCTCTACTCTAATCTAGTAGAGATACTCCTAATATTATTTAAGGTGTCGCATAAGACTAAAGTCCTAATGAAGACATTGAAAGAAATATCGGAACTGTTCACTGAATTGGATCAAGACGTGCAGGAAGCTTTGGAGCCTGTAAGTATTGACGAAATTCTTTTAAACGTTTTAGCAGGCTATTCTTCTATAAACATTTTTGGATCTATGAAACAGTTCGGAAAGTTGACGAACAGTTCTTGCTGCCAATATTTTTCCTAGATCCCGAAACTCACATGTTTCCGAATTTAGTCATAATTCGGGAATGTTTGCCGAGGCACATGTAGACTGCTTCTAGCACGATGCGCAAGAGTGCGGCCTCTAGCGCGCGCAGGGTGCGGGGCAGCCGCAGCAATCTGCTCGCTGTCGTCGCACGCACCGACGGACCGATGCTGCGACACTGGCTGTCATTACATGAACCAGTGCCGCATAGCACGAAGTTTACTAACACTATGGATGTATATCTGACTTAAATAAATAATAATAATAACGATTTGATGAAATTCAACCACTAGAAATCGATTGTTCAATGTCTTGTTCAAAATTCTACTGAATGATCATTAGCATTTCAATTAATCAATCATTTTTATTTGCTTTAAATAGGGTACAATTATTATTAGTCAAGTTCAAGTCTATTTAGCTATTCAGAAGTAGCATGCTTATTTATTAGTAACAAACTCAGCTTAATTGATTTAAATACACTAGTCAAAATACACGTTACTACAGTCAAATATAATCTTTGCATTGATAAAAACCTTTGTTATAAAAGTTATGTTTTTGAAGCCAATGTATGGGGATACTCGTATATTTCTGTACAAAACAAAGCTACTACTGCTTTTTCAGTTTATTCCTAAGGACAATGCGAAAAGGCGCGTCGTCATGTGCCCACTGGTGGACACGCCGTTCTCAATCCTCGTCAGTGTCTTGTGTGCTAAAGTTTCCATGGAGACGATCGCCACGCTGGTCAGCGAATGCTTGCTGTACGTATAGTACGAATTAATTCTTTCATCTTATACATTTTTCATCACGCGGCGTTGATGTCTCGAACAATTTGTACAACGAAGGTTGAATGGAGAGTTGTGTAGTGATGAAAATCCACATTAGTTCTAAAGAAGAAACCATAGACACTTCAATTTTATGTATTTATTCTGAAATAGATTGAGGCACAGATAACAGAATACATATAAGGAGTTAGGAGTCCCAAGCTCAACACATCGATACAATTAAAACTGGAATCTTACATGTTACAAACAAATTTACATTACTACAAAGCGTCGGTGGCGCAGTGGATAAGGCGCGGACTCTCAATCTGAGGGTACCGGGTTCGAATCCAGCCGTGTACCTATGAGTTGTTTTTCAATTCAAGTACATTATCCGATTGCTTAACGGTGAAGGAAAACATCGTGAGGAAACCTGCATGTCTTGAACAGGCATGTGAAGTCCGCCGATCCGCACTGGGCCCGCGTGGTGGACTATGGCCCATACACTCTCTGTAGGAGAGTAGGCCTGAGCCCCTTCAGTGGGGACATATATAGGCTGTTGTTGATGACAAACAAATTGCAGAGGACGGAGCTTTGGAAGTAAACGAAATTATCTTACATGTTTATTCCGTGGTTTGAAGTTAGGCGTTGCGTCCGACACCCTCGCCCCGCCCCGCCCTGTGAATTCCTTTCATCTGACACTGTCATTATAATTTTAATGAATATTTAGCCTATCGACATGACAATGTCTGCTTTGAATTATTTTTGTAAACTTATATCTTATCTTATCTTTAAATATATGCACATTTCCATAAAGGGTTTCGGTTTAGTTCTTAAGGCTGTCCCTTCCCCGAATGGTTTTCCCTTTGTCGCCTCTTACGATACCCACGGGAAGACATGGGGTGGTTTCATTTTAAGCGGGAACCACATCAAAGGGAAGGGAAGCTGGACCGTCTCCTTATATAGAATAACCGACGACGTAGAGGCCGCGGGGAGTCGCTGAATACAAGTGGCTCGGGTCCGGTCAATGTGGCATACCATGGAGGAGGCCTATGCCCAGCAATGGACGTTTCCTAGCTGACGAGATGATGCAAGTAGAATACTTTTTTCTTATTTGTTATTTCTTTATTTCTTGTATTCCTCCAATAATATACTTAATACTTATGGTACAATCACGACATAATTTGGCGTGATAAAACCATTCAATCTCATCAGGTTCACTTGGCCAGCGTTAAAGAAAGGCATCGCCCTAGAGTACGAGACGTCATTGAAGGAGAAATGCCAGCAGCTCCTCAAGGTCACCAAGCTGCTCTTCACGAAGGTGGCGTCGATGGAGACGCTGCTGAGCATTGCCATGACTCAGGCGAAGGCACTCACCAAGGCAGAGCATTGCTGTGTGAGGCTGGTGGACGTTGATAAGATGCGGCTCGATGAAACCACAACGCAGGTTCTTCATCGTTATATTCTTGTATTTAGTGACTATGAGGTGGTTTGATGGTTAGCTTGCGCACCCAGAAGCCTCACGCTCCTTCAGGCTCTGTTAACTGCCATACCCGGACACATTGGCGGCAGACTTAGGCAACATGTTAGTAGCTATTCAGGCTGATACCACCAACCAAACCGAGTACCGACACCAGTACCTCTACTGGGAATTGAACCCGGTACCTGATTGTTAGTTCAAGCGAGGCGGGTTAAAATTACCTTCAGCTAAATTTAGGTCTACCACTTACCATCAGCACATAATTAATATCATCAGGTAAAATTAAAGATGAACATTTTTTCTTTGATTTGATTGACGAGACGAGAACTCCACAAATTAGCCCACGCTTGCTGCGGGCAAGAAGGATGAACCTTTCACATTAATAATATTCGTCATCACTTCCCACAGGATTTGTCATATCATCACGCTGGGCAGGCGGATTGGTGATCGCAATAGGAGTTGATTTCTTGTAAAAAAAATTTAAAGCATGTCTTATAATCTTCAAGGAAATTATTACATTGTTCGAAAGTTTTATTGATATTTTATGTACGCAGGACAACGATATAAGGCATTATCCATTGAACAAAGGTATAACAGGGATAGTGATACACACGGGAGCTCTGTTCAACTGCCAGAACGTTAAACTGTGTCCGGACTTTGATCCGGAAATCGATACGTTACCCGGAGTTGAGTGCAGGTTAGAAAGACATTTATCTCATCTGTGTACGAGTTAAAAAGCTACCCCTGACTGTCTGAAGACATTTCAACACCCAACCTAAACCACCTAAGCTAGAAACTTCGATCCCTTAGAAGGTGTATCCACCCATAAATGGTTAAAAAAGGACGAAAAGCTTTGTAGCTAAACAACTCGACAGAAAAAATTAAAACCACAAAGGAATTTTTAGTCGCCTAAAGCCGCTATCGACCTATACTGGTTTATTATAAAAGGAGTAGATAAAAACACTCAATAACCTTTTCAGAAATCTCCTATGCTTCCCTATCAGAGAGCAATCAGGTTTGATCGGCGTCGGTCTACTGATAAACAAGAAGATAGACCACTTCTTCGACAGCAAGGATGAGGAAATGGCTCTGTCGTTGAGCATCTATTACGGGGTCTGCATTGTGCATTCAGTGATCTACCAGAGGATCAAAGAGGCTCATATTAGAAATGCTCTTGCGAATGAGCTTGTCATGTACCATATGAAGGTATGGACTTTTAGCTTGTATCCGATGCTGCGCTGATTATCACATCGCGAGCGGGGAAAAACCCTACGGAACATTGGTCTGTTGCATTCCCGATTGGAAATACGGTGATAGTGAGTGCGGGCGCTGGTTTGAAATAGTATTTCGTTTATTTTAAAAGTCCCTCATATGACATTCAATAAGGTGTTTTATCAATCAAGCGGAATTAATACAATAAATTTTATGGGTTGATGACGAGTGGCTATCTGGAATGTTCACTCCTGATCTACGAGTTGAAAGCACTATTGCCTTATCGTCTCTTGCCGTGAGATCTTCATCGCCAAGTGCGAACCCATACACATGTAGATACTACCCATTTTCTGAAAATTTTCCCTATGTTCGCCTTCGTTATACCCACGAAATGGCATGGTGCGATGCTATACTAAACCCGGGACCATCATCATCATCATCATCATCATCAGCCGGGAAACGTCCACTGCTGGACATAGGCCTCCCGGGACCATGTCACTTCAAAATTGTCGGTTTTAGTTTATTGAATATCATAAGGTTTTCTTGTGATCTTGCAGGTATCTGATTCAGAAGTGAATAAACTGATGACCTGCACCAACTTCCACAACCACCCGCACCTCTCGAGCCTGCACTTCAACGTGCGAGTGTTGGCGCAGAGAGAGCTGCCCTGCTATGCCCTTAAAATGTTCTACGACCTGGGATTCGATAAGAAGTTAGCAGTTCATTGAGAAAACTATATTTTCTCGCAGTTTTTCACTGTCTCCGTCACCTAGAGCCACCAACAAGCAGTAGTCCGAATAATAATGCCATGGAACGAACTATGTATGGGATTTCTCTTCGTGGTGAAATCCGTAACGAGGAAACTCCGCTTTTTCTTTGCACTTCTTTAGCACCGGGGGATTAATGGCTAAATGTTGGACGAACAATCCGGAGGTCCCGGGTTCGATTCCCAGTGGCGGGTACTTATCAATATTCGATTTTGTTGGTGGTTCAGCAGTGGGCGTTGCCCGACTAATGAATTATGATGTGTTCCGGTATTCGGAGATCACATAGCTCAACTTGTATGTATCAATGTCTTGTATGTAGCTTATAAATTTTAGAATAGTTACTAAAATATTGTGTGCCGTGCCGGCAAACTATAGTGATACTTCTAAATATCATAAGACCTATGTTACCTATAGTTTACCCTATAATTTCATTTCATTTCAACTTGAGGCTTCTGAGCCTCTTGTTTTATAAACTCAACATATTATGACGAGATCCTCGCTTTTTTAGATTCGACCTGAAGCGCAGCAAGATCGCAAATTTCCTCCTACACGTGAAGAAGGGTTACCGCGACGTGCCTTACCACAACTGGGGCCATGGCTTCAACGTGGCGCAGTGGGCCTACGCAGCCATCATTAACTTCAAACTCATCGAACAGGGCTATCTAAGGTAAGTAATCGAGAATTTTGAGCCAATGGTTTTAGTTTTTTGGGTCTTTGACAGGGAATGGAGGAGAACGTCTATTCCCTATGAAAAACACTATCCGACCACTGTAGAGTTTCTATCACTCTTTTTAGGTTATCCGCAGTCAAACAAGAAACCCATATAGTTTCGCTCTGTTGTTTACTACCAGAAAGCTGTGCTTTGGTACGGGTATACATATCAATCACGCCGACAAAGTGGTTGAATAAAATATTGAAAAAGAATTTTTTGGGAGGGTGGCTCCCAGCTCTTCTGGGGGATGAAATGAAATGCTTTAAAGTGATAATTTTTGTTCGAGTCGAGCGACCAATCTGCTAAATTAACGAGTGATAGTCGACCAAACTATAAAGTGTGTGGAGTGGATGAAAATTTCGTACACGTTTCAATCCAATTACTTTTTATAAAACCAATTTAACTACGGTACCCTACACTGCATGTGGCCCGCCAAGCTTGCCTGCTTTTTTATGTATATTTTGTCATGATTTTTTAGAAAAAATTAAAATTAGTAATTAATTTTAGTGTTTATTGTTCATGTTTGGTTTATAGTTTTAATGTCACACACATTTTTTGGGACTGAATAAACTACGAAACCATGAAATCGATCAGTTTTGTCTGACCCAATAGCTATGTAAAAATTAATTAATAATGAGTTATAATTTGCTTAATTGTGCGTTACAGTGAGTCTGACTAACGATAATCGAGGTTAAAATACTGTTGTCTACAAAAAAAAAACTCGCTTCAGTGACGGCCATTTTAATAAAAAATTTCTTGTTTCCCAGCGATCTTCAAGGGTTAATGTACTTGATAGCCAGCTTTGTACATGATCTAGACCATCGTGGGACCACTAACAGCTTCCACATGAACGGTGGTAAGTATCCGCTTTTGTAGGTGAATATATCTCTTTAAGTAACATGAGTAAATAAGAATATGACCTTCATATAAAAACCCGGCTAACCAAATCCTCGTACCGAGAAACGTGTACCGGGACGTCCTCTACTAGATTGACCAGCGACCTAGTAAAAGTCGCGGGGAGTCACTGGATGCAATGGAGGAGGCCTATGTCCAACAGTGCACGTTTCTAAAGATTGACCAGAGCCCCAAATAATAATCCCATACAAGTAAGTTTTTCCCCTCATTATTGTTAAAATATTGGTGTTGATTGTGGCAAATCGGGTATGTTCGTTCGAGATAGCAATCTATGATAGAGAGTCATCATTCCTCAGCGGACCTTTCTAGCTGATAAAAGCACACTTTCTTCAGAAACGACGCTCGCCGCGTTGTATTCGAGCGAAGGCAGCGTGATGGAGCGCCACCACCTGGCGCAGGCTATGAGCATCCTCAACACGGAGGGGTGCGACATCCTGGAGTCCCTGCCTCGACGGGAGTACGACCGCGCCATCATCATGCTCAGAGACTTCATACTGGCCACAGACTTGGCTAATTATTTCAAGTTAGTTGACATAAACAATAAACATAAAAGCTGAAGTTAATCGCCTCCATGGTCTAGGGGTTATGCAGTTTTGCGCACAGCAGCAGTCGGCGTGAAGTCCACACTCTAAAGCCTCAAACACAGTCGAAAACTTGATTGACTTTTCACCTAAATTTTAATGTCAAAATATTCAAATGTCAAACACAGATACATATTTTAAATTAGATTTGTTAGTAAACCTAGTAGATTAGTATTAAAATTAAACCTACAACCTAAAGAAACACGTAACCTAAACTAAGAAATCGCGTGGACCTGGTCCCGATCCAAAGGTCCCCATCACACTTGCACCTAAATATAGTAACTACAGGAATACATTTGCACAATCACTATTCATGTTGATACCGCCATCGCCATTCTAGTACAGTGCATCTACCATGAGTTTACGCAGGCGATAACGTGTATCGTTAAGAGGCTATGTTGGTAAGACCACGAGGTCGTTTTCAAGGTTAAATTGTTTTGTAGCTGTCCCTCTCCGAGCCCTATCCTACCCGAGCGCGTACGGTGAGACAGCATACATTATGCGATGTTATCCACCCGTTATTTGGATGTTTCGTAGTCCAGGGATCATTTGAAGGATACAGTATATTATGTAACCATTTTTTTAATACAGTATACTAATGAAATTTCAGATGTCGGTGGTTTTTATGTGTGGGTCGTCAGCTTCCTCATAGAGCTATGAGAATTCTACGCATGCCAAATTTTAAGGCAATTTAGGAGCAATCAAACTTTAGCATTCATAATTTAGCAGCAACCATGACTCAGTTACAGCGAGTTGTTTTTAGTGTGTCAGCTGGAGACATGGGTCTCCAGCTGACACATGCCAGGAAGGCAAACCAGTGAGGTTAGGGCTTTAGACTATAGTCAGGCATTTAAAGCACAATGACAGCAATGAGAGCCAAAAAAATTAACGATCACATTGATAAACTGTTGGATCTACGAACGAAATACCGTGTGTAAGCTGGCGACCCGTGTCACCAGCTTACACATCTGTATCTTCGTAATTATTCAAGTTACGATTATGTATTGTACCTCATATTTTAGAGCAAAATAGCAGCGCCAGGCTTCAAAATTTTCGAATCTCTAGTGCTAAAACTGTTTGAGCTACGAGCCGATATGTGTGTGTAAGCTGGTGACATGGGTCGCCAGCTGACACATGTTGTATCTCTGAAACTACATAAGTGAGAACTTCGTTTTAAAGATCAGATGAGACCATACAATAGCAGCGTTCACGAGTCAAAATTTCAAATCTCCTGGCTGTCTAGATTCAAAGTTATAAGCAAAAAACTATTTTCCCGCCAAAAAATTCAAAATAATCGCACGGACGCCGCTGAGCGGGCCGTTGCCGTTCCGTGCGCTACGCTATTACAATAGAGTTTCAACTTAGCCGTCATTGTTTTAAAATTCATTTTAACCTGCACTTTCGTATCGATTCAATTGGTATATTGAGCGTGTTAGACCAGGAGCCGACAGAAATAAGCAATGGTATACTACCGATTAACTTCATAGAGAGACTACGAACGACCTTCACCAAATTTGAGGTCAAATGAGAACCCTTCATCGCAAATCTACTAATTTGACTAATACGGAACCAAGATTTAGTTTAGTAATGAATCAACATATAAGAAATAACAATTTACGGTGTGATATAACATAGTATAAGAGGTTTTGTTCAACATATACAGTTTACATCACTATGATCAATAATTTTTTATTTATTTTTATTTATTTAAACAGTTTATTGTACACGGAAACATTACATAACACAAGAAACAGAAAAAATATATACAAAAGGAACAGCTTATTTCTAAAAGAAATTTCTTCCAGCAGTCCTAGGTCAAGGAGAAATATTAAAGAAAGGAGGGCAGTTAGGCGTGTACGATATAATAAATATAATAGACGATTACATAAATACGATATACAAAAACAAACTAATATATATCAATAATAATACATACATACTTTACATACTATAATTATATATTAACTTATAGTGATAGAAAATGTTCCTTGACGTTTTTCTTAAAGGCGGAAACAATAATTGTTGAGCTCGGTATTTAGTATATTTTCAGTAGCAATTATTAAATAAAACATGATATAGATTTCACAAACATTTAAGTTTCATTTAAATTCCATACAAAGCTATGTCTCGTTTATTTCTTTATAGTATCCAACCTGTGATAATGGAACGCTAGTTTTTAGAAAAATAATTAATCTTAATGATGTTAACTAATATACACACACTTTAGAAGGCAGGTATTCTGAATTCTACTGGTTATTATATATAAGTTTCAACAAAATATGGGTTCCCATACAAAATTATGACTTGTTTACTTCTTTAGAATACAACTATCGCCTTTCAGAAGCACCTTTGTTATGATCAATTATGTACATAAGCGGTTAATTTTGTGACTAAATAATATATTTAGGCGAACCCTAGATTGGATCTCTTTGTTGTTCTTCGGTCTGTCAAGACCCCTTTTTTAAGGAATGCGTGAATGCATCAAGTTGAAATTGATATCAAATACTCAGGTGTGCAATCCCTTATATCAAAGCCGTGCATGACGCATATTTTTGATTGATCTATAATCCTGAAATTTGGCAAAAAACAAAGTCTTATGGGACAAATTTAGGAACCTTCGGTGCGCAAGTCTGACTCGCACATGTCCCGTTTTTGATATTATGAAAATCAGACAAAGCAATGTTAGTCAACTTTTATAATAAAAATATATCAAATCATAAGATTTTTATTCATTTGCAAATCTAAATTTCTGAGTATAAGCAATAATTTTTATTAAAATGTGCCAATATTGTTTGCAATTTCCATGAAAATAGCTATGAATAAAAGTTTAAGAAATACAGCCTATGTCATTTTCCATCCTTTTCCAAACTACCCCTATACAAAAAATCATCATTCTGACTCTACGTTACGACGATAATAAAGGACAAACAAACAAAATCACTTTTGCATTCATAATATATAAATAATATTAGTATGGATTGCTATTGAAAATATACTAAATACCGAGCTCAACAATTATTGATCATAGTGATATAAGCTGTATATGTTGAACATATACCTCTTATACTATGTTATATCACACCGTAAATTGTTATTTCTTATATGTTGATTCATTACTAAACTAAATCTTGGTTCCGTATTAGTCAAATTAGTAGATTTGCGATGAAGGGTTCTCACTTGACCTCAAATTTGGTGAAGGTCGTTCGTAGTCTCTCTATGAAGTTAATCGGTAGTATACCATTGCTTATTTCTGTCGGCTCCTGGTCTAACACGCTCAATATACCAATTGAATCGATACGAAAGTGCAGGTTAAAATGAATTTTAAAACAATGACGGCTAAGTTGAAACTCTATTGTAATAGCGTAGCGCACGGAACGGCAACGGCCCGCTCAGCGGCGTCCGTGCGATTATTTTGAATTTTTTGGCGGGAAAATAGTTTTTTGCTTATAACTTTGAATCTAGACAGCCAGGAGATTTGAAATTTTGACTCGTGAACGCTGCTATTGTATGGTCTCATCTGATCTTTAAAACGAAGTTCTCACTTATGTAGTTTCAGAGATACAACATGTGTCAGCTGGCGACCCATGTCACCAGCTTACACACACATATCGGCTCGTAGCTCAAACAGTTTTAGCACTAGAGATTCGAAAATTTTGAAGCCTGGCGCTGCTATTTTGCTCTAAAATATGAGGTACAATACATAATCGTAACTTGAATAATTACGAAGATACAGATGTGTAAGCTGGTGACACGGGTCGCCAGCTTACACACGGTATTTCGATCGTAGATCCAACAGTTTATCAATGTGATCGTTAATTTTTTTGGCTCTCATTGCTGTCATTGTGCTTTAAATGCCTGACTATAGTCTAAAGCCCTAACCTCACTGGTTTGCCTTCCTGGCATGTGTCAGCTGGAGACCCATGTCTCCAGCTGACACACTAAAAACAACTCGCTGTAACTGAGTCATGGTTGCTGCTAAATTATGAATGCTAAAGTTTGATTGCTCCTAAATTGCCTTAAAATTTGACATGCGTAGAATTCTCATAGCTCTATGAGGAAGCTGACGACCCACACATGTGGTTTTTCCAAATTGTTCTAAATTGATTAATACTCTTGTAAATCAGGTTCAAAGTTGGGGCTTTTTATTACCGTAAAATACAATTCTTTGATGCCCTGTAACTCTGGAAGTATATATTTAAACGAAAATCTGACTCACCACCGACACAGATATTTGTTTCTAGATTGTGTCTTGAAAATTTCATAGATTTTCATAGCTCAAAATATGACTGGACTACGTTTGTATGGGCGCTTTGACAACAGCATAGCCTCTTAACTATCGCTCTGTCCTTGTCACCCGCATCTCGACTGAGCAGCATTTCCGACAGTATTCGATATACGTTACCACCTGAGTAAACTCAGTAGACTCACAGATCTAACAAAAGAACAGCAGCGCTCCACCAGTACATAGTCGACATCCCCTATGTCGCGCACTAAGTGGAACGCATTGGGCAGCTGTATTTCTACAAATCTAGAATCTGGGAGTCTTTAATTTGAAGGTGAGCAGGTCCTCTAGTCTAGAGCAACGCGTATCATCGTAACTTACCATCAGGTGAGATCGTAGACAAGTATTTTCAATAATAACCCCGAGGTCAAGGCCCCGATCACCCTGCGTGTTATCTCTGATAATTATCTGGTTGTTGGCAGGCTATTTTTCTGTCTTATGGAATTTTTCTCGAAATATACAGGAATCAACTCCAATACAAGGTGATAGCGCGGGAATTCCAGAAGAACAACCGGGCCCATAACGCAGCGTTGATCGCTCTCCTCATGAACGGAGCAGACCTCGGAGACCAGCTCAAGGACTGGAACTGTGTGAAGAAGACCGCTGTTAGTACATCTGTGTTTCATCATCATCACTCCATTGAACATGAGGTTCCATCGTAGATCACCGTAACGTAACGACCATACTGTAAGGATTTGACAAAATAACAACTGCAGGTAAACACCCTCCTTCACTTTGTCCATCTTTTGATCTTTTTGCCTTTTATGACATTCAAGAAAAGCCGGAACTATGCTGCGATTTTATTTATTTATACAAATTAAGTTTGCACTTACCCATTATTTCACCATGGTAGCAAGTCTTAGGATGACTGCGTGCGAATCCTCAACATCAATCAGCATTGGTTGTCGGCAAATAACAGTGCTATTTTATAATGTTGTTGAAATTGTGCTATTCACACATGATAATTCCAACAGAGTTAGTAAAGTTTAGGATGAGATCTTGTGTGGTGGTAACTCCCCTTAACAGTTAGATTGTATTTTCTGATCCTCATAGACCTTAATAAATGTTTTGAAGTTATCATGATTATTGTTATAGTCTTACTCTACTCATAAAACCTTGTTTGTCAATAAAACACGTTCTGATAATCATTGGCCAGGCAGCAGTTCTGACGGAGTTCTTCAAGCAGGGCGATCAGGAGAAGAACCGCGGGGAGCTCCCGGCGGCCATGATGGACCGCGACAAATGTGTCATACCGGAGCTCGAGATACAGTTCATCAGAAACATATGCATACCGATCTATGAGTTAGTATAGAACAACGTTGCGTCATTGAGTGAGATGGAGAATACGTAAATACAAGAGCTAGTAGACCAATCAAATATACTCGATGAAATCGTTCAGCCAGCCAGCCAGCCAGAAATTGCCTACATCTCATAAGTTAGCAGAATGGCAGTGGCAGCTCAAGATTTCTTTGAAGTCCTTTTTTCTAAATAGGTATTTGTGCTAAGTTGCGACTGCTCGCGCTTTAATCCGCGCTAAACGTGATTATGCGGAGTCTTATTACGTGTGCGATACTAGCTAATAGAGTAAATAATGATTATAACAGATTAATTGGGTATGTAAAATTATTAAATTTTTCGTATAGTTAAGGGGTTTAGGCACGTATTTCGATGGGTCGCAGCGAATTTAAAAGTTTGACTTGCAAATCTTAAGACAAACATAAGGACATGTCGACAGGGTACACTCGAGTACAAAAATATGTATCCACTTTTGAACCATGTCACATTCACTCTTACTTGTTTCTAGAGGTATGTAGTGTGTTGAAGGAACTGTCAATTAAAGGTGGATGTGACGTGGTTCAAAAGTGGATACATATTTTTGTACTCGAGTGTAGAATGTCATAAATGAATGAAGTAATTTGGTTTTGCAGGATACTTGGCGGAATATTACCGAAAGCGGCTACGGGCATACGGATCATGGAGAACCACATTGAGCGATGGGAAGCTTCCAAACCAGTGTTCGCCGAGGTTTGAATTTAAAATAACATCTTTGTTCTCCAGGATTGCTAAACCAGCTACCAGATCAAGTTTACCAGAACTTTTTTCATGGGTTTCACATACCCCTTCAATGATGAAGACTAAATAAATAAAATGACGTAAATAATGCTGTAATTACTGTCGTCAAGACACAAACGTTGGTAATCGCATTAAGATGTTGGTGGTGGGAGGCCTGTACCTAATGTACTTTACCGACTGATAAAGATGTTTTATTTCGAATGTTACAAGGTGCCAACAACTGCTGGCTTAGCTGTGCTGTTGAGTCCAGAGTTAGACAACCTCATCGAGATGAACCTCATAGAGATGGAGAAGGAAAGGACAAGAAAATTGGAAGAAGAAAAAGAAAGACTGGAGGCCGAGAGGAAGGCAGCAGAAGAGGAAGACTGATGGAAGAGTTGGTACATGTATTAATCTGTACAGGCATTGTGCGGATATTTCAGAATCGTTGCAAGTCTTTGCGCTTTCGAGAAATATACGACGGGTATTTGAAATTTTTGAATATTTAAAAAATCGCGTGGATTATTTTAACCAAAAAGACTGGATAGGTTTGCCTGGATGTTGCCGACATGTTGCTATTGACCTGATTCTAGTGGAATTTTATAAAGAAAATATTCATTCCGCATATTCAATAAAATGTATTTTCAGATTTATTTCAGAAGGGGATTTATAGCAAAAGTTTCTTTTTAGATAATTCAATTCCAGTATAAATCGTGCAATATTTTACGAGCCAAGAATAACAAAAAATTCATCGTTTTCCAAAGATTGCAACGTATTCATTGCCTGGTCTACTTAATTTTTAGAAATACTTATTTGATGGTTATCTATTTGAAATCAAACAATAAAATTAGTATTACCTTTTATTTGCATTTTATTTATAACATTTTTCCGTCTATACGAATATAGTATCAGTCGTACTAAACATCACATGTTAAACATTTTCATCACAGGGTTCTACTAAATTCACAGATCACGTTTTGGTTTTGGTAATATTGCATTTCAAGCAGATGGAATGCGTTTAATTTAGTTTACATTCTTTGGAGACAAAGTTCATACGCTATTGGATGGTTTATTACGTTAAAAGTCCTAATTTCCTTTTAAAAAGGTAAAGGCTTATACATAAGGACCCTTCAATTCATTATTCATTTATCGATGTACATTCAATTCTAAATAAATTATCATTTTGTTAGATGAAGACGAAGTGCAAATCTAATAAAGGTAAACCGCTTAAATGAGTCTTCGTCCGCGCGGTACAGGGGCTCGGGGGTACGTAGTGTCCTGCCGCTCGCTCCTCTCTCGATCCCCTTTGTCGCCGCACCCCCGCGCCTGTACCGCGCGGGCGAAGACTCATTTAAGCGGTCGGTCTATAGGTATTAAAGACTTAAAATTCGAACAAATTGTTAAGGTGCAGTCATAACAATTTTTTATATATTTTATATATATTCTGTGGTACAGTACTGTCTAAAAAAAAGGAATAACATTAGCATATCGTGTTAGGCGTCGGAAATTGTTTATGTACGTAAATTTGGTAAGACATAGTTTTATCTATATGTCGTAGTTATCGAATTACACGATTTAAATGTCTTCTACTGTATGTAGGATGACTATACATTTTATATCGGAACCATCAATGAACAGCGCAGCGTTTAAAGTTTCATTCGTAATCTACACGAGCCATAACGACGATTAATTGAAAATGTGATTTCTATTTGTAACAGTGCTGGTAATTCGTATTCATTTCAATCTAATAACAAAACTAGCCGTCCCTGAGAAAGAAAATACTTATTTTGAGAGAAAGAGAGACAAACAACAAACCCTGACTTGGCACCCCTAAAATTATGAAGTGTACACTCGAGTACAAAAATATGCCACTTTTATACCATGTCACATTCACCTTTAATTGTCATTTCCCTCAACACACTGCATAGATACAAGAAAGGATGATGTGACAAGGTTAAAAAGTGGATACATATTTTTGTACTCGACTGTACAGCTATATTTTTCAAAACGTGTTTTGCAAGGGAATTGTTATAATTCTTATGCAAAATAAAGTATAAAAAAAGATTATTTACATATTTTAGATTACAATTATTGAATAATTGTTTTTGGAATGTATTTGGAAAGCTATTTTAATTTTTACTGGTTTTGAACAGTTTTAGTGTGATAAGGTTTACATTTTAACCACATAAAACTTAATTGATAGCATAGCTCTATCCTGTGAGACCATTCTCTTTAGGTTGCAGCAGTTCTTCAACGAATTTTCTCACCATCTTCTCCAGTCTGATGTTAGTTTCTTCTTGTTCGCTGTAACAATAACTTAAACATTGTTTCGAAACTCCTTAACAAAAAACAGTAGGTAATATTTGGGATAAAATAAATTCTAGTAAATAACAATGCACTAAAAAGTACAAGGCAAAAAATGTGCCCCAACTCGAGGGGTTTACTAATAGTAACCCTTGAAGAGATCCTGTATCCACCTCCAATCTCCAAGGTCAGATCACCTTGATGCTACCAAATTATTGTATTGTCATTATAACTATATACAATCTAAAAGTTTTAAATGTATACGAAAGTTAGAAGGTTAAAATTGACTTGCCATATTTGCTGCCGTATAAACTGATTCACATATTTCGTTTATGTGTGGGTCGTCAGCTTCCTCATAGAGCTATGAGAATTCTACGCATGTCAAATTTTAAGGCAATTTAGGAGCAATCAAACTTTAGCATTCATAATTTAGCAGCAACCATGACTCAGTTACAGCGAGTTGTTTTTAGTGTGTCAGCTGGAGACATGGGTCTCCAGCTGACACATGCCAGGAAGGCAAACCAGTGAGGTTAGGGCTTTAGACTATAGTCAGGCATTTAAAGCACAATGACAGCAATGAGAGCCAAAAAAATTAACGATCACATTGATAAACTGTTGGATCTACGAACGAAATACCGTGTGTAAGCTGGCGACCCGTGTCACCAGCTTACACATCTGGATCTTCGTAATTATTCAAGTTACGATTATGTATTGTACCTCATATTTTAGAGCAAAATAGCAGCGCCAGGCTTCAAAATTTTCGAATCTCTAGTGCTAAAACTGTTTGAGCTACGAGCCGATATGTGTGTGTAAGCTGGTGACATGGGTCGCCAGCTGACACATGTTGTATCTCTGAAACTACATAAGTGAGAACTTCGTTTTAAAGATCAGATGAGACCATACAATAGCAGCGTTCACGAGTCAAAATTTCAAATCTCCTGGCTGTCTAGATTCAAAGTTATAAGCAAAAAACTATTTTCCCGCCAAAAAATTCAAAATAATCGCACGGACGCCGCTGAGCGGGCCGTTGCCGTTCCGTGCACTACGCTATTACAATAGAGTTTCAACTTAGCCGTCATTGTTTTAAAATTCATTTTAACCTGCACTTTCGTATCGATTCAATTGGTATATTGAGCGTGTTAGACCAGGAGCCGACAGAAATAAGCAATGGTATACTACCGATTAACTTCATAGAGAGACTACGAACAACCTTCACCAAATTTGAGGTCAAGTGAGAACCCTTCATCGCAAATCTAGTAATTTGACTAATACGGAACCAAGATTTAGTTTAGTAATGAATCAACATATAAGAAATAACAATTTACGGTGTGATATAACATAGTATAAGAGGTTTTGTTCAACATATACAGTTTACATCACTATGATCAATAATTGTTGAGCTCGGTATTTAGTATATTTTCAGTAGCAATTATTGAATAAAACATGATATAGATTTCACAAACATTTAATTTTCATTTAAATTCCATACAAAGCTATGTCTCGTTTATTTCTTTATAGTATCCAACCTGTGATAATGGAACGCTAGTTTTTAGAAAAATAATTAATCTTAATGATGTTAACTAATATACACACACTTTAGAAGGCAGGTATTCTGAATTCTACTGGTTATTATATATAAGTTTCAACAAAATATGGGTTCCCATACAAAATTATGACTTGTTTACTTCTTTAGAATACAACTATCGCCTTTCAGAAGCACCTTTGTTATGATCAATTATGTACATAAGCGGTTAATTTTGTGACTAAATAATATATTTAGGCGAACCCTAGATTGGATCTCTTTGTTGTTCTTCGGTCTGTCAAGACCCCTTTTTTAAGGAATGCGTGAATGCATCAAGTTGAAATTGATATCAAATACTCAGGTGTGCAATCCCTTATATCAAAGCCGTGCATGACGCATATTTTTGATTGATCTATAATCCTGAAATTTGGCAAAAAACAAAGTCTTATGGGACAAATATAGGAACCCTCGGTGCGCAAGTCTGACTCGCACATGTCCCGTTTTTGATATTATGAAAATCAGACAAAGCAATGTTAGTCAACTTTTATAATAAAAATATATCAAATCATAAGATTTTTATTCATTTGCAAATCTAAATTTCTGAGTATAAGCAATAATTTTTATTAAAATGTGCCAATATTGTTTGCAATTTCCATGAAAATAGCTATGAATAAAAGTTTAAGAAATACAGCCTATGTCATTTTCCATCCTTTTCCAAACTACCCCTATACAAAAAATCATCATTCTGACTCTACGTTACGACGATAATAAAGGACAAACAAACAAAATCACTTTTGCATTCATAATATATAAATAATATTAGTATGGATTGCTATTGAAAATATACTAAATACCGAGCTCAACAATTATTGATCATAGTGATATAAGCTGTATATGTTGAACATATACCTCTTATACTATGTTATATCACACCGTAAATTGTTATTTCTTATATGTTGATTCATTACTAAACTAAATCTTGGTTCCGTATTAGTCAAATTAGTAGATTTGCGATTAAGGGTTCTCACTTGACCTCAAATTTGGTGAAGGTTGTTCGTAGTCTCTCTATGAAGTTAATCGGTAGTATACCATTGCTTATTTCTGTCGGCTCCTGGTCTAACACGCTCAATATACCAATTGAATCGATACGAAAGTGCAGGTTAAAATGAATTTTAAAACAATGACGGCTAAGTTGAAACTCTATTGTAATAGCGTAGTGCACGGAACGGCAACGGCCCGCTCAGCGGCGTCCGTGCGATTATTTTGAATTTTTTGGCGGGAAAATAGTTTTTTGCTTATAACTTTGAATCTAGACAGCCAGGAGATTTGAAATTTTGACTCGTGAACGCTGCTATTGTATGGTCTCATCTGATCTTTAAAACGAAGTTCTCACTTATGTAGTTTCAGAGATACAACATGTGTCAGCTGGCGACCCATGTCACCAGCTTACACACACATATCGGCTCGTAGCTCAAACAGTTTTAGCACTAGAGATTCGAAAATTTTGAAGCCTGGCGCTGCTATTTTGCTCTAAAATATGAGGTACAATACATAATCGTAACTTGAATAATTACGAAGATCCAGATGTGTAAGCTGGTGACACGGGTCGCCAGCTTACACACGGTATTTCGTTCGTAGATCCAACAGTTTATCAATGTGATCGTTAATTTTTTTGGCTCTCATTGCTGTCATTGTGCTTTAAATGCCTGACTATAGTCTAAAGCCCTAACCTCACTGGTTTGCCTTCCTGGCATGTGTCAGCTGGAGACCCATGTCTCCAGCTGACACACTAAAAACAACTCGCTGTAACTGAGTCATGGTTGCTGCTAAATTATGAATGCTAAAGTTTGATTGCTCCTAAATTGCCTTAAAATTTGACATGCGTAGAATTCTCATAGCTCTATGAGGAAGCTGACGACCCACACATATTTCGTTTGTCAGTTCAAAAGTCGAATTTTGTCTAAAATTAAAAATGCGTTAGTGTGTTTGTTTGTTGGTAAGTTAGTTTGTCTCTCGCATTAACGGGGCACAGGATTGACATGATTTTTGGCAAAGACAAAATCTAGGTAAGCTGTCTCTGTGGTACAAATCTACCCATTCACATTAACGTTATCCTTCTCGTAATGCTTCCATACTACATTTCTGTTGTCATAATATTTTAAAATAGAAAAGCTGGCTTTGATAAGTAACCTAAAAATAAGAGGCGAAATTATAGTGTCGCGAAATAAATATCATTAATTTACAACATTATAGTTAGCTACAATAGCAGTTACGCAGTTAATGGTTCATAGATGGCGCTTTGAACAACAATCGAAAAAAGTGTTTAAAATGAAAATTGTGATTCGCTGTGAAGTTGTATGTTAATGATACTCATTTCGCGACATCACAATCTGATGTTCTATTTTTAGATAGTTACTACACAAATCCAGCTATTATATTTTAAAATATCCTTGTAGTCCTGCTCTGGTAGACCCCACAATGGATAAACAGTGTTATATACAGACCTCACTGTGTCAGCTCTGCAAATGAGCTCCGAGTAGAACTTGATCTTGGGTTCGGTGCCGCTGGTCCGCAGAGTGACGCTCAGCCCGTTGCTGCAGCGGAAGTTGATCATCTCACCGCTCTTGTAGTCCTGGTCCAGACCCGTGCCTAGCACCTCTGTAGACCCCATAAGATAATTTATAAACATTTTATTTATTTATGATGGATTTACACTTGGCCATCACATTATCTTGAGCCATCCAGCGGCCTTAGCGTCACTTACTGAGACGAAGGCCAAATTCAAACTCATTTTATATTTTTAAAAATACCTAAAATACCTAAAACATTCATAGTTTTTTTTTTTTCATTTTCAAATGGACGCCTAACCCCCCATCACTGTTTTCAGTTCTATGAGCGATGTGACCTGAAAAACTGTCTTCGTCTCACACCCATATTCTAAGACGTTTCCTTCAGATTTACTCACCTTGAATTGACGTCCCTCACTCAAAATGGTATCATAAGTCAAGTAAAATAAACTAGACTTGAAGGATTCTCTCGGTCGAGTGGAGGAACTGACTGTCAATGTCAAGGTACCTGCCGACCTACCTTGAAGATTCCTCAATGTGAATATCGCGTTGTTTCGATCAACTTTTAACAGGATTTAAGCATGTCTTTCGAAAAGTTTATTGATTATGTTTACGATAGTCCATACAATTACCCTTCAAGGCGTTATTTGCGTGATGTAACAAATCCAACAACAAACAAAAGTTTATTAGTATCATTGTTCTGTTAAAAGAATTAATATAAAGAGTGGAACAATTTGCCAATTAAAAAATAATAATTACAAACTTGAATAAATAAATAAAAACAAACAAAAACAAAAATAAAAAGCAATTTGCGTCGAATAATGCGAAGGAAAAAGCGCATGAAAACTCAAAAACGCGCATTTTCCCAGACATGAGACTAATCTAGATCGATTTTTCGTCTCCAAAACCCCCTAAATACCAAATTTCAGCGAAATCGATGGAGCCGTTTCCGAGATCCGAATTAGATATATTTTATATACATTGCTCGTTTAAAGGTATAAGATAAGTACAAAGGTGTAATAATCTCACAAGGTTTGCAATAATAATGAATACACGTTCGTTTCAAGTCGTTAGTGGGGACCTGCAACACTTGAGCCAGCCAGTAGTGTCCAAAATTGTGGCTAGAATATTAAAGGAATTAGCACTAAAAGTGGCTATTTACGATTATAATTGAATTGAAAACGAATTTTATGCCAGTTGATCTGTTAACTAGTTGCAGTTCGTTTCACGTCAGTTACTAAGCTTGTGACTATCAAAAACATTTAGAAACTCATCTTTTTCATGTTTTTACTAATGATAACCAATTTACTTTTTAAAGTTGTTTATTTCAATTTCATACATATTTAATATGTATTTTAATTTCTGACTGTTATTTGCCACATGTTTTGAGCTAGAAAACGTAAAGTTATTGCGTATAACGAATACTACATGATAGTATTCAAAAGGCTACCAACAAAACAAATATGAAATCCTCGAAACAATGACGCGATCACTCGAATCAATGACGTCATCCACCTCGCGGGAGGAACGTCAAATCGCATTCAGGTTTCGACTTAGAATACCGATTCTGAGAAAGTTTTGACGTTTTCCTTTCAGTGTCCTTGAGTAAAGTTGAGTAAAGTAAATCTGAAGGAAACGACTTAGAATATGGGTGTGAGTATTTATCACATCTTACTGCTTTAATCAATCCGCAATGTGCGTTTGTCGTGGCGACCTCAATGGTTCCTGTCTAACAAATGTACATATACCCAACGATGATGATTTATGACGTACTTAAATGGTGTCCATCGCCGGTCGCCTCTTCTGGGATCCTCACGCCCGCTGTGAAGTCATTCACGAACACTATCTCAGCGTCTTCCACTTTCTGAGGGTACTGCAATAATAATTGAAGCAAGTTAACATTCAAATATACACCCCCCCCTCCGTGCAAGTGATATACCTCAAATTTTTGAACTGCCATTGTATTTAAGACCAATAGATAAAATCTTTGAAGATTTCTTCAGTCATTTTACCTGAATTTCGTTCTTTTTTCGTTATCTGAAACTCATTTGACGTTAACTTCTTTTTAGGGTTTCGTAGTCAAACAAGGAACCCCTATAGTTTCTCTCTGTCCGTCCGCGGCTTAGCTCAGAGACCCTTACTAATAGAAAGCTGGAATTTTGTACATGTATACATATTAACCACGCCGACAAAGTGGTTAAATAATTTTTTTAAAGACGTTTCCCAATGACTTAACTTGGGGCTGAAATATTTTTTTCGCGTCTACCCCATTGTGTGAGGTATCATTAAATAGGTTTTTTAAAAAACACTGAGGGTATTGCAGCACAAATTTTTGATTCAGACATCCGTTTGTGAAATATTAAGGTTTAAAATGATTTTTGTTGTTGACCGATTGCGGAGTAACGATGTAGAAAGCCACGTACTGATAGAAATATTGCAGTCTTGTTTTTTCAAAGGGCGGATTACGTGTGCGAAAGCAGGATAGCTGCGGACGCGGATTTATGACAAATTAGATTATCTATAGCCGAGTTAGTTCGTTAAGGAGATTTCGCCGATAAAAGTTACATGATACATTTCTTTTACCATAACATTTGAACATAGGATAGGGGTCATTAGGTTGAGGCTTCTGGATGAGCTTACCATCAGGTGCAATGAAGGCCAAGTGCCAACTCATGCATAATAATAAACTGACCTCTCCTGGTTTGTTGTAGTTCCTGATCCTTCTGAATATCTTCGCTATGGTGGCTGGTTCGCTGCAGAAGTAATATCCGTTATATGACACGTGGTAGCCACACTCTACGTACAGCGCTTGCAGCTGCTTGAACAGAGACGATCCTTGCGCGTAGAGCCGGGACGCTAGCGACGATACCTGTGTCATAAAGTATCATAAAGTAATTTGTGTCATTCGGTTTAAAGAATAATTTATTTTCTCAAAAGAAATTGACATTTCACTTATAGAGAAATTAAAACTAATAATTAATGTGTAAAAACCATCCAACCATTATACAATCATACTTCATATATAGAACCAAAGCAATTATTATTATTTACGGAATTAATAACGGAATTATTCAGATAACATTGCAATGAGATTTTTGTAGTCCAGCTGAATAAATAACGTATAGGTAAACAATTTATTTTAAACGCCTCCGTGGCCTAATTG
Organism: Carcina quercana; assembly: GCA_910589575.2. Lineage (NCBI taxonomy): Eukaryota > Metazoa > Arthropoda > Insecta > Lepidoptera > Depressariidae > Carcina > Carcina quercana. Next base: position 3,523,552 of record OU342434.1, on the reverse strand, counting down.
CTAATGCTGGAATAACAATCCAGAGGTCCCGGGTTATATTCCCCGTGGAGGTAATTATCGGTCGGTGGTATTCTGTCCGCCTGGCTAGCTACCACCATGTCACCTAAGCACTGTTCAGGTTTCTGGATGCGCACGCTTACCTTCCAACGGCCTTATCGTAACTTACCATCAGGTGAGATGAAGGCCAAGTGCAAACCCATCATAAATTAAACAAAAATGTTATTACGATTATTTTGTCGATAAAACAACACAAATAGTCCTTAATTTAGATAGTATTACAATGCTTACTTGAACAGCGGCCGTCACTCCGTCCTTGTCTGGCACGCGGTAGTTGCACATGTATCCGATCGCTTCTTCGAACGCGAAAAGCGGCAAGTTGCCTTCTCGAACCAGTATCAGGCTCGCGTTAGCTGCAATAAAACAAGATGCAGTGGTTATAAATATGTATATGTTATAATAAACTTGATCGACTACAAGTAAATGCGTTCCAAAAAACTGGAAACCGACTTCAATTGCCCTAATAGTCTACTTTTACTAAGGCCAATTTAAGATTTATATAGTTTTCTCATGGATGCCAGAACTGGACCAAATTGGAAATGGGACCACACGGGAAGCACCACCTTTCAAATAAAAAAAAAGAATCATCCAAATCGGTTCACTCAGTCAAAAGTTCTAAGGTAACAAACATTAAAAATACCCGTAGAATTGATAGCCTTCTCCTTTTTTGAAGTCGGTTAAAAAGATCTCGATTGGTGACCACGTACCGCTGGATGCTTCAGTTTTGGTCTTATAATAAATGGACTTTATCTAGATACAATTTAATTTTTATACCGATTTTTTAAAATAATGTGTCCGTCTTTATTTCATCAATACCCGTGACAGTCTAAACAGGATGGTTAATATTTTTGGAGGTTAAATATTCTGTAGTAGTTATCTGTGATTGTAAACGTTGATACATAATGTTTCACTTACCCATCCACTTGAACCCCGTGAGGGTCTCGACGAACTGCCCCCTGGACCCGAGGACAGCCTTCAGCATGGTGGAGCTCACGAAGCTGGCCAGCATGTACACTTCCTGCTCCGAACCGGACGCTATGTGCTGCTGTAGCAACCACCAGCCGAACAGCGCGCCCATCTCGTTCCCCGTGAACACTTTCCATGATTTTGTGCTAAAATAAGGAGGAACACACACTTTCACTTACAATGGACATATGAGTTCACTTACAATGGACATAGGAGTTCACTTACAATGGACATAGGAGTTCACTTACAATGGACATAGGATCCAAACCGAATACACACTGGGAACCGAAAGCGGGACCTCCGGATTGCGAGTCTGTAGCCGCTAGGGTACGGAGGTAGTATATTTCTTTATGTGAACACATTCAGATTTTTTAAGCATACAAGCTTTTTGTCTGCGACTTTTTCTGCGTCTAATTTATCCAATCAACACTTTATCATAATAAAAGTAGCTTATGTCTCCATAGCATGGGCTACGTACGTCCAAATTTCGTAAAGATTGGCTCAAGCTTTTAACCATGAAAAGACACACAGAAGAAGTCAATCCGCGAAGTTCATCCCGGATTCGGTTTGACTTGCTATTTAATCTATCGCTTCATATAACTCACGTGTCAAATTTTTCCACTATCATATTTAATCATAAACGCCGAACAGCCTTTTACACTCGACGTAAAGAGACTCGATTGAAAGAGAACAATTCTAGAACTCCGTTCGTTAATGAATTTCTAACAGACTAAATTACCCGTCTTGATACTCAGCCACGGCCAATCTGTCAGCATCAGGATCGTTGACGAGCACCAACTTAACCCCCTTCTGCTCAGCCAGCTGTTTGCTCAAGGTCAGGCACTCCAGCTCCTCAGGGTTGGGGAATTTCACCGTAGGGAACTCTGGGTCCGGATCCTGTTGTTGGACAACGCTGATTGGAGGCTGCGGAAGGAGAAAACATGACAATCAACAACAACCGGCCATGAAGAAGGATATATGTTATTGTTTATTGCACATAATAATAATTGCAAATAACTAAAATTGTACAATCAGAGTGGCCTATCCCTAACGAGAGATTTCTCCCGACACTCACACTGGAGCTTTCAAAAATAAATATAATGTTAGTGGATAAGTCTACCCAATATCCTGTCTCTTATGAGGCACAACGAAGCGATAATCAAGAGACTGTGTCTCTAATAGTATAATAACTTCATAGTATTTTTGTCCTTATCCCACTCAGGGCAATTCTTCAAGCAATCCATACATGTATAAACTATGGTGACCACAGCAAACCCCGCCTTGAAAAGAGGTAATACAAGTGACAATCATTATTTAATCCTTATCGGCCCACACTATTTAACAAATCAATGAATACGAGTAAGTTAAGGATGTACAGAAAATTACTAGAACTACATTTTCGTTTCTCTTATGTTTGACACACCGCCTAGGTTTTAACCGCCTCCGTGGCTATATGGCTAAATGTTGGATTCACAAGTCCAATGCCAAGTTTGATTCCCCGATAGGTATTACAGCAGTACGAGGGGCATACCGAAATGATCGGGAATATAAAACAATACATACAGGAAATAACTAAATTTATTTTTATTGCTTTTCGAAGTATTCTCCGTTGCAGTTAATGCACTTTTGCATTCGTTCGAACCAATTATTATAGCAGCAATTCCAGTCCGAAGTTGACATGGTCAAAATCGTCGATTTGTATGCTTCCACTGCTTCTTCTGGACCTTGAAACCGCTGACCACGCAATAAATCTTTGATTCTAGGGAATGTAAAGTAATCATTGGGACTCAGATCAGGGCTGTATGGAGGATGATCCATTAATTCAACGTTTTCCTGCTTCAAAAACTCGCTTGTTTTCTGAGCGGTGTGAGAGCTCGCATTATCGTGATGGAGGATTATGCGTCGTTTCGGGTTACCTCTACGGAGTTCGGATATCATCTGTGGCAAACAAACCGTTGTATACCAATCAGCGGTAACCGTTCTCCGTTCCTCTAAGGGAACTGTGACTACATGTCCTGTTTTCGCGACAAACGAAGCGACCATTTTCTTCGATACGCTGCGAGAGCGGACAACTTTTGTTGGCTTGATCTCACCTGCGAAGACCCAGACAGCCGACTGATGCTTTCTTTCTGGCTCATATGAATAGATCCATGATTCATCACCAGAGACAATGTTATAAACTGCTTTTGACTTTCCTCCGTTGAAGCGTTGCAGAGTAGACCGGCACCAATTGACACGAGCCGCCTTTTGCTCTTCGGACAAATTATGGGGCACCCAGCGGGAAACTAGCTTTCTCACTCCCAGTTCACCATGTAAAACAGTTTGTATCGCAGTCATACCTATCCCTAAAGTAGCCCGAATCTGCTCATATGTAATATGTCGGTCATCCTGTATCATTCGGCGCACAACAGCGACATTTTCTGGTGTAACCGCTGTTTTTGGCCGGCCTGTGGAAGGTACGGTGCCAAGAGAAGCACGTCCACGCCGGAATTCAGAATACCAGCGATATATTGTCGTCTGGCTAGGCGCTTCACTCTTGAATATAGATATAAGCTCAGCGAGACATTGTCCCTGAGATAATCCTCGTCGAAAGTTGTAAAAAATTATGGCACGGAAACTTTCTCTTGTAAGCTCCATTTTTTTATCGACCTATCAATTTCAAACTGATATTGTTCTTTAAAAAAATTTTTTTTTTAATTCTGTCAATTGTATTCGATTTTCAACTAACCAGTGTTTATTCATCAAAAAGAGTTTTTAATCTAATTAAATCGAAAGTACTCGATTACCGATCTTTTCGGTATGCCCCTCGTAATAGCACTGTTGTGTTTCGATATGAGGATTCTGGCAGTGCAGGGATTATGAGCTTATAACTGCGCTACTCACCTTCAAGCCAGCAGTTTTAAAAGCGTCGACCACATAATTATATCCAACTCCATGCATAGCGCTGTAAACTGTGTCTATCTTGGCCTTCTTGTTATCTTCTACAATGTACGAAGGCAGCGTGTCACGTATATACTCCATATATTTAGAAGTGACTTCTTTAGTGCAGTCCTTTACTAGGGGATGAGTGCGGATGTTAGCGATATCCCAATGCTCATCAGGGATACTAGAATAAACAGATACGGGTTAACAAGTGTTGTTATATATGTTTTGGCGCATAAAAGATATAGCAGGATTACCTCACGAGGTCCATAACAGATTGGAATCTCCGTAGTGCGTGCCCAAAATACGCCTCAATACTACTAAACTTACTCCCTTCTCACCCCCAATGCCCCCGATCTTGCGTTGACGGAAACGAACGTTCGCGCGTAAGAAAAACTCAAACAATTAGGCTATTATCGTGACCTCGAACACGTCCGGAGCGAGAGTTTCATTTCCACGCTAACTTGCATTAGTTATTCATATACTCACTGTAGACATGTTAGAATCTCGTCTAGGATATTGTCATCGTGTGGCGTGATGATCTGTGATCCATTACCCCAGTACACCTTGTACCCGTTGTCGTCCTTTGGGTTGTGTGAGGCTGTGACCATCACACCGCCAGCTCCTCCGTAGAGAATGGTTCCGAACGATATCAGGGGCGTTGGGCATACTGACGAGAACAGGTGTACTCGAATATCTGATGACACGAACACTTTGGCCGTGAGTTCTGCGAACCTGAAACAAATTTCACCATCAATCAAGCCTGGGATCTTATATATATAACAAATTAAGTGCGTTACGTCTTCCAAAAATTTGATAATACCTCGACCGATTTGGCTTCTTTGTATGAGGTAAATTTAAACGAAAGAAAATTTTTAAAAGTTGCCTAACTTTTTAAATTGAAATTGAACGTCAATCGGGTCAGCTAGTTTTTAAATGAACAATTAAATGCGTTCAAAAAGAACTGGAAACCGACTTCAATTGTCCTGGCAAATTTAAGATTTATATCGTTTTCTCGTGGATGCCGTTGTCAGAACTGTCACTCGGGAAGCACCACCTTTCAAATTAAAAACTAATCATCCAAATCGGTTCACCCACTCAAAAGTTCTGAGGCAACAAACATAAAAAACAAGAAAAAAAAACCAAATTCCCGTCGAATTGATAACCTCCTCCTTTTTTGAAGTCGGTTAAAAATCAGTTCACACTTGGTATTAATTTCATCTGCTGGCGACAATAAGGCCGAAAAATCTAAAGCGTACTCATTTAGAAGCTTCAAGTTCTGGCTCTGTTTATGTTATTTTTTAATATCGGAACTCAAGTGCTGTTTGCAGCAGTGCTATATGGCTGCACAGAGTCAGCAATCCTGTTTTAAAAGCTAATGGTAGAAGAAATTTTAGCATGAAACTTGTATCTTCGGCATCGCATTAAATTCTATTTTTCCTGGAACACGTGCCAACGTACAATGGCGGCATGTACAGGGAAATAAAATCTAAAACTGATTGTAATACAGCGTTTGAATACAAATATGTTTTATTCGGTATTTGTTTCCCCATTTATTTTTAGTTTATATTTTTGCTTATCTGTTGTGCGATTGTGACATTAAAAACACAAATAGCGATATCTTTCTTCGCTACAGTTACTTGACAACGTTAACAAGTGCTGTATATGATGTAAAACGCATTGTACAGTAGGTACCCCAGTATGACGTAATGATTTATTCGCGAGTAAGGAGTTTTCATTACAGAACGCATTAGTTTCAATCAGTCTTAATGATCTCACCATAGAGAAATCTAGAGGTAATGTTGAGTAAGTAGGTACATACTCTGTATATTGTCGTATGACAATGGATTCGCATGAAATCTTTTGGAAAAAAAAAACACGTAGATCTTTGTACAGGCGCGTAAGCGAGGCCAATTTTTTAAAGGAACAATTTTCAAAATTGTTTAACTTGAAGTTTGAAAAACAACAACAGTATAAACAGTAACAAAAATAGGCTCCAATAAAAAGGTCAGAGCACACCAAATGCGTACTTAACTACTATTTTTTATATTGGTGTACTCTGACCTCATACGTCTACCCAGTAAGCCCTTTCTATATAGATAGCTTCTACTTCTAGCTTTCAACCGCCTCCGCGGCGTAATGGTTAAATGTTGGATTCACAATCCGGAGGTGCTGAGTTCGATTCCCAGTGAGGGTACCTATGTTTTTTTTGGTAGTAGGGCATTTTCTATGTCTGCCTGACTAGCTACCACCATGTTACCTAAGACTGCCGCCAAACAGCAGTGTTAACAGCACTGTTGTGTTACGGTTTGAAAGGTAGCAGAGCCAGCACCTCATTAAGTTGAGGATTCTGGGTGCGCTTACAATCCAACGGTCTTATCGTCACTTACCATCAGGTAAGATGAAGGCCAAGTGCAAACCCATCGTACATTTAAAGAAAGCTTTATTACAAAAACTGCCTAATTCTTTTGAATAGTTGCATACAGACACAAAATATATGTACTTATTTAAAGGGTTGCATTACGAAATATAGATACGTTTCTAAGATGTGAGATAAATAGAAAGGGAAATATTTAAACGCAACATTAAAAATCCAACAGACATTGTTGCGTGATTTACAACGTGAATCCATTACAGAGATAAGGGATTAACGTTACAAGAGTTCATAAAACACAATCCTGATAGTGATAATTAACTCACTCTGAGACACTCGGGTAGATTTCTAACACAAACTTTTTTAAGTTAATAAATAAATACATATATTAACAACACGTCCACGGCAATCACGGTCAAATCAGACTGTCGCCGTGTAGTATTGCCACGAAATTGGCCGTTCAAATTGCTCCGTGTAGGGCGCTTTTAACGCCCCAATATACGTATTGCCAGACCTTATGAATTTACTAGTATTTCACTGTGTTGGAAGATAATAAAATTTGAAGGTCCCGCGCGAGCTAAATTGCACTTTATTGCCTAGTTTGAATAGTCGATTTTTAGATCAACGTATTTGGGAAGTTATTTTTCTGTAAAACTATTTACTATGTGACCTTATAGTTACACACATTGACCTTGATATCTACAGAAATAGACAATTACGTTCAATTAATGACAACTCATCATAATCAGCTAGGAAACGTCCACTGCTGGACGTTCTTTATGGTACGCCACATCGACCGGTCCCGAGCCACCAGCGACTCCCCGCCGATTTAATCAGGTCGACGGTCCATCTAGTAGGGGGACGGCCCGGTAGACGTTTCCCAGTACATGGCCGCCACTCGAGAACTATGGGGTCTGGCCATTGCCACTTTAGCTCACCGACTCGTCGAGCTATATCGGTGACCTTAGTTCGTCTACGGATTTCCTCATTCCGGGTTTTGTCACGTAGAGAAATTCCGAGCATAGCTCGTTCCATAGCTCTGATGCAATGACAACTATGAGATGGTAATAAGAAGTTTATTAATCATATCTCCGTTCGAAATCCGTGAAGACGTGAATATTCGTTGACCTGACATGACACGACACGCTGTGATAATTGATAACACGAGACATGTGAAAAATAAACGCGACAAATACAATTACAATTTGCTTATAATCGAATAAAACAGTTTAATTACGTCAGTATAATATTTTCATGAAATTGCAAAATTTCAAAGTGGCCTTATATTTTCAGTCTAAAGTTTAAGTATATACACCGCACTTGGCCTTTTTTTCCTTCACATTTAGCGTGATCGATTCCCGGCACATTCAAGTGAAGCCTTCTTATATTAAAGTACTTTTCCTTCACGTCTGCACGAGTCATGGCCGCACCTGTATGTGTTCAGTTGGTGGGTATATGCATATTGTAGAAAGAACTGACCGTTTACTGTTATATCTGCCATCATATCCAATCACGACCCCATTTTGCAGCTGACTCTGATGGCATTCCTTTTTAATGTATGAACAGAGGCCCTGTAATAAAACAAGGAATTCTTAAAATGCAATTTTATTAGAAGCTTATGTTGATGACATTATGGCATCATGATAATTGGCTGCACAGTCCATAGTTGAACATGAGACTCCCTGATAGATTGCCAAATAGACTTTAAGTGTGGTAACACACCTGTCTTTGAATTGGAACTGAAAGGCTGGAATGACATATAAAATGTACTGATCGTGATACATCTGTCTACCTGCACAAGCAGGCCCGGTCAGCAAGCTACCGGCCAGCATTCTTTAATAGCAACAGCATATGTTAATTGTCAATCACCTGAGCTGTCTGCAGCACCACCACATCATTCATGCACTTGTATCCAGCTCCCATACGTCCACGGAGGCCGGCTGTGCCAAACTTCTGCCTGCCTAGCATAGACTTCTTGAGCTTGTCCCATCGGGAGTTCTCTATGTCATCGAGAAGCTCTTTACGGGTTGTTGGGTTCTGTGTAAAAAATGAAGATTGAATAGTAATTAGAGTAGTATATTGCTCATCAAATAAACACTGTTTACATATTAAAGATATAAAATAGGTCCATAAGCTTGATCATCAATGTTAAGATTATTTTACTGGTATCGGAATGAAATCAATTAGAATGGTAAAATAAAGTCTAATTACTATTTGATGTATTTGTGGAAAAATTATATTCCGTCCTCCTCCACAGCAAGTGCTTTTAATTTAATTAGTGCTTCATATAATAATAGACTAGCAAAAAGTAGTTTATGTCTCTTATCATGCCTAGAAATAATTCTAAATCTCATCAAAATTGATAGTGGTATTGAGGCATTTGGAGGTAACAAACAAACTCATGTATTTAATTCATTGTCACCTATACATATAAATATATGAGATATTTTTGACTGACTATTGCACAACTTAAGGTAAATTAAAAGAATGAATGAAACAAATGAAAAAATCTTTCAGAGAGTTATAATGAAAAGTTATTACGTTTACTCAAATGATTTACTGGTCAATGACAGAGCATTCGTCACACTCCTGTATTGAAATGACCTTACTGTGGCTGCTATTTGCTTGTATATGCCATTAGTACATGTATGGAGTAGACAGTCAGTGCTTGCCGATTTATTTTATATATAGGCTTGTATACATGCACAGTGGACAGAATAACAATGTAATTTTTCATAAATATGCTAGATATTTTATCTAGAAGAAATAGAAAACGTATTAGATAAACCCATGACCTGATGTGAAGTGATTGATACTCATTTGATTAACCAGTGAGAGCTCCTTGTAGCAATCTACATTATCTATGTTTACTAGTAGTATGTGTATTAGTATGTACACTCTCTGAATGAGGGTAGGCCTGAGCCCCTGCAGTGGGGACGTATATAGGCTGATGATGATGATGTGTACGAGTATTATTCTTGATATTGATTTTAATACTTCAATATATTAATCAATATTTATAACAAACATTTCATCATTTCACAATACTTACAAAAGATAATTAAATATTTGAACTCACTGTTAGTTGACCAGTTTTTCATTATGTATTTCAAATTACAGGAAACATTATGAGAAGACAACAAATTAATGGAAAAAAAATATGAGAAGAATACAAAAATCTACAAAGCTTTTTAACTTTTTCTTGCAATTGGAATGAAAATTAGCGAACAAGATTTATTTAATAGTCTATTGTGTACTGAAAGTAAAATAAATAAATAAAATTACACTTACTTTATCAATTTTCAGCCATCCATTCACAGCGGAATCTAATTTGGGGTCACCGCTTTTACACGGCATTTTTAAGTAGAGAAAAAAAATTTAGTTGACTTCGTTCTTATATCGAGTTGAGAGTTGAGTTGAGAGAACTTATGATAACAGATTACCACAAAGTTTTAAAAATTATCATGGGATGAAGAGACGTTCTACAACTGTTAGGGACTAACGTTGAAAAAAAATATATATCGATCTCTCTTGGCTTTTCCGCAATTCAATAACATTACAATTTTAGTACTATTTGAACAATTACAAATTTTTATAATTTTCCTGCGGCCTTTTACTTAATTTTACTTTGTAATGTATTTAAAATCATTGGACTATAGACTTTACTACAAGACAATATGTTCTATATAAACTGTAAGAAGATTGACGTTGGATTGACGTCCGGTTGACAGCCAGACGGACGAATGACATTTATACTAAGTTCGGATACACCCAACTGTCCAGCCTTATACAATTACATACAGCCTCAAAACACAATAAAAGGAAGTGGTCTATATTATATTGCATTGAGATTATTTTTTAAGTAGATAAAGGCTCAAGCAAGGATATATTATGTGCCAATTTTGCTCAAGTCTTTCGACCTCGAAATGCCTGATTAAAATAATAAGCAAAATTCATTTTGGGTAAGTGTGATAGTTTTTTTAGGCGCACATTACAATTCTGTACGATTATGTCCCGTCGCAGCGCCCCCTTTGGTGCATCCCAACCCCAAACCAAAGCAAACTAAGGACTTCTCCTTTTATTAAGTTTGCAATGCAACAAACAGAAAACAAACATAGTAATGCAACAAAATAATTGTTATTATATGCGAAAAAAACAAAAGAAAATGCAGAATTAGGAATATGGTTCAGATAGAGGTGACATTATCGATATCGACTTTTATCTTTCAGACAGCCTCAGTGTAAAGATCAAATTTAGGCTGTTTATAAATTTACAGAAACTTTGATTTAAAAAATTGCTTTTGTATCAGCATATTTCCATGTTCCGCATCTACTTTTCCAGAAAATTAAAGGGTGGAATGTACTCCATTTAGGATCCCCAAGTCTGTAAGCAAAGGAAGGGCGAAACACCCAGTTGAAACATGAAATCCTTAACCCATATATGTCGTAACGAGTGAGTTGATTAGGAAGCGGTTAGTTCAATCAGTGGGCTAGTACAATCATGTAATTGTAATTGGTCTGCTACGGAACAGACCACTCCATGTCCTGAACTGGGGACTGCTCCCTTGGATGTCCGGTGCAGGTGAACGCAGAGGTCTGATCGTCCATGAGCCTTTTAGCCGTTCATAATGGGCTAAGGGATCCCTCTCTACAAATCTCTCGATTTAGTGCATTTATGCGCGTAAGAACTATTATTTTTGATCATCATCTGCGCTATTTCAGTAAAGATCTAACAGACGGACAACGACTCCACCGGTATGCGTATAGAGATGGAATGGAACGCCAACCTCCTAATTACCATTAAGCTATATTTGAGCTTGAGAGGGTGTAATCGCGTAATACCTACTATCGTCGTCTATCGGGAAATCGTCACTTACCTTACCAATCAAGTACAATCGTAACCAAGCATTGTTCCATATTAATTGAAATACATTTATGGCCAATATTCTTATTTAATCGTCTACCTACGATATTATTTTATTCGACTGATGCGCCGGCGTCACCGATTGAACCGTCCGTCATTGAATTTACCTCTCCGGGTGCATCCTCAAGACGCAACGTAAATTCTTAAATTCATTCATTACTCTTTCCTTTCTATAATCCGACAACCAAGACCGATTTTATTTAACGCTTACGTTGATTTACTAAGTTGGTTTTAAAATGATTTCTACCTCGAAGGAAATGAAAACAGGTCAAAAAATTCTATGCCATATCACGTAAGCCACCACCACAGATTACTATTAGATCCTTGAAATTTGAAAAAACGTTAGATTTGAAGATTTACAGAACCACTGCGTAAGGTATTTTCATGCGGGCTGTATTTATCATACTATCGTTCGTGTCGGGATTGTTAATAACAATGTGAATTATAATATCTGAAAGTAATCACTAATCCCATTTGGTGCTCTTGATAGTGATAAATATAAATAACTGGGCGGTGCGACGTAACATTGGCAGTAGGGCGGGCGGGCGCACAGTGCCAGTAACCCAGAGGTTTGGGCGGGCGGTAGACCAAACACCTGAACCGAACCAACGTGGTTTAAAAAAAGTGTTGCACTGTGTTTGTGTATTGTCTATATTTTAAGGAAATAATGGGCACGGAAGATCCGAATGCTTTGGCTTCTGTTGAATTTGAAGTGTATGGACAAGTCCAAGGTTTGTTGTTTTTAATTATTTAGTAGTAGTAAATAGGCAGTGTTTAGGCCCATTGCAGACGGTCCGCATTTGTATCTCACGCCAGCTGCTAAATTACAGTACAAAACAAACGACTGCACTGAAATTACAATGAAACGGCATTCTGATTGCATTTTACTGTCATGAGCAGAATGAGGAGTGTATAAAATTTTTTAGTCATCAAATCTTTTACCACGTATCTGAATAAAAAATTTAGTTCGGAGTTAATTTATCTGATAACATTTGAAATTGGACATATTAACGTTATCCCTCTCCTAATGCTTCCATACTCAATTTCTGTTGCCATAATCTTTTAAAATAGAATAGGCTTTTTACTAAGTAATTACCTAAAAATAAGAGATGAAATTATAGTGTCGCGAAATAAATCTCATTAACTTACAACTTATTTAGCTGCAATAGCCGTTACGCAGCTAATGGTTCATAGATGGCGCTTTGAAAGTGTTTAAAATGAAAATTGTGATTCACTGTGAAATTCACAGTGTAAATTTGTATGCTAACGATACTCATTTCGCGACATCACAATCTGGTGTACCAGCTATTATTTTAAAAGATTATGGCAACAGAAATTTAGTATGAAACTTTGATGGAGGTGGGTCGCATTAAGTCAACTTACGAGTACTTCCGTTTATTTAATAGCAAAAACCTAATCTACTTATTGGCAAATAATTTTATATATGCCATTAATTTAACTAACTGCAACTTAGTTTAAATACAACCTAAACTTGTAACGAATTTAGTAGTAAGTACTGTTGCATAGTTGGTACCGCTAATTAGCTATTTGGAGTGCGTCATTTAAATTTAGACGTTCGATTTATAGGTCGATGTCAATACACTGGTCTCATTGCAATTGAATACTTACCTTTGGCGCGTTATTAGCTTTTTGTAAACAAACGTTTTACGAGTTAAAAGAAAAACTTCGGCTGTTTGTTATATGTTAACAATGTATTACTTATCTTGTTTATAAATACTTTTTAATGTTTAAAAACTTGATTTATTTTCGTTTTAGTATTTTAAAAGCTTTTATTTACGTAATAAAACTAGATTTTGCGCGGGACTTATTTCACGTGGATTTTGGAAAGAATCCCACGGTTTATTCGATCGAGAAAAAAAATTTGCTTATGGCCTTTTCTTGCCCTTCAATTATCTGAAAACAAAAAAGGCTAAACAAACTCACATTTTATTAAGTATGGATGGATAACAAGAGCCACAACGAACATTACAGAGATTTGAGTACATGTGGTCACATTTGGTAATTCCTCACACTCAGAAAAACACAGTCGAATAGAAAAAGGCCTCCATTTTTGAAGTCTGATGGAGAGGAAAATTATGATAAATAAATAAAATACACATGAAGCACGCATAAGTTCAAACATTTGTCTGCGGATAAGTTCATGCATGATGAGTCTTTCCAAACACACGTAAGATCATTTTAGGGTTCCGTACACAAAAGGCGCACAACCCAAAGATACCCTATCGATATTTAGAAAAAAGATTCTTAAATGCGTGCTTTGAAATTATTTCTTTTCTTCTTTTTATTTTAATAACAACTCTCTTATGAAAACAAGAATTGCTAAGTTGTTGATATTTACCTGTGAAATGTCTCTTTATTTGGGTTTTTGCTGCATAGACATAGACATAGACATACATTTATTCGATATTTTTACAATACGACACACATAAACAACAATCACACAGGAAAATAATGAAAAGTAAATCTAGAAAATAATAAACTAATTAAAACAACAATAATAAAACAACTAATTTAAAGAAACAATTACACATTTTTCGTTCGAACTTGAGTTAAATACTATACGGTGCAGGGTGATACGGCACCCTTTGCGTAAGGTCCCAACTCGTCCTTAGACGGGTTTTTTTCTAAGCCAATAAACAAAAATTAGAGTCTCGCCGATGACGTCTTGATATAAAACCGTGTATAAATAAGAATTAATTTTTATGCCACTCTTAATGCTATTATAAATTTACTCGCAGTAAAAGGCTTTAACTTAAATCTTTACACATTTGCGCTAGCCTGTTGAAATACGGTTACCAAGAGAAAAATATTGATGTTTGTTTTCCTTACACTGTTGCTTTATAAAAATTCAGTCCGTAGTTTTCTTTGTAAGAAAATTAAGATCTTTACGAGAATATTTTATAAGCAGCTGTTTCGTGGCAGTCAAAGATAACATGGTAATAGCTGGTAGGGAAGAAAGTAGAAGAAAATGTCTTGTCACAAAAAAGTATTTAGGGAATAGAGCTTGAGGCCACCAGATTGTGAATCTTACAGCAAAAATGTTTGGTGGCCAATGAACAATCTAGTGAGTACTTATACGTTCTTCATCATCATCATCAGCCGGAGAAGCGTCCAACGCTGGACATAGGCCTCTTCCATGGTATGCCACATTGAACGGTCCCAATCCACTAGAATCCAAGGTCGTCGTTATATAATCGTACATACGTTCTTGGTCCTCAAAAATTATTTACTTCTCTTCGAATTTATCAGCGGTAGGCAAACTGACAAGACTAGGAGCCCATACTGACAATGGTAGTGCAAGCGCAGTGTAACTAAAATATATACCCACTTGTACCATGTCACAATCATCCTTTCTTGTTCCTATGCAGTGTGTTGAGGGAAATATCAATTGAAGGTAAATATGACATGGTAGAAAAGTTGATAACTGATTGATAACAAATAGGCCAGAAATTGTTATCATTATTTTTGCATGGAAAACCATGATTCTGATTTCATTATATCCGTAACGTCGTGAGAGTAATTTCATCGTGTAACTAGTAATAAATTTTACTTCAACTTCGGCTCATTTACACTTAACTTTTGTAACATAATTAATTACAACTTTCAACCGCCTCCCTGGCCTAGCCGTTTCACATTCGGACTCAAAAGTCAGAAGCCCCGGGTTCGATTTTACTAGCGTAGTCCCTGTCAGCGCTAGGTACGGTTGATAGTATAGGATAGATAATATATCCGCCTTACTAGCTATATAAGTCAGCCAAACGGCAGTATAACTAGCACGGTTGTGTTCTGGATATACACGTCTTCCATCCGACAACCTTATCTTCACTTAACATGAGTTGAGATGGCAGCTAAGTACAAATCCTTAATACAAATGAAAAATTTCAACTTCAGGCTGCTACTTCACGAAGTATTGCAAGGAGATAGCGGAACAGCTGGGACTGACCGGTTGGGTGAAGAACTCCAAGAGGGGGACCATAGCTGGTAAACTCCAGGGCACCAGAGCTCAGCTGGATCACATGTATGTAGCCAATATATCAACTTGTGCCGTTTAGATTCCTTAGAATATAACTTCGACATGTGTTCCCGTGGAAGATGCAGAAGACGACTAAGGGAAAGCTCATGGGGTAGCGCCCATCGCGTATATTTTTTTATAGAACTTTATCTCCCCTACAGGCTGCTATATTGGATTTTATGTGACGTCACTAACACGTGTATAAACACGACGCTTTCGATTTGTATCGTTTGTTTATTTGTGCTATAATTTCGTAATTGCATGTTGCCTGTTAAGAGGGTATGCTGTTGTCAAAGCGCCCATACAAACGTAGTCCAGTCATATTTTGAGTATTAAGCTATGAAAATCTATGAAATTTTCAAGACACAATCTAGAAACAAATATCTGTGTCGGTGGTGAGTCAGATTTTCGTTTAAATATATACTTCCAGAGTTACAGGGCGTCAAAGTATTGTATTTTTCGGTAATAAAAAGCCCCAAGTTTAAACCTGATTTACAAGAGTATGAATCAATTTAGAACAATTTGGAAAAACCACGGACATCTGAAATTTCATTAGTATACTGTATTAAAAAAATGGTTACATAATATAATGTATCCTTCAAATGATCCCTGGACTACGAAACATCCAAATAACGGGTGGATAACTTCGCGTTTTGTATGCTGTCTCACCGTACGCCTTCGGGTAGGATAGGGCTCGGAGAGGGACAGCTACAAAACAATTTAACCTTGAACGTGGCCACGTGGTCTTACCAACATAGCCTCTTAATGCCTGTTTAAATGCTCCTAGATGCCTGTAGTAAACAAGCTTAGCGTGTGACATGTTATTAAACTGATTGACATGAAGCTTGGGCCGCTTCCAACAAATCTGTCATTCTTCCGTCACACTTCCGGGTGGAGGCAATTACTCACCTGCTGAAATTTCAATGTCATTATAACAGTGATAAGATGATGAAGAGTCTCGCCAATCTCTGTGTTAATAAATAATTAGGTGTCTTTGTTAAGTATTAAGTATTCATTACAAGTCTTTTGCCTGCGAAATCTTCTGCGTTAATTTGAGAACTTGTGTCTGGATTGTTCGATTTTTGTTAGATTTCGCAGTTTCAATCAATCAAAAACAGTCTTTATACGTCTTCACTGCAGGGGCTCAGGCCTACAGAGATTGTATGGAACATAGAACACTACGCGTGCCAGTGCGGATTGGTAGACTTCACACACACCTTTGAATTTTTTCTCAGGAGTGTGCAGGCTTCCTCGCGATGTTTTCCTTTACCGAAAATTCAATGGTAATGATTTTTATCATTCGTACATAAATTCCAAATAACAATTTGGAACTCATTAGTACGAGGATCGAACCCAGATTTCGATTGTTCAAAGTATGACGCTCTACCCAACTGTGCTACCATGGCTACATTTGATTTTGCTGATTTTGCAGTTTAAATTAAAATTACATTACTTACAAATCGTTGATGTAACTTTGGTAGGTTTTTACGAAAATCTGAAAATACCCACATATTATTCTAAATCGAGTGTAGATCAACGTTTTTATAAAATGGATGAACATCCTAAGGGGCGGATGGTAGTACAATTTGTTCACATTTATGCTTCTATGGCTTGGGCGTATTCTCTCTGCTGTAGAATAAGCCACCATATTACCCCGTTGGTGTCGTGAAAAGACTTTAAGAGAAAAAATCAATATATGGACAGCAGAATCTACCAAGACCCTATTTAATCTAGTGCCTAAACGCTTCGACTAACAAACTGGAGGTCCGGGGTTCATTCCCAGTAAAAGTACCTATCAGTACTCGGTTTAGTTGGTGGTAGAGCATTTTCTATGTCCGCCTGGCTAGCTACCATCATGTTACTTAAGCCGCCAATCAGCAGTGTTATTAGCACTTTTGTGTTTCGGTATGGAAGGTAGCAGAGCCAGCGCCTAGTTATATTTAGGCTTCTAGGTGCGCAAGATTACCATCCAACGGTACTTCACATCTCCACTTAACACCTGGTGAGATTACACTCAATTTGCATTTATTATTTTAAATAACCAATATGCTAGTCAAGCGTGGTGATTATGGAAAAATTCCTAATGAAAAGAAAGAAAGAAAAATAAATTTATTGCTTAAAAGAAAGAACAGAAATTTATAAACTAAATATATACTCGTCCTAAAGCAAAAGGCCCATGTCAGCTTATGCTGCAACCACAGAGTCTTCAGCAGCGCTTTCAGTCAGTTTTCAGACTAATTGAGTCGGACGTGGCGATCTGTAGACTTATTCCCCTCACAATGATGACTGCAAAATGTGTTGCTTCTCGTTGCAGGATCGACTGGCTGTCGACGACGGGGTCGCCAGGCTGCAAGATTGAGAAGTGCGACCTTACCAACTGGGAGTATCTAGTGAGGCTCGACTACCATGACTTTAGCATACGATTCTAAACGTTATCTCTATCAAACTACTCGAGTTCCTCTCGATTGTTTTAAGGCTAAACCTGTCCATCCAGCGGTGCATACAATCGTACTTTTGTTTCTTAGCAATTATACAAAATTCCCAAAACAGAACACGGAGATTACGTAGAGTTAGACCAAATATATAAATCTGTACAAGTATCTTTAGATATATTATTTAAAGCACATTTCAAGTTAACAAATTCTATCGATACTGGATACTCGTAATTTAATGACGGTTATTCGTGTATTCAAAGGTGATGACAATAGTCACATTTGCACGTCTTGTAATCCAGCGCCCCGGTTTTTGACAACTGAAATGTTTGTTAATTGTCCTGTAGGTTCACTAATGCAGTATTAAAGAGTGTCTTTCTTTGCGATAACCCAATGCGCTTAATTGTTGAAAATGATACGTAATTTCCGATAGAGAATATATATTTATCTCATTCAATATCATGTCAATTCAATGATGTTGGAAATGCAATAATATAGTTATTTGGATCCTAAATCATATAATATATCTATGACGTAATATTTATGAACTTAGAAAGAGATAGTAGTATGTTTGTCGCGTGTGCTTCAAGATTTATTTCTGCCCGATTCGGGACGACTGCGCTATTTCTAAATGTAGGATATATGAAAAGGAACAGTATAATTAATGCATCTAAGTAGTCTTTTGCTTGATGTGCTTCACACCACCAGTAAATACTATTCGGTTTTTATTCCGTCGAGGTATATTTTAATTCAAATTAAAATTTACCGTTCATTATATCAGAGGCAGGTCGACAAATTATAAAGCATTATTACTTCTTAGCGCTTCTTTGTACCTATGTCTACGACAGACACATTTCAGATTTATGGGAATTTTATTTAAATAATCGACATGTCCAAGAAGGACACACCACACCTAATACGTTATTAAGATTATTATCTGCAATGATTTCAACGCGGACAAATTTATCACGAGCGGGATAGAAAATTGCAAGCTTAACTTGTTAGAGTGAGACGTTTGCAATAAATTGACAAGTAAATGCGTTCAAAAAGAACTGGAAACTGACTTCAATTGCTCTAAAAGTCTACTTTTACTAAGGCAAATTTCAGATTTATATCGTTTTCTCATGGATACCGCTGTCAGAACTGGATCAAATTGAAATGGGACCACATGGGAAGCAACACCTTTTAAATGAAGAAAAAAAAGAATCATCCAAATCAGTCAAAAGTTTTGAGGTAACAAACATTAAAAAAAGAAAAAAAACATACCTACTATTTTTTTGAAGTCGGTTAAAAATCAGTTACGAGGACTATATAGGACGAGGACTATAAGGAAATATTATCTAATTGCTAAGAAAATAAGAATACTATTTAGAACTACGTTACCACCACACTTTTTGTAATTTTTGTTTTATGTTTTGAATAAATAAAATTAAAGATGATTTCTTTGTATTAATTATGACAAACTTTCAACATAAAATTAGTGGTTTGAATATGGTTGGTATGGTACCAAAAAAGATAACAATCAAAATATTCATGAGTTAGGCAGCACCATCTACCTATGTAACATCACCAACTGCGATCACCAAACCGCCTGCAAAACGTGGTTATTTAGGCTAATCCCCTTGAAAAGACCAAAGTGACAGTAGAGAAGCTCATGTCGACAGACTATAAAGGTCCCTATACATATATTTTGATAGTTCTTAGATAATACCAGTAATTATATTAAGCACGCTAGGTGAATTGCCTTGTTTTTAAAAGCAACGCAGCGTAGGTAGTTCTCACATTTGGTCAAGTTCGGTAATTCGTCTTTTTAGGGTTCCGTACCTCAAAAGAAGTAACCCATATAGGATCACTTGGTTTTCCGTTTGTCTGTCAAGAGCTTTTATCTCAGGAACTCGTGGAGGCATCAATTTGAAATTAATATCAAGACTCAAATCTGCAAGCCTTTGAAGCTGCAAAAAATCAATGCACTAAAAAAATGCGGCCGTTTATGTCCTATATTTTGAAGAATTACTTAGAGAATGTAAGGCATCAAAACCTATACGGTACTTCTCGTTGCCATAGACTCATACAATTTGGCAAGAAGCAAGGTCTTACAGAACAATAATAGGAATACATCTTAAAACAGTTTTTTTATTATATCTTATTATAATTAAATTTTTACGATTAGAAACTTACATTTACAGATAAATACAGTACTGATCGGACGTATGGGGCATAGTTTTTTCAACTGCAAATTTAAGTTTGTTTTTAAATCGATGTAACATTTTTTAGAGCATTGTTGCACCCATGCCCGTAATTATTCATTTTCTGTTCGGAACTCTCGGTGCGTGAGTCCGACTCGCACTTGACCTGTTTAAAATATAGGATATTTTCCTCTTATAGTATAGTATATCACAGGGACTCGTTGTGAAAATGTTTGCAATGTTGTAATTGATATAATTAATTACAATTGCACTTAATAGCAGCTGACGTCACGATAGCAGTATCGCATAGGCGTCTCAATGAATAAACAAACTACAACTGTGTTTATGAAAATGCTTCCTTATTTGATTGTGATAGAGCTGAGACGAAGTGGCGCAGTAAGTTTGTAGTATTATAGGTGCAATAACCTCTTAAGTCTGCTTTTCTTACTAGTGCTCTACTTATAGTTTTTCCTTAAAGATACTGTCATAAGTGTTCCCTATTTGTATCATAATACATTTGTTTTAAGAACTATTAGCCCTTTTGGATGCAATTATAGCACCATTATAGCACCTTCATACAAAATCACCATCAGCCGGATAGCGTACACAAAATAGACCTATTATTGTTTTGGGTCTCATGTCGAAAAAAGCAAACAGTCGAGGTCTGGGTTCGATCCTGACTCGTACCAATGAGTTACGATTTTTTATTTGGAATTTATGATGCAAAACATCGCGAGGATACCTGCACACTCCTGACAAGGAATTCAAACGTGTATGTGAAGTCTACCACCGCACTGGGCCCCCGTGGTGGACTATGGCCCACACACTCTCAGTAGGAGAGTAGGCCTGAGCCCCTGCAGTGCGGAAATATATAAGCTGTCGTTGATGATGATGATATTTGGTCATGAGCCTACATTTTAGATCGCCACCTGTTACGGATTGACTATGACAGACATTTTTACGCGACTAGATGTAATGCGGTTGAAACAATTCTAAAGTAGAAACACTGCAAATTGTAAAATTGAAACCTCAGCGCATCTAATGCTCTGTGTGTTTGTTGATTGTCACAGATAAACGTATTTAAAAAAATCTTGATGAAATTTAGCTAGCACTTAGCTTGTACGATGGATAATGTAGAAATGGAGGATGTAGGCTGATTTTAATCTCGGTAAAGGTTTCCTGCGGGATAATGGTGTCAACGGAGATGAATTTGCGGGAAAAAAGCCGTATACGTTCAAAAAATACTTCGTAACAATATATACCTGATCTGAACAAAGGCTAAAATAAAATATCCCCCCCCCCCCCTTACTCTCTCTTCACTCACACACACACATCAACACTCTTAGGCCATAACACCAACCAACACCTCACCCTTCCACCGTACGAATCATAGTAACATATATATATATGTATAAAATGAAAATTTTTGTTTGTATAAAGTCTCGGTCGAATCACTGGTTATTGCGACACAGGTTTTACTTACCGCAGTAATCAGAGATCCTCAACAAGCATAGCAATAACAAAAATATAATTAGCGACAAAAATAATTAGCTACAATACCTCTAAAATAAAATCCATGTGTTTATGATTGATTGTATTTATTTATTATGTACAACTTAATTAAATTGATGTTCCTAAAAAATCTAAGATATGCTTTAAACGTGCACTTAATATTACGAAACTAAATAGGTACTTATATAATACTCTTTATTTACATATACAACTATTCTATTTAAAACAACCATTATATTTAATGTTCGTGATTCAGTTGTAATCTCTTTGTCTCACAATCAAGTCACATTCGGCTCTAATTCCCTTGGACAACATTTTATGGAAAAAAAGTTAATGCGTAGTGCCAAATGTGAACATAAGCATAATCTTTGGATTGGCTTTAAATGCCATAAATTTATCATAAAGGACAGCCCTCGTGGAATGTAAACCAATGTCCCTGTCTATATCTTGCTTTCTCATGTCTAATATAGACCAAGTCAAATTCATTTCACTATTCCGGTGAAAAGTTGTAGACATTTTGTAAATATTCGAAAATGACTAGTCGTACAAAACTCTCGCAATCTCAGATCAATAAATACTGATAGATACAAGAAGATTTTTGATAGGTGATCAGATCATACATGGGTTTAGATATCAAAAGGGAAAGAAGCTCTAAAATATAAACGGCCCTTATCTTAATGGTACAGAAAACAGTATTCTAAATATTCCTTCACTGCTTTTATTTAATACTAGCTATTAATTAGCTAGTAATTATTTTTTTGTGCCTTTTTCAGAGTTTCAATAATATGATAAAATTGACAGATATTTTAGTTCAACGATTTGATAAACAGTAATGTTCCAAAAACGTTGAAATTGAACATTCTTCTAGTTCTAATTTTCATAGCATGCAAAATACAGAAACAACGAATTACCCATACACACTTTTATTATACACCGATTTGACAATACATCAAATACATTGACGATACATCCAAAATTTATTTAAACATAATTTAAGATTTAAATGCCTGGGAACGATTATCATTTCCGTACGACTTCATAGTGAATCGAAATCAATATTTTTGCACGTGTATTTTGAGTTTTATGTACAGTTAGTTTTCACTTGGCCTTCATCTCACCCTGGATCTAAAGTCCATATAATATCCATATATATTTCTACTCCTTATTTCATCCTTAAACGCTGCATTTCCAGAATACCAAAAATACGTATTTTTATGTTTTCTACCGTTGACCTAAATACCAAATATTATTAAAATATTGCAACTCTAATTTTACCCCCGTCAGAGAATATTCCGCGAGGTCTCGGGTAGAATGTCAACCCATCAACCCACCATACCTACACTAAATATTAATTTTCATGATATTGACTTTTAAAATCCCATACTAATTTCCATCCCCTATTTCACCCTCATAGATAAATTGTCAAAATCCTGTAGACAGGATATCTAAGCCAAAAAATATAATAATAAATAATAAGCCCAAAACCAATTTCGCACTTCAAAAATGATGAACTTTCTATCAAATTTGCATCCCGCGGTATGTGGAATAACCATTTCTTAGCGAGTGCTAATTTCTTTAAAAAAAACTATCTAAAGCAGCAAAAATTTCATTATTTTCCCGTGAGTGGTTTCGGCTTTGCGTTGATAAATCAGTCAGTCAGTAATTTTTCTGCAATAACACTGAGCCGAGAGAGAGCCGAGAAGGCACTGAAAGCTTTAAATTAAGACAACCTCTTATTAAATCGGCCGATTTTATGTAAATAAAGCTTATACGTTACCTCAAAGTATAACTAATTTAATTTGGAAACTCGCGTCAAAATTATCTCAGTTGTTTCAGAGATTAGCGCGTTCAAACAGACAGATGGTCAAAAACGATCTCATTATATGCATTTACACTTCCTACATCACCTGTAATCAGTTTTTGAGTAAACTTTTTAATGTACAGACACGACGGTTCTAAAGTTCACAGTATAGATAGACTGTCAAACTTGACAACTTACGTACTGGAATAGTAGGGTGAGTATGATTTATTAAATTATTCTTCAATGATAAATATCCATAAAAAAACTACCTTTGTTTAATGTAACACTACTATTGAAGATTAAATATGAAATTTAGTTTCATGATCACCTATTCAGAATCTTCCTGTATATAACAAACAAGATAAACAAAAACTATAGGTAATACTCGTACTTCATTACCTAATACGCTCAAGATAGCTTGTGACCTGCACGGATGAACGTCTTGGAAGTGACCGACAAAAATCTCATCAATCATTTTACTGCTACCCCGACTAATTCAAGAGGTATCCTCAGATTTTAAGTTTATACTTTGGTATCATTTTTATGTGAGCTGTGGAACCAACTACGGGTCTCAAGCTATAGTGTCGACAGTGAAAACGCTAAAATATTTAATCTCAACAGTGCAATCTTTTCTATAAGTCACAGTCTGTTCCGGGTTCCGGGAAGACCGTTACTGCCCTCACTGGGAAAACCTCAAGAGACGAGTATTCCTCCAGCAGTATAACTTGCCTCAACACACAGAAATACCACTTGTCAGTTTCAAGACTTTCTCCTCCTCTAAGCTTTCTTCGGGTATCTGAAGTGGAACATTCGAGGCGTCTTCGGATTTTCTCGCTGCAGCCGCGGCGGCCGCCGCTAAAGCTCTTCTATGCCGCTTCTTGGTTCTTTCTTTATGGAAGAATAGTCGAAGATAATGGCAGGGGAAGACGACACATTCTCCCGCTGGCTCTTCTGCGTCTATGTACACCCCTCGGACTAAGATGGAGTTTGAACAGTTCAGCAGGACCAGGAGTGTGAAGCTGATGATGTGTGAGCACCAGTTGCTCAGTTTCGGGGTTTCTGTTCAAACAAATAAGGTGTTAATGTATTTGTATAATCTTATCAACTAAGTCGGGAATAGTTCAATGTAGGTTTGCTTTGCATCAACATGTCTCAATCTTTAGGGTTTCTTTTTTGGAATGATAACTAACCTGGAAAGAAGTATATATCCAGTAGACCCCACACGCCTCTCCAGACATTCACGGTCGCGAAGAACGAGATGAGATGGTAGACGTCAGCCAGGAGGAGTCGAGGAGCCCCGTGGAGACGAGCTGCTGCCCAGCGGACCGCCGGCTGAAGTACAAAGGTTGCCACCACTAGCCCGTAGCCGATTACCTGGTAAAGGTAAGGTTTAATCAGAATCGATGACGTTTGACGAAAGCATATAAACAAATCAGATAAGAAAAGTTATATATGATTGAACATCGGCCTCCTTCATGGTATACCAAATGCTCTATGATGATTCCTTTACAAGATCCAGGCATATTTAGGGGTCGGTCGGTCCGGTGTGTTCGTAATCGCCACTTGAGAACTCTTACTCCCCCATCGGTGATCCGTTACTCAAGCGATGTGACCCGCCCATTGTCACTTTATCTTATTATTGACTCATCGAGCTATGTCGGTCACTTTAGTGGTCTATGCAATTCAAAATACAAAACAAAATAATTTTACTGACAATAAAAACGACGAGTAATTATGATTTATGTATAAAGAATTTTTGTTTCTCTAAAACGAATTTTACATTACATCTCACTTTAAATTAGAGAAATCACAATTAATAAAGTATGAAACAGCTAGTAATATAGCTAAGCTTGAATTATATATCAACTTCGCACATTCTACTTCAACCACTTTAAACTAACAGCATTATCAAATAACTAATTTTTTTCTTCTGGTCTTTATATAAGCTAGCTTTCTAATCGAGTACGCATTCAGGTGATATGAAGGCACAAACGACCTTCTCACAAAATTTATAACAAAGGGCCAACCTTCAGACAACTCATCAGACTTATTTGTCTTATTGAGTTTAGTTCCGAACATTTACAACATGGCGAGAATTTGAATGGACAAATAGGCGTGCATTACGCTCATATTGTGGCCAATCAGCGTCCATCGCCTTCCTTCTGCACCGAACATTTCTTCGACTGCAGTGTTTAAGACATAATGTACAATTTACAGTTTACAATTAAGCGTCTCATGAAGGTCGGTCATAAACGCACTATGGAAAAAGTCTTTGACTGATAAAATACGATGTCAACTTTTGTTTTGCCGGAACAGCTGATACATGCTCGTGTCTAACAGGGCGCCATCATTAATCCTTAACAAACCTAGTTATCACTGACGGTAGGATCGACATTAAACCCCTCAATAAAACGGAGAAATAATTATAAACTCTAATTACACATACGCTGAGTTTGTTGTTTGTAAACACGGTTAAATATAGCGAATGTTTGGCGAACAGTGGAAACAACCGTTAACGATAAACTTGTTGTTGCAACGCGGCCCTTTGTTTATAAATAGACGGGAGTATATCGCTTTGTTCCTGTCTAGTCGGTCTCAAAAAACTTTCTTCCGTTGTTTCTAAAGCTCGTTCCCAGGTACCATCCATCATAGCGGGCAATGGAACAAGCTAAAGCTATTTAGGCGTAGGTAATCCATTTGTTTTCGGCGTTAAGAATTCCCCAACCTCAAATCCTCAAATTTTGATTAATAGCACTTTATGTCTACTACATGCCGCATTTGGTTTATAAGTAGCGTGATATATAGAAAAAGACACTTCCGACGATATGTCATTTGTCTAATAATATGACCACAGATACGTACACATAATTACTACGAGTATACAGGTAATATGTATACAGATATGATGGAACAGAGAAATATTTAGATACATACACAGTCCACTAAAATCCCTACAGCCCTTCTTTTGGGTTCGCAGCATTCGGATAAAAAAGCCTCTAGCTCCAGAACTTATCACAAGGTAACACTTTACTAAAGCTATAAAAGTATCCTCGTAAAAACCGTTCGTTAAAAAGTTCGTTCAATTCAAAAAAGAAAATTTATAAAGTCCTGTAACCTTTAGTGCTATATGTTTGTCTTTTTTCCGATAAATAAAAAATCATAAGTATATATCCACCCAATAGGCGATGTGCAATGAGTATACCAAATTCAATATATGTATCAAAAAGTGAAAGCGAAAAGGCAATATACAGAGATGATTTCGCATTTAGAATGAAGTGTGGTCTATAGTAAAGTCCGATCGACGTGGCGATCCATGGAGCGGCTCATGTCAAGCAGTTAACTTATCTAAGTGACTTAATGATGATGACGAAATCGCATCGCGACAATAAAAGATTATCATGAAAACTTACAAATGCACCTCAAATGTGTTATGAATAAAAGTAGCGCGAAGTAATCTTCCCAAATAAACGAGGTGGAAATCGTGTGTTTATAATAGTTCGCTATGTAGACATGTACGTAGATATTGAGTGTTTGACTATTGATACCAAGTCCTCGTGCACCAGAGATGCCGTAGAAACGTCTAGGTCCTGTTATCTAATGCTTTTGATTGGAAATTCCCTCACTGTACATTCGTATCTGTATACAAATACACATATTACTCTGAAGACGAATTGATCATGTATTCATTTTAACTTGGACAGCCAAGGCCAATGGCTTCAGTTGTGACCTACAAGCTAGCTTGACATCGTCTTTAGGGAGGACTTCTGGCAGAAATACAATACACATGTCTGGTTAGTTATGTAGCCAGCAAAAGCACTCAAACACTAGACATAAATATGGCTAAGTACTGGTTTTTACAAAATTTTCGAATAGTGTAGTACACAGCTGTGGCTGCTTAATAATGGACTTATTTGTCCTTCGATGATCATTTATATAACAACCAACTGTGTACCAAGCCTGGTTATGGGTGAGATTTATTAGGTATATCCCCACTAATATCATAAACGCAGAGCTGAAGCTTGCTGACAGAGATCAAGAGTTCTAAAGATCCAGAAAGATACTAGAATTTCATTTTTGCATTTATTTTAATTGTACTAATTGTTCTTTTTGTCCTAAGTGACAGCGTCAAATGTCATTTTATTGTCGCCATCTTTGTTTGCAACGTTAACTCTTAGCTGTTTCATGCGTTTTATATATTTTTGTACAAATAAACTAAACTGAAATATACGAAAATAAAAAAAAATAACGACATATACCGTTCGAGTGTACAGACACTATGTAAGCGACCGGGCTATACAGTAAACTAGTGCTTCTCAAGTCCAGAAATAACACGGAATACCGCGTACGTCACAAATTAGGTAATTTGTCCCACAAGTGGCCAGTTTGAGGAACAGCTAATGAGGTAAACGGTCCAGAGTCTCTGTCGGGAGACGGTTGCTAATAGAGGCGTGTATTTCTGTCCGAACACGCCCACGTGCTGCGATTCTCTCAATGTCACCGGTTGCTATTGAACGTGGGGCCCATCGTGTGTGAGGATTATACGAAGTAACATCGGCCAGAGAGGAGTTCCCGTGCGATAAGTGAAGCAAGTAAGACCAAGCCATTTTGGCTTAGTTAGTTTGCCTAAAGGCACTACTGCGCTTATTTAAAAGTCGTGTATTGAAGCTTCCAGATTTTTTATTTAATCTGAAATGAATGGTTATCACAATACAATATATATAATCTGTTGTACCTTTAGGTAGATCATTTCAGTTTTAATCATTTTATCAAATATCATTTTAATGGCATTTCGTGTACTAAAAATAGATGACAATAGACACATTTGCATGGCTTGTAACCCAGCGCCCCGGTTTTTGACAACTGAAATGTTTGTTAGTTGTTGTCCATTTTTTCCCTTATTCACATTTTATTACGCCCATGGAGTGGTCTTTGTCTCACGCCGAGAGTACACGGTGGTTTATATTTACAGAATATATAAATCCTCGGCACAATCCACCCTCTTGGAATTTCATTTCAACCAAAAATAAACAAACGTAGGACATCGATCGTGAAAAAGTACCTCTGAGCTAACTTTTTCCGAATTGTTAATTGTGACGTCTGCGACCCCGTGTTCTCGTAGGGGTTTCGTTAGAAAAGACGTCAAAATGTTAGTGGAATACGATTTTAAGCTCTTAGTGAAATAGCGATCGAACGACTACGTCAGCCGAACAGTTACGTCATTTAGGCTTTAGTAGAATACCAATAACGTCATTTCGTGTGGTTTACGTTACGTTTTCGTTTACGTTTCTTTAAAATAACTTAGTAGAATCGGGCCCCTGTATGAAAACTAATGCAATACCAAAGAATAGATTTTTTATCTTATATTTATCTCATTCTGTCTTATGTCAATTCAATGATGTTAGAAAGGCTAGAATATAGTTATTTGGATCCGGATTCGTATAACATATCTATGACAATATAAATGGTTACATTACAACAAAATCGTTAGAGCGTACACACGGCTACACATCAAGCTATACATTTCCAGTATAAGCTGACCTCGCATTGAATGGACTCACGAGACGATACCGGTTCAGCGTATACTGGAAGTGTACAGCTGTAACCGTGCGTATTGAACGCCAAGTTTTATACGGAGATTTACAGATCAACTAATATGGGACTAAGATGTGAGGCATCATAATCGGCTACATTAATCCACGGAACCCTTCGTGTGCAAATATGACTCGTACTTGGCTGATTTTAAAATTTCTTAGTCAGTTTGCTAGTCTTGGCTTGCTTTATTATTATTTTAAAATTTATAAATACCAATTGACTTTGTTACGATGTCTATGAAGGTTTCGAAGATAATTAAATTAATGTAAAGCAAGGTGAAGAAACTCCGTGAGCGTGTGCGTCGCGTCAGAGGCGGCGAGCAGAGGAAGCGAGGGGTATTTGTAACTTATGTTACCTTTATTGCTATTGATTCGTAAATACACCTTTTATTTTCTTTACATTCCAAACTCTTGCTAAATAACACATTTTAATTAAACAAATATCATTTAAGTACTTGCTAAATAACACTGGGTAATGTGTGGACCCCGTACTAATTTTGTGTGGACATTGTAGCATTATAGACTGTGTTATTTAGAAGAGGTATATGTGGATTACTCAGAAATGAATGAATGAATGAAATAATGCAATGGAGACCGAAGCTATTAGTACTTCTTCTATGTATGAAGTACAAGAAAAGCACCTACTTAGCTACCGTATTTCGCTGTGTCCCTACTATATTTCATCCCTGATGTTGAAGAAAATCTTTGTTTCATTCATTCAAACGAAACACCGGTATCTACGGCTCGTTTCTATTGCCAGAATAGCATTCTTTATAAATTGTATTACTGCTCTCAATGATTATTTCATCCCAGACACTACTAGGTAGACACACATGCACTATAAGCTACTTTTTGTCTGGGTCATTGCCGCATTGTAAATTTTTACGAGTTTTTTTTTTTGCATATTTTAATTACGAATAACTTTTTTCTCCCATGAGCTACAAAGTTGCTGCCATATATTTTAAAAAACTATTTTTAAATGCCTTTCTAATGGTATAGGTATCAAGTTGCAATAAGGGCGGGGTACGTTATGGCTCATTGTTATTTCAAATTTCCAAGCGTAATGCTATTTCTAGAACTGAATTTTATCATAGTAAGATCATGGTTGTACCTATCAACTTTAAAAAAGATCACCTGATATTCAGATTGTCACAATAATGAAATATGTAGTAGGTACAATGAATATTGTAGTTCTCAGGGGACACAGCGACGCGACGTTTGAAAGGAAGACCCAATTGTGTGCGAACGTACTAGCCCAACCTAATGGTCACTGACTAAATCCTGAGGTAGATATGATGATGAGATATGACCCGTTTGCGGAAAACATAAAGACATTTAGCTACGCCGATATTACCTGTTCACATATCATACAGACAATCTAGTTACGACTGAGGTAGATTTGTTTGAGATAGGGGGTCGAAATATCAAATTTAAGTCATGTTGAGTCACTAGGTCAAATAGAATATCTTTTAAAAGGGCTTTTTTTGCATATTCGAAAAAAATAATTATTTTCTTTGCTGATTTTTTTTAACTTATCATGATGAATGTGTGTATAATACTCCTCTATCCATGTAGCTTCCAAATTTAGAAATCCGTAATAATGACAATAGACAGAACTTTGTCTAAATATTACAAGAAAATCTAAGCGATGTATCTAAGTTGTATGGTTTTTGAAGAATCATCAAAAAATCTTAACAAACGAACTTCGTTATGCCTTAGGGAAAATGAACCTTATTTCAAAGTTATAATATCTGCACGCTTCATTCCATGGTTCGGAACATTTGGGCGCGAGTCCGACTCGCACTTGGCCGGTTTTTCGTTGTTAAGTTATAAACATCAAAACTTTTAGTATTTTATAGTAGTTTAAAATAATCGCACGTTGAATTATTTTAACTGCGGCAATTGTGGTTCACCTTACACATATTAACACATTATAATAAAGATCCGCCGACAAAAATTAGTGTTAATCGCACTGCTGTGTTCCGGGATGAAAGGTAGCAGAGCCAGCGCCACATTAGGCGGCCAACGGCTCCAACGGTATAGTCACTTACCAACAAGTGAGCTGAAGGCTAAATTATTTTTATCGCTCGAACAAAAGTTAGGTGGTGTCTACTCACGAAAGACGTCCAGAATGACTTTGCCTGCACGTCGGGGTACAGGTATATGTCCAGCAGTGCCCAGGACCCCCTCCACACGAACACAACCAGTGATCCCACCACGCCCACTGAGAACACGCAGTCCAGGATGTAGAGAGCCGTCTCTCTGCTGCTCTGTAAACAGTACACGGTGAT
The DNA here is from genome assembly GCA_910589575.2 of Carcina quercana. Classification (NCBI taxonomy): domain Eukaryota; kingdom Metazoa; phylum Arthropoda; class Insecta; order Lepidoptera; family Depressariidae; genus Carcina; species Carcina quercana. The sequence continues at coordinate 3,492,464 of OU342434.1, read as the reverse complement.
ACATGTCCGACTTGGAATACAGTTTAAGATAGGAATAAACCGTTTTTTTTTTAAATCTGTATGTGCTATATCCCATTAACAGCCTATATACGTCCCCACTGCAGGGGCTCAGGCCTTCTCTCCTACAGAGAGTGTATGGGCCGTAGTCTCCCACGCGGGTTCAGTGTGGATTGGCAGACTTCACATGCAGTTCAAGACATGCAGGCTTCCTCACGATGTTTTCCTTCACCGTTAAGCAATCGGATAATGTACTTGAATTGAAAAATAACTCATAGGTACACGGCTGGATTCTAACCCAGAACTCTAAGATTGAGAGTCATATACAAAATACTTAAGTTATAATCATCAGTTAACACTAACCACTTCGGTATTTGATTATAATATAAGGCAAATGAAATCAAATATTCAATTTTTTTATGTCTCCATAGTGGTAGTTAAAATAAGTCATTTTTTAAAATAACTGTGAATTTGATAATGACTCAACCCATCATTCATTTAACAAGTAAATGCGTTCAAAAAGAACTGAAAATCGACTTCAATTGCCCTAAAGTCTACTTTTACTTAGGCAAATTTAAGATTTATATAGTTTTCTCATGGATGCCGATGTCAGAACTGTACCAAAATGGGACCACACGGGAAGCACCAGCTTTCAAATAAAAAAACGTATCATCCAAATCGGTTCACCCAGTCAAAAGTTATGAGGTAACAAACATTTTTAAAAAGCATACCCGTTGAATTGATAGCCTCTACCTTTTTGAAGTCGGTAAAAAAAGCATAAAAAGGCTTATACATATTATGATAATGACCTTCGCGGACCACAAATTTTGTGAATGAATAAAATAAAACAATACATGGTAGGCATTGCGGATATGAATTTCATTCAGTAAGCTCAGAATTAATGTACAATAAAATTATCAGACAATTATGAATGGCATAAACAACAAAAGGGTATTGTAATAATTAGTGTTATATAAATAGTATTCTATAAATAGCTGCGGAAGTGAGGATATAACAATGCATAAGTATGAATAAGTCAATCATTTTTATTGTGGCCACATCACGTGGTCTTAAGTGACAATGTCATGTAATTAAATGTAATGTAATTGAGAAAAAAATAAATTGAAAAGTAATTGAAATAAATAAATCAAAACCAATGTAATGTAGGATCTAAGCGTAGACCCTGTAGCCTCAATGTAATCCTGCTTAGAATTAAAACTAAATTATTTTTTCGTCAACACAACCCAATGTTGCTATTTACCAGTTGCAAATTTAACAACCAGTGACGGTGCTATGACTTTGAATGTTGTCGAGAACAGATATGTAGTATTGTGGATAGATAAAATTTTAGCGCCACGGAGAAAATCATCACAATATTACAGTAACAGAACACACACACACACACTTTCATACACACTAATATGTCATGAATTCCCTACCATTTATTTGCAATGTATTCAGTTAGTTAATTAATTTTCCACGTGTAAAATAAGTTACTTGTTCTCCAAAATTGTCTTCCCGCAACACAGGTGCGGGAGATAATGTAAATTGTATGTGTTTGTATTAATCAGGAAAATAAACGTTTTTGTATTTTGTATAAATGGGAAAGTTTGTTCATTCATTCGTCGTAACGGAAGGTTTCTGACCCTAACTTGATTTTTAGTATAGGAATAGTTCAAAGGCCGGAAAAGAACATTAGCTACTTTTATCCCGATCGAGCATGTAGTTCCCGTGGGATACATTACGAAGTACATGCGGACGAAGTCGCGGGCAAAAGCTAGTACAATATATTGTAACGAGTGTTCGCTAAAAAAGGTAGGGTTTTCTTGAAACTCTATTCAAAATTTTCATCTCTAAATGTACCCAAACTCACTATAAACATTTCTTTTCGTTTCAGATCACTTCGTTTAGTTAAAATGACTTATTTCACACAACATTTGTTTACTTCAACCACTGTTTTCATATAATTAAAAAAAACACTAAATTTCTATGGTAAGTACCGAATTTCGGTTGGAAATGCTACGCCATTTTCGTAGAGCTACGAATTACTACGGCGGCGCGGCGCAACCACGATACCTGATTTGGTTCGATTATTCGAACGGAAAACATATTGTACTTGTGTTATATAACTATTGATTAACGGGATCCCTCTCCGAATGCTTGCATACTAACTTTCTTTATCTTTTAAAATAGAAAGCTGGCTGGAAAAAAACACTTAATTTATAACTTTATTGTTAGCTACAAAACGTTACGCAGCTAATGGTCCCTATATGGCACTTTGAACAAGCATAATAAAAATCATACTCATTTCGCGACATCACAATCCGATGTCCTATTTTTAGATAATTACTGCACAAAGCCAGCTATTATATTGTAAAAGATTATTTCAAGCAATATTGTAAAAGAAGGCAACAGATTTTGAGTATGAAACTTTGATGGAGCGAGATCCCGTTAACATAGTAAGATTCAAAAGACTAAACTGTACTGAGTATAGGGAACGAACTATTGTCAGGTATAGAAAAGTGGTCAAGTCAAAAGGCAAAGCTTATTTTTGACAGGTGTAAGGTGGGGGGAATCCCATTTGAAATGCCTCTTATGCTGAGTACTTTTCGGCGTGGCACGGAGAGAGACATCAATCATTGGTTTACAAATGTTTTGTAACGTTACCCGAAAGGTGCCAACAGGACGTACGCACGGGCTGATACCCGCTGTCTTTTTTGTAACAGAAGAGAGAGACCATCAGTGTGAACGTGGCCGGTTGGAATTGTAGCATCGCTAACCTTGACAATAAATTTCATATGCCTTTAATGGCGATAGATCAAGAAATTAGAATAAAGAGTACTAACCGTTCGAAACATATTTAAAACATTGAAGTAGTCCAGGGGCAAATCTACAGCAACAGCGAACGGTATTGCAATTACATTCCTCAGCGCTCTCATCGCTGCAAGCGCTAAAGTTGCAGCCGCTGTCGTCGGTACGAGAACATTAGTGCTATCGTCCGTGCACTCATTCAAGAGATTCCAAATACCTCTAAAAGCCGCAATGCAAGCGACTCCAGCGAAGCATGTGTACAAACGCGACAGTATATAGAAAGTTACTCGGCCTGTGTTCGTTACGGCCTTAGTGAGCTGCGCTTGGAAGACACACAGCACGAGATCACAGCACAGTCCGAATGCGGCGCACGCGGCTGCGCTGGGCACCGGGCTCTCCGGCAGCACGTACAAGTCCATGAGGGTCCACGTGGACTTCCAGTAGGTGACCACGGCGGGGGCCACCACCACGCTCGCGAACAGAGCGTCGGCCGCTTCTAGGAGAGCGGCATGCGCGCGCGAGCCGCTGCCCAGCGTGTCCGCGAGACCAGCTGTGCTTCCGCGCATGGCTGCCGTGAGAGTGTGGAGAGGGCTCCCGAGCAACTACAGTCTCGACGCTATACTGTGGAAGCCCATTATCAGCGACGCGAGAGATGACGTACGAGAACGACTTATTTGAATTGCTGTGACATATTATTCGTGCATTGACTGGCTGCATGGAAAGGAGCGATCGTAATGTTAATGTGGGCTCAGACTGATAAACGCCTTCCTTGAGTGTATTGTGTTATTACTACTAGTTTCACACTAATCATTGTTTTTATCAAAACATGCTGGCTGCCGGTCGATGATACCCGCATTTTATTCCTTAAGCTTTTCAAATATACGAATTTATATCTTTCGTTTACATGACTCACATTATTTTTTGATATGATTCTATATGTGCGCAGTAAATTATCGGTTCTTTTTTATCTTAAAAAACTACTAAGTCTTCAGGGTGATTTGCATGCTTACATAGGGATACACGTCCAGTATATAGAGCCTTCGAAACTTTAACACTAAGAGGAATAGGACCCGCCTGTACAGATTTCTCTCTAAATGCTCCGAGAAAATCTCGACGAGGTGCAAGGATTGTAGGAAACACATCCATATGTATATGAAGGCATAGGTGTGTTTACCGTTAGACGGGACTATGAAGAGAAAACGGATGTCTGACAACAACTCTCTTGAATACGTTGGTAGATTTAGGGCAACATTGTCGTGGAAAAAAGAGGTGGCTGAGAAATGCAGCATTGGTTTCAATAATATCTCCACCCCGAGCGCACAGTTCTGTGACGAGTCCACTCTGGCTAGCGGACGGTGGCAAGTCAGACGACGGTCCCGCTGGCCTTATCCATAGCGGTGCCAGGGACAAGATTCGTACAGTTGTTTAAACCTTTATTTTAATAAATCTGGCGTACAGTATATAAGTTCCAGGTAAAGATTCACTTAACATTGTTATGTTAAGGTTAATAAAATATAATGAAAATTTATTTGCAATAAATATGATGCTTACAAGGTGGAAGGTGCTTATGAATACTTCTCAAATTTAACCCGAGTCGGGCATGCAAATAATGCGAATTATTTTTAACTTTTTTACATTTTGGGAAAGAAATGTCAAATTTATAAATGACAAAATCAAAAATGACAAAAATAATACATCAAAAAATGACAGCATTTCATAATAGTGTTTTCTTATAACCATATCATTAATTTTTCATTAAATTCATTCATTAAACAATGCGTCTTACGGTACTGCTAAGTACCGAATTGTCGAATGTAATTTGATACAACCGAAAGTAAATCTTTGAATGCAATCATACGTCACTTCTATCTAGATAAACTGAGCAGATCAAAAGTTCTTACAAGAGAAAGTGATAAATCCTAATGCAGAATAAAAATATTTCTTACATTAGTCCTCAAACATATGCGTTGGGAATTTGCATCGTAAGAGATCGTATGGCACATTGTGCTATATTGTATTGTAGGCATATTTTTAAAAGCAAAAAAAGCAGCCATGTGCCTGTCGGGCCATACGCAGTGCAGGATTCCGTAGTTACCCGTCACAGTAAGTTTACAGGGCGATGTAAAGTTTGAATGGAACTTTAAATTGAATTTGTATGAAATTTTCATTTTGACAATTCCAAGTATATTTTATAATTCGGTTGACTATTACCCGATAACCTGTAAAGCCAACTTAATCGTGGTAGTTTTCCTTTTAACTGCAGTATGAGCTACTACTGTAAATTTTTCAGATTTCAGGTGTCTGAGATAGGTGTGACCCTGTGTTGCGGGACACCAGGCTCTCACCCACCGCGCTTTGGAGCTGCGTATAAACAGAATACAGCTAAAGAATATAAAAATAACTTATATATTATTTCTCTTGTCTCTGTATACGCGAATATGTTCGAACCGTGACTGTGTGCTATAATAATAACAGCTACCTACCGCACGGAACATAGTAGGCACATCGAAGTAATCCTGTGGAGAATCCACCGCCACAGCAAATGGCGCTGCGATAATGTTCCTTAGCGCTCTCAGCGCTGCCAGAGACATAGTGGCAGCCGCTGTCGTCGAGAGCAGAGTCTTCGCACTGTCCCCCGTACACTCATTGAGGAGATTCCAAGGGCCTCTCCACGCCCCGACACAAGCCACACCGGCGACGCACGTGTAAAGACGCGACACAATGTAATAAGTCAAGCGGCCCCTGTCCGGCGAGAGGGCCTTGGAGAACTGCGCTTGGAAGACACACAGCACGAGATCACAGCACAGTCCGAATGCGGCGCACGCAGCTGCGCTGGGCACCGGGCTCTCCGGCAGCACGTACAAGTCCATGAGGGTCCACGTGGACTTCCAGTAGGTGACCACGGCGGGGGCCACCACCACGCTCGCGAACAGAGCGTCGGCCGCTTCTAGGAGGGCGGCATGCGCGCGCGAGCCGCTGCCCAGCGTGTCCGCGAGACCAGCTGTGCTTCCGCGCATGGCTGCCGTGAGAGTGTAGGGCGGAGCGCGCGCGGGCGCTCGCCGGCTCCAGACCACACCGTAATTGCATTATCACTGCGTCCCGCGACGTGACGTAGGCTGTACAGGCGAGTACTCGTTGTTTGTCCGCCGGTACACCGACGTATTACGATAGTATCAGTCAAGGCTAGTAGCTTGCTATATCACTGTGTTACGGGAATTCTAGTTCTACCTATATTGATAATCCACTTCCACATCTTCTACTCATCTGCACAAGGCTAAATAATTGGCAATCCTTAGGCCGAACACATTATAGTTAGCTATAGAGTTCTATCAAATCCGTTACTTTAGCAAATCATCAGCCTGTTGCACACAAAGAAAATTGGCGACGAAGCGTAAACTTAACCTAATAGCTGAACGGTATGGCTTATATTTGTTCCTGCTTTACATGTGAACACATTTCCTTGGGTATATATTCTTAGACCTGATTAATTAATTATAGTTTATAGCTCGTTTACCACCACCATGTCGACTGGAAGACACGGCGTCGTGTCCCCTATCCATCCCTGAACCATAATCTACCGCTATTTTTTCCTGCAGCCTTCGACACGAATGTGATTGGAGCCTAGGAGCCTACTACTCTCATAAATTATTGACGAACGCCTTTCCAATTATAGGCTTATATATTATAGGATATCTGATTGAACGACTCATGCATCGAAATTCACCACTACGTACCGTCTACAAGGGGTTTAGTGACATCAATTTGAATGTGTCTGTGCATTGACAAGAGACAAAAGATAACTCATCATTATCAAAAGAATTCATTAGCTTTAAATAAACGGAGACATAAATAGATGACAACGAACTTATCGTGCCCAGTATTCGATAAATAAACAAAACACCTATATGTTGCTACTGAATCGCGCATGTGTTGTCAAAGTGGGTGTAGCAAGTGATTTTCATTCAAGATTTTGATACTTTCGTCATCTAAAGTATTAAAAAAGCACTATTGTGCTACTACTGAATAGCGACGACAATGTGGATATAAAAATTTGGAACACTTGGTTTTCATACAGTATCAATACTTCTTTTGCATATCAATACTAGAAGGGCTTGTGACATCATAACAGGTAAACTTATGTGGTACACTTGGTTTTCAAGACTTACACCGTCTAAAGCTTAAAAATACTTATGATACCACTAATACAAACGTCATTGTAAGTAAATAAAACTTCCTCATCAATATCTGTGGTTTGAAAACTGGTCAAGTGCGAGTCCGTACAAAATATGAATAATTAACATACTGAAAACCATAAATAATTGGTAAGGTGATAAGCATCCAACAATGCTCTACCGACAATGAAATTCTGATTGGAGAACCAATTTTACTTTGCGGTCATATTACATATCCGATGTATGGGTTTCAACTACAAAGTTAAGTTTGTAAACATAAAAAAGCTGTTTACTTTGTTATAATTTAAAAATCCTGGTTGTCAGATTTATCCCTATGGTTATGCTGTAAGACCTTGCTTCTTGCCAATTTTCAGGATTCTAGGTCAACGGGAAGTACCCTATAGATTTTGGTTACCTTGCATTTTGTATGGAATTGGTATAAAATACAGCTATATGTTTTTATTAGATTGACCTATAAGTTTGATTTTTTGACATTGATTGGCATCAGACTTTAGTATTCGATATTAATTTCAACTTGATGTCTCCACGAGTTCCTGAGAAAAAATTTCCTCGACAGACAGACAGACAACAAAGTGGTCCTATACGGATTCCTTTTTTCCTTTTGAGGCACGAAATCCTAAAAATAACTATTGAAAATTCATTCACGGTGAACAAACTGATATCCTCTAATTGAACAGGAGTAGAAGTGACCCTCGCGCTAATCGACTGTAATGGTCAGCAAATCAGATCTAGACTAGGGACCGTAAGTACTTACTTCCTAAGCGCTGACTGACCGCTTCGACACAAAGTGGATAATTCCGGGACCTTGACCCTCTGTTTACTACTAATATGCAAAACTTTTACTACTTATCTTTCTAGATATAGATCTCAAGCGTAAGTTATGCGTTAATTGACTTGGATCGTAAACTAGGTCAAAAAGATTTCCTTAAGAGGGTATGCTGTTGTCAAAGCGCCCAGACAAACGTAGTCCAGTCATATTTTGAGTATTAAGCTATGAAAATCTATGAAATTTTCAAGACACAATCTAGAAACAAATATCTGTGTCGGTGGTGAGTCAGATTTTCGTTTAAATATATACTTCCAGAGTTACAGGGCGTCAAAGAATTGTATTTTTCGGTAATAAAAAGCCCCAACTTTGAACCTGTTTTACAAGAGTATGAATCAATTTAGAACAATTTGGGAAAACCACCGACATCTGAAATTTTATTAATATACTGTATTGAAAAAATGGCTACATAATATACTGTATCCTTCAAATGATCACTGGACTACGAAACATCCAAATAACGGGTGGATAACTTCGCGTAGTGTATGCTGTCTCACCGTACGCGCTCGGGTAGGATAGGGCTCGGATAGGGACAGCTACAAAACAATGCAACCTTGAAACCGACCACGTGGTCTTACCAACATAGCCTCTTAATAAAGGCGCAAGACGATCTATGTTTTAAAGTCAATATCAGAAAATGTGGTAAGGTGGTAAACGATTACATTTCTAAACTGCCAAGGGATGACCTGTTGGCGACAATATGTAAATGATAATAATATTTAGGTATAACACTTACAGACGTCTTATACCTTGTAGAGAAGACGTAAGTGGCTTCCTTGCCGTCGGTGACGAGGAAGTAAGGAGAAGCCAGGATGTTGCGAGAAGAACGAAGCGTGGTGATGCACAGATAGAAGAAAATGGTGAATGCTGCGTACAGTACTGGCCTGAAAACACCAAAATCTATTATGGTTTACCTATTATAATTTACACATTGTAATTAGCGTAATGAAATTTACCTTTTGTAATTTACACATTGTAATTTGCGTAATGCAATTTACCTATTGTAATTTATGTATTATGATTACTTATTGTAATCCTATCGGAATGAGGAAATCCGTAGACGAACTAAGGTTGACATACCTCGACGAGTCAGTGAGTTCAAGTGGCAATGGGCAGGCCACATCGCTCGAAAAACTAATAACCGATGGGGAGAAAGAGTTCTCGAGTAGCGACCACGTGCCGGGAAACGTCTACCGGGCCACCCCCCTTCTAGGTGGACCGACAACCTAGTCGCTGGATGCAGATGGCTCCGAACCGGTCGATGTGGCGTACCATGAAGGAGGCCTATGTTCAGCAGTGGACTTTTCCTGGCTGGTGATGTTTGTAATTTACCTATTTCAAATTTTCTCTTGTAAATGACAAATTGTAATTTACCCATTGCAATTTCTTTTTTGCTATTTAACTTTTCGAATGTTGTAATTTATCTTCAGATACCTGTGAGGGTCTTGGTCATTGGGCAGGATAGCTACGACAGCCATGTCTAGAATGCCCCAGCCCCCTCGCCAGTGGTTGATGTTGGCTAGTATGAAGATATAGGTGTACAGCCTGGAAAGCGCTCGCTCTCGGAGCCACCGACCAGCGCCTCCTTTGGTCTCGCTCCAGGCCCCGGTAGACCGCTCGAAGAGTTGGAACCTGTGAGGATGCAATCCTTTGAGCATAGTCTAACTACTGGCTCTGTGAGCTGCATACCTAGTTAGTGAACTCAAATTAAAATTATTATTGGTTCATTATTTTCCACCCTGTCAACCCTTTCTTTGAATTTGATGCGTCTTAATAAGGATAACAAAAAAGTTCAGTGTCATTTTTGTACATTTTTTCGATATGGCTGACATACGAATTTTTACGTTTCGAATACCGTTTTCGCGACAAACGAAGCGACCATTTTCTTCGTACGCTGCGAGAACGGACAACTTTTGCTGGCTTGACCTCACCTGCGAAGACCCAGACAGCCGACTGATGCTTTCTTTCTGGCTCGTATGAATAGATCCATGATTCATCACCAGAGACAATGTTATAAACAGCTTTTGACTTTCCTCCGTTGAAGCGTTGCATAAGGATAACAAAAAGTTCAGTGTCATTTTTGTACATTTTTTCGAAATGGCTGACATATGAATTTTTACGCTTCGAAGACCCATATCTTCGCCATTGAGAAAATTTTCGAAAACTTGAATCGCCACAGATATCCCATCAAAAACAATACTTGTCAAAAAAAACAAGTCTCGCAACTCAGTTGTTCTGCGGTAAAAAGTTGTGAGATACATGTAATACCTATATATACCCTTGTTCCTATGAAATGTCAACTAAAGGTAGCACCTGTTTTTTTTTGACCTCACGCATTATTAAACAAGGTTCCATCCGGATATTCTTTACAAATCCATGTAAACAAGCTCACTTTATTTATAAAATAATACTTAAAACCCTAAACGTATGAAGAAGATTTAATACCTAATGAAGGCGAAACATGCGTGTACAACGATGCCAAGCAGGAACGTCTGGGCGTAAGGGAAGTAGTCTTTATATATTTCTTCAATCCCCCACGTGCCCCGCCACACAGACACCACCAGAGGCGCCACCAGGAACGCGCTGAACACGGCATCGCCTGGAAATAACAAAACATGCGTTGTTACAACAAAATCACTTTTACTGAGGCACATTTAAGATTTATATCGTTTTCTCATGGAATTTCTCATGCCGTTGTCAAAACTGGACCAAATTGAAATGAGAAATAGGACCACACGGGAAGCACCAGCTTTCAAATAAAAAAAGATTCATCCAAATCGGTTCACCCAGTCAAAAGTTCTGAGGTAACAAACATTTTTTTTAAACTCCTAAATTTTTTAAGTCGGTTAAAAAGATTCCCAATGCCCGCTCTATAACGTATTGCTACATTTAAATATTTCTACCTAGAGGTAGTATATCACTATCAATCAACCTATAGAACTATCACCTACAAGTCCTCAATATAAACATATACCTCTATATAGTGTTTTTATGAGCGGGATTTTGGTGCTGGGCTTTGCAATAATCATCGTGATTTGTATAATTGTTTGCAGTAGGTTAGATACAGTAAAAAAATATGTATCCATTTTTGAACCATGTCATATTTACTGACTGTCATTATTGACATTTCTTTCCATACACTACGTAGATACAAGGGTGAATGTGACATGGTACAAAAGTGGATACATATTTTCGTACCCGAGTGTATAAAAGAGAGTGCATATTGTTGCTCTTGACTGTACTCAGTTGGGAACTGAACCACTGGAAGCAAGCAGCTCAAGAGTAGTCATTGTGATATATTTTTATATATTTTTCTTCAATTTTGGGAAGACTAACAGTATATAGTATACAAATAAATGATGTATCTTATGAGTATCTATAAACTAATAATAAGTCTCCACATGTATAAATCTAGATAATTTCTATAAGGTCTAATAAAAATACTATAGTAATAAATAATCTAAAAAAGAAACAGAAGAATAAGTTGAGTATAGGAATACGGGTACGGATTATATACTAAGTAATACTAAGTATATCGATGAATAAGCTGTAGTCTTACCTGCCCCGTATCCTAGCTCCTCAGCATCACACTCTACTTCATCAGAGTTGCTGTGACAGGACTCTACGGATCTGGTCTTCTCAAGATTCCTCGGCGTCACCACCGGGAGCAAACTCTCCGATGCATGGGGGGCCATCTGAGAACACGTCAAATAAATATAATCAACCTAAGCCTTTAAGCTTCTGGGTTTTGCCGTTAAAATCCCTGATCGGATGAGATGAACGTCAATTGTAACACCGATGGGGAGTAAGAGTTCTCGAGTGGCAACCACGTACCAGAAATCATGTAACGGACCGTCCGTCTACTAGATGGACCGACGTCCTGGTAAAGGTCGCGGGGAATCGCTGGATACCAGTAGCTCGGGATTGGCCATTGTGGCATACAATAGCATAGGGCTATGTTCAGCAGTGGACGTTTCCCGGCTGAATCAGTTCTACACACAAAAATAGCTCATCCAAAAATTACTCACACAAAATGAGCTATTTTTAAGGAAGGTAAATTTGCTCATGAAAAACGATAAGGAGTCTAGCATTTGAGAAAACAGCAAGAATTTTTTTAAAGAAACCTAGTTATATTTACTTAGTCGTAAATTTTATTTCAAAGTATTCCTTAGTGTGCGAGACAAACTTGATTGTTTTTTGTTTACTTTTATAATTTATTCATACATACCTGAGGTATGAAACGAAAAAATTTAACAGATATAAATATATATCCCGCGCATGCTTTTGTCGCGCGGCCAGTATATCAAAACCTGTTAGGTATTTATTTGCATGTAAAAACACAACTCTGATCTCACTATCAAGTTAAGCAGTACTTAACAGGTTTTGTATTATGGATTCTTTAACCTCAATTCCGAAAATTAATTTATATCTTTACATTACTGTTAGCCGTATTTCGAAATAATAATAACATGTCAGACGTACAGGGATACAGTGACACATTTTATTCTTTAAAAAGCTGACTTTAGTGTTTAGTAACAGAATTTGGAGAAAACCAAGCACAGTTACGGCTGTCCGGCCAAATTACATCAACGTCTGCCTATGCCTGCAGCCATTATTTTTAATTAGGAGAATTATTTTTAGGTTGTGCCCTCCAATAAATAGACTGAGAATTTGGAAAAACTGGTCATTGTCGTGTACCATGGCCCATGGCGGAGGCCTATGATCAGAAGTGGACGTTTCCTGGCTGATTATGATTCGAATTACAAAAAAAATGTATTTTAGAAAATTAAGACAGAATAACAATATATCTATCGCTTGTCGCCATTTTTACTAAAATGCTCGGCTAAGTCTGTTCAATCTGGATTTTCGATTTCAATACTAATCAACTCTAGGAGATATTCCTTCTCATTTAGGAATTATATTTTAAGTGGACAAATTGCTATTAAAATACAATTTGATTTGAAAAACCATGAAAAAAATATGTATGCATCAATTAATGTATCAAATAAACAAATCAATGTATTTAAAGTATGGTCGACAAATATTTTAACTGAGTTAAAAAGATAACCCGATGCGACAGACTGGTAGATACGATAGCATGATTCATACAATTCCCAACATAATTTTACTTATTTGAATATATTTTTATTACATTACATTTATTTATAAATAGTTCTATTATACGTAGGCTTATTTATATATGAGACAGACTTCCGTTTGACCACAATCTCGCCTGATCCTAAGCCATCGCTCGTTCACTACGTTGATTCACGATTGACTAGAAATATCCTATTTACTCTTATTCATTCTATCCCCACATTTTTGTCCCTATAATTAATTTAACCTTCCTTACTAAATACATTATTTAATTTAAGTTCTTGTAACAGTATTGTTTATAACGCCTGCGTGGATTTCTTACAACTATCCCTCTACAAAAAACTTAAATGTCATTTAAAATTTTCTGTTAGGTCGTGAATCTATGAAAAAATTAAAAAAAATATGAATTTATCTTAACACGACTTCTTATATAATATTTTCTTGCGTAAAAAATATTTTTTATTAAAGTATCCTATCTTACTCCTAATACCTCCAAGAATATGTGTACAAACTTTCATGATGATCGGTTTAGTAGTTTTTGCGTGAAAGCGTAAAAAACAAACTTACATTCGCATTTAGAGGTATAATATTAACAGGGAATTAGAGACTGTAAAAATCGTAGCATTTTTAAAATAAAAAACTGTCCTCAACCTTGTCCGTAGATAATATAACTTATATAATACAAAAGAACTCACATCTTTGCTCGACAGATCTTCTTCCATCGTTCGAGTACCACACACTAAGATTTAGATGAATCCTTTGGTGATATATAAAGATTTAAATGCAAGCATAATACGTATATGTATATCTTATATTTGTTATCAGGGCAGGTACACAACATGCTTTCTGCAACTGAAATGCGAACTGAATTTCATTTGACACTATTTATTTATAAATTTATGGCTTATTCATACCATTCCTAAATAATCACATTATTAGTAGGTCATGTTTGTAGTCGTAAATTAGAATTTGTTATCAAATTAAAACCTAATTAAAGCATAAATACATTTTTCAGTCTATATATTTATTGTATTTTTATTAAATATCCGTCCAATCATGATGTTAATTGCTAATGAGTTTTTATGTTTAATTTATTTATTTATCGTTGATTCATTCATATACATCTATCACACACATTATTGTCACACGAAACACTGTTTATCATTGTCCTCGCAATATAAATACATCTTATTATTATTATAAATATAATTTATAAAAAAATAGTACGTCCTTTTGAATTAAACTTTTTTTCATTTAAATACCACATCCTTTTTCGATTTTGAATCATTTAAAATCACTGCTTCACGCAACACCTGTTTACTAATGACTTACAGATCGCTAAAAAACGGATTCAACTAGTTAGGTACGAGGTAGTTTAAAATGAATATACTAAATATATATACAGGAGATTTGTGTAGGCATTCATGTTGTCAACGTTAAGAGGCCTTCAATACATCCGTCCGTATCAATGGCTGCTTATTGCAATCTAATAAAATTGTATAGTTATGCATTAAATAATGATCTTTTTTCACTGGATATAACTTATACTATATATTTAATGATAAAAATATTTAGTATAAGTTTAGATTATGGCTAAATAGGACTTAAGCAACTAAATATTTCTTTTACCACCTTTGTACACAAACCCTATTTTTTGCAATTAAAAAGATTTTGATATTTTAAAACGATAACACTGCAGTTTTATTATGAAATAAAAAAGCCAGGCGGATGTAAAAAATGTCCTGCCACTAACCAAACCGAGTACCGATAGAAACCACTGGGCAATCGAACTTGGGACTTCCATTCGGCCATGGAGGAGGTTAGCAAAATGATGTATCTAATATTCCGGTAGTAAAGGCTATTAAGAATGATTTATTGAAATCAAGTTTTTAGACGCCTCGACCAGTTCTAAGACTAGTTTTATGACTTTATTTGCTATCGACATGATCAATTCAAACAGAAAACCCTTTTTTTAAAATAACATTGTCCTCTTTTAACGTTACAGTCCAGAAAGAGATGCCAGATGCATTATACACTTGGTATAAATATTCAACAAACAATATTTACTTACGAAATCGTATATTCATTACGAATTATTCTATCAGGTAAACACCAAAATTAATTTGCTTTGAACAGACTTATAAAATCATACTCTATCTTACATAAGCCAGAAAAAAGCACAAAAGAAAAGTGCCATTGCAAAGTAATTTTATTCCAGTGGTTTGTGCCTTGTTTTGTGCCTAATTTTTATTTTTGGGCCTTTATATTACCTTTACTTGTGGGCATTTGCCATTGTATTAAATACACTGAATAACACAACCAAACACTTTATGGAATACTTTTAACATAACACCGTGTATCAAGACTAAACAGTATAAAAGTATCAAGATTAACACTCGTGTATTCAGCCTTAGTGCATTTAACTGCGTCTAGAGTCTGTTGACACTAGATCGATACAATCCTAACTCCTCTTATAAGCCTCGGAGTACTAACTTTATCATCACGACTTTAAACTGTAATGACTCAATAACTCTTACTCTGTATTGTGAATGCCTAATGACAGCTTATATTTTATGAGCAACTCGTTAACGGGATCCCGCTCCGTCAAAGTTTCATACAAAATTTTTGTTGCCATAATCTTTTGAGTTTAAAATAGAACAGCTAGCTTTGCGCAATAGTTACCTAAAAATATGACATCAGATTGTGGTGTCGCGAAATGAGTATCAATAACATACAACTTCACAGTGAATCACAATTTACATTTTTACACACTTTTTATTATTCCTGTTCTAAGTGCCATCTAGAGACCATTAGCTGCGTAACTACTATTGTAGCTAACAGTAAAGTTGTAAATTAAGGATATTTATTTCGCGACACTATAATTTCATCTCTTATTTTTAGGTTATTACTTATCAAAGCAAGCTATTCTATTTTAAAAGATTATGGTAACAGAAATATAGTATGAAAGCATTCGGAGAGGGATCCCGCTGACGGGAATTTGCTCAGGATGCTTGCCCATAAAACTGTTGTCAGACTTTCTTTCTTTCTTCTTAGACATTCTCGACCAATTTGGTGTAGGCCTCCTCCAGATTGCGCCATCTATTCCGGCCCTGCGCTACTTCAATCCATTGCTGCAACTTTCTTGACGTCGTCTTTCCAACAACTGTGTAACTTTTATTGTCATAATCTTTTAAAATGTAACAGCTGGCTTTGATAATTAATTAAATTACCTAAAATAGGGGATTATAGTATCATTATCATACAACTTCAAAGTGAATCACAATTTTAATTTTTACACACGATTTCTGATCATAGTTCAAAATGCCATCTAGGGACGAATATCGTAGCTGACAATAAAGTTGTACACTCGAATACAAAAATTTGTATCCAATTTTGAACCACATTCACTTTTAATTGACATTCCCTTCACACTCTGCATAGAAACAAGCAAGCGTGAATGTGACATGGTTCAAAAGTGGATACATATTTTTGTACTCGAGTGAACGTTAGTTATACTCATTGCGCGAAATTACACTCCAATGTGTATCTGCAAATAATTACTCTTGAATTGAAAAACAACTCATAGGTACACGGCTGGATTCGAACCCGGAACCCTCAGATTGAGAGTCCGCTTCTTATCCATTGCGCCACCGATGCTTGATTTTAAAGGATTACGGTAAAATAAATATTGTATGAAACTTTCGTCAGCGAAATCGCCTTAACGTTTTGACGTCAACGTCCGGCGCGGCGGCGGCCTTGCCCCCCTCCTAGCCCTTTTAAATTTTTGCATAAATTGCAATGTAAAGTTATTTTGTTAATTAATCGAGTTGAATATTGACTAGTCGTACTTGCGCAGCGAGGTTTCCGAACGATGGCAAGAAACGAACAGATCTTATATCTATGAAATAAAGTTCATTTTCCCGACCATTAACTAACAATATGTTTGTTAAGGTTTTTTATCCTGTAATATTTACATTAATTTCTGTTTCTGACACAATTTCAATTTTTTGAATTTGGAATCTTCGGAATTGATTACGTATGCTAATCATTTGCCGTAAATAAACAATCAAGTAAGTAATATTCATTAGCCTAGTCGCATAAAATATACAACATCGTCGCATAAGATACAACCGTCCACCTGCCTGGACTCAAGGCCAGCCGAACGTTCTGGACGACTCTAAACCAAATCTGGACCGGTGTTGCCCGCTGCAAAACTACCTCCACAAGTAGGGTATATGAGTCACCCGGCATGCGACTGTGTCGCTCCGCAACAAACAGTGGCACACATCGTCAAGGAGTTCCCTCACAGATGGTTTGCTGGAGGTCTCGAGTAGCTCAATCAGCTCTATCGGCGGCTTTAGGATAGGATAATAATAATAATTTGCCTGACAAAATGCACCAATTTTAAGCGTTCAGAGCGACAGTGGCTTCTTCGCTGTTTTCTACATTTATCCGCATTTATCAAATAATTCCAACCAATAAGAGGTAGTATTCCTGGTCTACGGTTTATCGACAGACTGTGGATTCATATTTAAATTCTGTGTAGTTATTATAAATTGAACCGCCTAAAGTGGTCGCATTTGTTTTTTAATCGTAATGTTCATTCATAATGTATCAGTAAACCGTAAACCATTAAATATCATGCGGAGAAATGTATGAAAGAGCGAATGTGGGCGACGCTTTTAAATATCGACATATACCGTTCCTCTTGTGTAAATATAAATAAATATTGGCAAACATATTCCAATTAGCTGTCGCTGAGGTTACTGACAATATGCATGCATCAGCATACGTAATTAACATTTTGGTTCAGAAACTACCAAGTGTTTGTCACGGTCAAGGCCGTAGCTAGGGGGAGCAAGGTTGGGCGGCGCCCACCCTAAAACTCATTGTCCAAATGTCCACCCTAGTAAAAATCGATAGTATTTTCGTACAGTTTTATCAAAGCATGTTGTGTTCACCTATACCTCTAATTCGTTGTAAAAAGTCATTTATAAAAGCAATATATTTTGAACGAGATGAAACAACTGTTGATAGACCAAATAAATAAATAAAATAAATAATTCCTAAAATATTATTCTTTTTAACTTCTAAACTCTCGTTCAATAACATTAATTATCAAACCGTCAAACACAGCTGTTGACTAGAATGCTTATTATATTACGGAGTGTGAATGAACTCAATTATTACGAGGCATCACTTATGTATCACTTAGGCATCGCTTATGATTTTACTGTGATTACCAATCCGCCTGCCGGGCATGGATTGTTCATATTCAACAGTGGACTTCATCATCATCAGCCCTTCACCAATGACCTGTGTACTTATGCAGCCCGTATCAAATAACTCTTGTAAACACGATACAAAAATATATACCAATGTCATATTCACCTTCAATGTACTTTTCCTTCAAAACACTGCAGGAACAAGAAAAAGTGACTGTGACAATGGTTCAAAAGTATACATATTTTTGTACTCGAGACATGGTCGTGGATCGCCTTACATGAGGGGATTTCCCGTGGTTCTGTCATAAAGCTGGGACCACACGTGCATTATGAAACAAATTTTGACATTTTGACAGACCAACGTCCTTCGGGTCGGCTAGTTAATAATTTAAATGTCAGGTCGTACATAGAGACACCACCACCCACTGTCACCCACTCAAGGTTGTGGTGGCAGGCAGCACGGGCCTCCCATGCTTTATAATGAGTTGGTCGAACGTTGAAAATGTGGCAGTCTGGCCAGAAATACTGTTACACAAAACTGTTTCTTTTTATAACTCTTTAATTATTTTGAATTTAGAACATGTTTATAATGTTACCGAATTCTTTCGACTTCCTGCCTTTTAAAGTGTTAGCCCCCGACGCAAAAAGAGGGGTATTATAAATTTGACGCCAATGGAGCGATTTTGATGCGGTTTTTTAACATGAAATCAAATTTCCTTGCGGTGGTTCTTAGCTATATTTGGTAATTTTATGATTATTGCGTATTTTTAATAATTTTATTTACTTGTTGTTTTTGCATTATTTAAACCATGGTAGCTCAGTGGGGTAGAGCGTCAGTCCTTGAACAATCGGGTCTGAGTTCGATCCTGGCTCGTACCAATGATTTCCGATTTGTTGTTTGGAATTTATCTACGAATGATAAAAGTCATTACCATTGGATTTTCGGTGAAGGAAAACACCGTGGGGAAACCTGCACACTCCTGAATTCAAAGGTGTGTGTTAAGTCTACCAATCGGCACGAAGCCCGCGTGGTGGACTACGGCCATAGATTAGATATTAATACTGCATACTACGGCCCATACACTCTCTGCAGGAGAGTAGGCCTGAGCCCCTGCAGTGATGACATATATAGGATGTTGACTATAATGACTTGTTGTATCGTATTTATATTTATTATTAAATTACAATATGTAATGGGGCGGTAAAGAAAATAGGATTGCAGTGGTTGCCTTGCACAAAGTAGGTATGGTGGCGTCGATCATTTTCAAGACACTTCAAAAGCTCAGCATCAGCCGTATGTTCGTATATCGTAATATCGAAAGATATACCAACACTTCCTCAGTCGAAGACCATAATCGTGTCAGTCGCGTGCTGTTAGAACTACACAAGCTGTTAATTCTGTTAAAGTCAGAATACGCAGAAACCTATGATTCCTAAAATTAGGAAACAAAAATCTTATCGCAAGAAAAAAAATATTCCTGTTAGGAATCTTCTGCCGCATATAGCAAAACAAAACCTGATAGCCTCACGCTCAACGCTTATCGTTGATGTATAGGACATCACACACACATTGGTGATTTACAATGATTTCTGAAATATGTATTTATTATTTATAACAAGGTGTCTCTATATATTAATTTTCAAAAAATTGCTGAAGTCTCGTACAAACTTGCATTCCCTAATTTAAAAATTTTTGTTTTTTTATTATGTACTAATATTAGTTTACATACCAAATTTTAGCTTTCTAGGACGCTAATAATTCAGATCATCAGGGAGTAAGTCAGTGACGAAATTTTTTTTTAGGTATCAATTAAATATCAAGTATAAGAGCTATGCAATTAAAACGTTGTATGTTTAATGAGTCTACTATTGACTTCATAATCCGAGAATTTCATTTATCTGTCGTAACCCTTACCCAAGTTATGAAGGTTCAAAAAATGACAAAGCGCTTCGAGATGGTATAGGTAGTGCCCTTGCTCTTCGCTTGTATTGTCTTGGTAACATTTTTTAGTAAGATGTAAATAATAGAACTCATACAAATAAATTCATTTTCATTTATAACAGAACTTATGGCCGGAGTGGGTATATTTCCACGTCACACAACACATTGTTTTTCTTATGAACAGACTCAGGTATAATATTTACGTGGCGTGTATTATTGTAGCGAATTATTTTTGCATATTCCAGAAAGATCCGAAACTTTTCAAAAATATAACATTTTTATTGCCACTGGTTTGATATTAATATTCCATTGCAACGTCAGTTAATTAATTATGTATACGCAACGCCGGGTAGGTAATGAATTTTTTTTTTTTACTGAAAAGCTATGTAATAGATAAAACTTTAAATAGGTAGATTTATTTATGAGCTGATAGATGCTTTCTTCGATCTTCCAACATTTTACTTCACCATAGTAACGGTATAGTGAACACAAAGGGCCGTGTACCAAACTATTTGCATATATACATATACCATTACCTGTTTCAGTTTTCAGTCTATAGTTTACACGTATTTCAAAGCGGCAAACTATTTCTGTAGGATAAAACAACATCCAACACTTATTACTGGCAATCCAATGTGCTTTAACTGATTTTGTTTTGAAAATGAAATTATTTTTCGAGGACACACCGCGAGCGACCGCTACTATCGGAAAATGCGGAGTGAACGCAAGCGAAGGCTTACTGAACCAAAACCCAACTACTCGACCTTTAAATATCTTACTGAACTTACTCATACAAAAATATACCTACCAGACATTTCTAAACTTAGAACTCTTGTAAGCTTTAAACTTTTTCAAATGTAAAGCTTTTAACAGAGCCAAAACTGCGCTTTTTTTTTAAATTTTGATCTAGTGTATTATTTCAATGAAGTTGCGATTAACTATGTTAGTGGAGTCTGTAATTATGATTTTATTTAGTTGTTACAAAAGTGATTAATTGTATATGACGTACGATAGAGGCTGTAATTTTTTATTTGCCTGTTCCGGGCCCCACATTGTATTGTTTTGTATTAATGTGAGGAGATGTAATTGTTTCATGTTTTAGGAAACTGTTTCATTGTGTTTTATTTGTCGTATTAAATTGCTTGTGTCCCCGAATTGGCAATATTTTAGCATGTAATATATTAATTAATCTATATTCGTCAATTTCGCTATGGTGCGTGAATCAGCTGACGGCACAAGCGATACACTCGATACTTGCCTGCACGGGAATCTCGCTGTTACAGACACGGCACAAGAGCTAAATTCCTTTGCTGTTCCACCCCTTCAATTATTATCGCGATGAAGTAATACTTCGTTAGAGAATAAATTAAAAACAGACCTGTCTTCGGGACACGGCCGACGTTTACTGATATCGAATGTTTACAGTGAAACCCTTAAGAGGCTATGTTGGTAAGACCACGTGGCCACGTTCAAGGTTACATTGTTTTGTAGCTGTCCCTCTCCGAGCCCTATCCTACCCGAGGGCGTACGGTGAGACAGCATACATTACGCGAAGTTATCCACCCGTTATTTGGATGTTTCGTAGTCCAGGGATCATTTGAAGGATACAGTATATTATGTAAACATTTTTTTAATACAGTATACTAATGAAATTTCAGATGTCGCTGGTTTTTCCAAATTGTTCTAAATTGATTCATACTCTTGTAAATCAGGTTCAAAGTTAGGGCTTTTTATTACCGAAAAATACAATACTTTGACGCCCTGTAACTCTGGAAGTATATATTTAAACGAAAATCTGACTCACCACCGACACAGATATTTGTTTCTAGATTGTGTCTTGTAAATTTCATAGATTTTCATTGCTTAATACTCAAAATATGACTGGACTACGTTTGTATGGGCGCTGTGACAACAACATACCCTCTTAAATGCTAAAGTGAGTCTATTTATTTGTTTGTCCTTCCTTGCCGCCGTAACAGCGGGTCATATTGACTTGATTTTTGTGTAGGGATAGTTGAAGGACCGGAAAAGGACGGACTACTTCTTATCCCGCTCGACCAAGTAGTTCCAAGGGGATCCTTCCGAAGTCAACGTGACGAAATCGCGGGCTAAAGCTTGTTGAACTGTATACAAATTTATCTCAATAACAAAATATAGAAGGAAAGGCTTAGGCGAATAAACGTGATTTCCATCTCATATTCATCCTCATATAACTTGTAGGATTCAACCGCTTCCGTGGTGCAATTGATACACACTTAGACTCACAATCTGAAGGTCCCAGGTTCGGTTACCAGGTAGGGCATTTTCTATGTCCGCCTGGCTAGCTACCACCTTCATCAAACGAAAAATTAAAAATTATTTCAGATGTATGGCACATTTTGGAACGTTTGAAACTATTTATAGTTATGAACTGAAATATATTTATTTGCACGAAACTGAACATATGTTACAACTGAGAAATTAAACGCATTTTATTCAGCATGGAAAACAGATGGGCAAATGGTTTTGAATGTAAATATTAATAAAGCAATACAGCAGACAATTAAAATGTAGAGATGAATTTGTTATTTATAGAATGTTAATTTATTTGATTTAAATTGGAATGTCAAAATTCTTCTAATATAAAAACATACTCGTACACACTTTTATAAATGAGAAAATGAGTTTGTTTGTTGTCTTGACTTGATTTTTTGTACAGGGATAACTTAAAAACTGGAAACAAATAAACTACTTTTTATCCTCATTATACAAGTAGCCGGAAAATGTATGGCATGAAAATGTATGGTATGAAATATTGAAAACATTTTTACAACGCTTTTATTTTCAACTGACTTCAAAAAGGAGGAGATCGTCAATTCAACTGTATGGTTCTTTGGATGTATGTCACGCGATAACTCCGCCAATTTTGAATTGATTTTGATGGTTCTTTAGTTTCGTAGATAATATTTAAAGGTGGTGCCGTATAAATTTTTATCGAAATTTGTTGAGCTGTTTTTGAGAAAATCAACAAAAACTAAATATATACCCAGCTAAGTTACAACACATTTACAGTATGAATGCTGTAGACTGTTCCCTAGTTCGTTTTGAACGCGATGATTTTGATTCGTCACACACTCGAGTAAAAAAATATGTATCCACTTTTGAACGATATCACATTCACTATTGCTTGTTCGTATGTAGTGTGTTGAAAGAAATGTCAATAAAAGATGAATGTGACATGGTTCAAAAGTGGGTACATATTTTTGTACTCGAGTGTACATATACATGTACAGTGCACATGTTGAAACCATTCGTTTCATAACATATATATTTATGACATGAAGGCTGGTAATGGCGTGGTAATGGCTATGTTATATGTTACAAAACAGTTGTGAATCGCGATGATCCGACATCATCATCATCAGCCGGGAAACGTCCACTGCTGGACATAGGCCTCCCTCATGGTACGCCACATCGACCGGTCCCTAGCCACCTGCATCCAGCGACTCCCCGCGACTCTAACCAGGTCGTCGGTCCATCTAGTGGGGGGACGGCCTGGTAGACGTTTCCCGGTACGTGGTCGCCACTCGAGAACCTTTACTCCCCACCGGTTATCGGTTCTTCGAGCGATGTGGCCTGCCCATTGCCACTTCAGCTCACTAACTCGTCGAGCTATGTCGGTGACCTTCGTTCGTCTACGGATTTCCTCATTCCGGACCTTATCACGTAGAGAAATTCCGAGCATAGCTCGTTCCATTGCTCGCTGAGTGACTTTGAGCTTGTTTATTCGGCCCACAGTAAAAGACCACGTTTCGGTTCCGTATGTCATCACTGGCAACACGCACTGATCAAAGACTTTTGTCTTTAGACGCTGAGGTATTTTGGACGAGAAGATATGCCGTAATTTCCCGAACGCTGCCCAGCCGAGTTGGATTCTTCGGTTGACCTCTTTGTCGAAGTGGGATCTACCTAGTTGAACGATCTGTCCCAGGTATACATACTCGTCTACAACTTCGATTGTAGTGTTCCCAACCACTACCGGCATAGGTGCAACATGGACATTTGACATGATTTTCGTCTTGTACATGTTCATTTTCAAACCTACCTGTTGGGAAACTCTGTTGAGGTCATTGAGCATTGCGTTCAGATCCTCCAAGGATTCTGCCGTTATGACTATGTCATCGGCAAATCGAAGGTGAGTGATGTAGTCGCCGTTGATGTTGATGCCCAGTCCTTTCCAGTTCAGAAGCTTGAAAACATCTTCCAGTGCAGTGGTGAAGAGTTTCGGGGCTGTAACGTCACCCTGTCTTACACCTTTCTGCACTTCTGCACTTTCAATCCGACAAGAATGTGTATTATTATTTTACAGTTAAAAATAAAATAATAATTAAAATCATACACGTAAAGTCTATTTTCGAAGTGGAATGCGAGTTAAATGATTATTATTCTAATTTTAAAATAAAACATCATTGTTTCCATTATAAGGTGTCTATTTACTTATGGTAACGTACATATGTACTAAATGGCTCAACAAACATTAGTAACATGATATTAAACATTCTATTAACACAATTGTTCATATATTATTGTATTCCAATTAAGATAGCATAAAAAGATTTCATACAATTGCTTCGGAAACGTTCTAGCATTCGGACAACAGAAATTTTCTAATAAAATATCTAGACTAAACAAAACAGACAAAAATACCATCGTATTAACATCATCTTTAACAGCTGTATTGTATTGTCATAGCGAGGTACTCAACGAGTAATTTTTTACCTGTACCATACTTTTATCAAACTCATTTGTAACAAGTATTTACATATAATGATGATTAAAAAATCAATTAATTAGTTTAAACACAACATCAAAGATATAACTGAAAACTGACTCAGTGACGAGGTGGCAATGAACGTTTTCATTTTACATTTCGATAATAAGTTTAACAACCACTATTTGGGTCATTATTAAAAGATTACATGATAAAAATATTGTTCACAAATATCATTTTTATTAAATAATGGCTTTAACCAGTGGTTATCTAGCCAATGACGAGTAAAATTAGGTGAACAAATTTTGAGGTTATAAACTATGCCGAAGCCATTTCTTCAGCTTTATCAATAAAATGTATAATTACAGTACATTTTATCGCTTAATTTGGATTATTGACGAGAACTTCAAAGGCCAGCCTTGGTTTCAACATTATTCGAAAGAATTCATATGCCGAATGTACTCGACATGATAAACTCTTCGGATCGCGTCGAAACCCTCGCAATTTTGCGTAATTGATACTATAACACCGTCCATGACACTTTTTGCACTATATCACACCATTATAACACAAAAAACACACATAACAGTATTATTATTCAATTAACAAAATTGCAATGAACCACCATTTTTCAAGTTCGCGCCAGGAATCAAATATCATTTAAATGGTGCACGAAATTCGTGATGTGACACAGATTCAAAATTCGAATACAACCTTGATATAGGTAGTGAATATGCCTGGATGAAGTGTTGATATAAGCGTGTTACCTGAAGCATCAAGTTAGTGAAGTTTTGTTCATATTAAATGGCTATGTGGTCTCGGCTTTAGAATAGGACCATCACTTGTCATCGTGTCGTAAAAAGCGACTAAGGAAAAAATATACAGGAAATGAGCAGCATCATCTACTGATATAACAACAATATCTTCTCCCATCTTCTCGCTTCTTCAAATCCCCTTATGGAAAGTTAAACCTGGATCCATCCGATACATTAGGGCGTTCACGTGCAACTGTGGACTTATGTTTTTCAACGGACTTGATAACATTGCGGTATTCAGGCGCACATAGGAACTGCCACCAACAATCCATCAGTTACTCCAGCTTAGCTTTATGTGTTCCTAGTACGAGCATCATCATATTTATTTAAGTATTATCATGAAACAGTCTGTTTGCATTACACAGCTTACTTATATTGCTATACAATTGCTAGTAATAACCTCAGTTTGAAATTTTTTTACTGAGGTAAATAAATAGTCTATTTTAATGACCATTTCAAAACTAGTCATAATAAAGTCATAAAATTTAAAATTTACTTATTAACATAGGCTTGAAATTTACTAACACACGATGGAATTTTTAATTCTGAAAAATAAAGTTTTGATTTGATAATACTAATATTATTTTTATCTGTTTTGTTTTAACAATTATCTTTAAAATAACTCGCCTACACACAATTGAGCACTTAAGACAAGAAGATTGATTTAAAAGTGTTTAAACTCTCTCGTAGTTTCAAATGGACTATTTGTCTTTCCTAATCTGAATATAGTGCCACCATTTCAACGGCATCCAATAAACTTCAAAATGTTATATTTACATCTCATTTGTTATTGAAGATGACTTAAGAAAAGAAAGAGATAGTTGGATATCTGGATTATCTGGACCCTGCAGTTGACTCTTAGATAAATTGGTGGCATTATACTCTTTTCTATGTAACCACTTCAATTTTCAACGATGTCCTATTTCACTATTTTATGATAAAGAGGTCTGATTATTTTGTAAGTTTATTAAAAGATAGCTATTTTAATAAGGTCAAAAATGGTATTAGTTTCAATTAAATATATAATTCCTTTGAATATTGAGAAACGTTTAAGGTTAGTGTTCGTAATTATAAATTTAATTTAAATCGAACAGCATGGAAAATATCTTTGCAAAAAATAAATGTGGAAAAATTATGGTGTGCATTCACGGAGGCTTGGTAAAGGGGTGGAAGCATTCTACCGAAGTGCACACTTTCCAATGAAAAAAGAGTTGTTTCAAATTCGGTCTGCACTTGTACACTATTCAAAAAAAAGTAATGATCTAAATATGAATAGAAAAATACTAGAATTACATATTTGCATTTATTTTAATTGTACAAAATCATTCTTTTTGTACTAAGTGACAGCGTTAAATGTCATTCTATTGACGCCATCTTTGTTTTCAACGTCAAGTCATACCTGTTTCGTGCGTTTTATATGTTTCTGTACAAATAAACTAAATTTCTGTTGCCATAATCTTCTTAAATATAATATCTGGATTTGTGTAGAAGCCACATAAAACTACGAAATCAGATTGTGATGTCGCGCAATGAGTATCATTAACATACAACTTCACAGTGATTCACAATTTTCATTTTAAACACTTTTTTTCGGTTATTGTTCAAAGCGCCATCTTTGAACCATTAGCTGCGTAACGGCTATTGTTGCTAGCTATACAGCTGTAAATTAATGAGATTTATTTCGCGACACTATAATTTCGACTCCTATTTTTAGGTAATGACTTATCAAAGCCAGCTATTCTATTTTAAAAGATAATGGCAACAGAAATTTAGTATGGAAGCATTCGAAGAGGGATAACGTTAAACAAAGTCGTAAAAGGCACTCCATGACCTAAGTTTGGTAGATCTTAAAAAATTTCCTTTTTAAAACGCTATAACATGACGTTTAGATCAGTCTAATTGCGTTGTAGAATTAAACCAACATTCTCAATATTCAAAAGATGTCCCCGTAAAATAGAGTAAAGTACGATTTAAATAGTAAATATAAGTAAGGAGTATACACGAGTAGATAAGAGTAAGTAAATTGTTAAAGGCACACATGTAAACGTATTTGAGATTAAGGAAAATGGGATTATATAGACAATGTGTCATAAAATTAAGCACGCTTCACATCATTCCAGTAAATGGTCAAGTAAAGAGGCTAGTCCAGCTACTGTATTATTTAAGATGGTGTTACACTACATCGTTCATCGTTCGATAACGTACATCGTAACATATTTATACGGAATACAAACGAATAATCGTTGATAAACGTTATGGATACATTCCGAAACGTTGATTTCATGGGCGTATCACATTGTCGTCATGCCCCATTAAGAATGTAAATGTTGTATTTTAAGAATTTGTATGTTGTTTGTATTTCTGTATCTACTATCTTTCTTAATTCAAAAATAGAACTTCAATCGGATGAATGATAAGCTTAAGGTTATTCGATAAAAGTTTCAAGCTAAATTTCTTTTTACACAATCTGTTAAAATAGTATAGCTGGCTTTGTGCAGTAATTATCTAAAAATAATACATCTGATTATAATGTCGCGATATGAGTATCATTAACATCCAAGTTGATAGTGAATCACAATATTCATTTTTAAACACTATTTTTCTATTATTGTTCAAAGCGCCACCTATGGACCATAAGTTGAGTAACGGATATTGTAGCTACGATAAAGTTGTAAGTAAATGATATTCATTTCAGGACACTATAATCCGATCTCCTATTTTTAGGTAATAACTTATCAAAGCCTTTCTATTCTATTTTAAAAGACTGTGGCAACAGAAATTTAGTCTGGAAGCATTCTGAGCGGATTCTCGTTAAACCACTGTACTTTTCTACTGGCGAGTATTGACGAACTTAGACCAGTAGGAACACAACTTTCCGGATCTACTTCAGATGGAAGTTCGTTACTACTCGAGGTAAGAGACTTTAAGTGTGAACTATCTCCATGTCACCAGGGGCCTGTTTCATAAAGCGACCATTCCTTATGTCAGCCATTTGCATATTTTCGACCAATCAACTGGCAGTACGAGCGAAAATGTCATGCCATATGTCAGTTTATTACGAATTGTCGCTTAATGATACTGGCCTAGGGATTGCCTGAATCCATAACTGGAATAATATGTACCGGCTATTACCATCTGAAGAATATATTATTTACAAGTATGTACAGAAACGATTAACAAATCACTGTCTGAATGGATGTGCGTTATTCAGACTACATAAAAGAAAGCCACAACACTACTTTAACAAAACATCGATATACTTTTATTTTATTTTAAAACGACAACATTTTATTGTAATGCGTAGACTAGCACGAGCAACTCATCGACCTTGAACCTGAAATATATACCACAAAAACCTATCACAGGACAAAAACATCGTGTTATTGCTAATCTTTTCACGTAACGCGGAATTCTATCGATATTGACAAAAAATCTGATTGTTTAGGTACAACACCATTTCGAGGCAGTTCTATTGAACTATCAACTTTTTACATTACATCTAGCAGAAAATATCGTTTCTTTTTTAATTTAAAAATCCAATATTATATTAAATTGAGGTTTTTTATTATAACTCTATGAAATACTTTTGTTATTATTAGTTATTATACTAGTATTTCTGTGTTATTGGATTAGTGACACTGGGAAGACATTTTATATGTTTTGATGTTAAACAGCTAATTTTTCACTGTACTTATTGCTTTATTGCTTATCGTTTATTTAATAGTTTAGTACGTGGTTGATATATTTATTAATTTACTATAGGAATGATATTTCTAAACATTTATGTTAAGGATATTCGAAGGTGAAGGGCATGATTTCAAGAAAAGAATGTATTTGTCCTAATTCTTAAATCTTTGTTAAGACAATGAAGGTGAATGAGAAGTTAAGTCAATTACGAAATGAAGATGATAGACGCTAAATCAATCTGCCATCCCTGTCGTAACTATGAATAAGATAAAGACAACAGTATTTTAAATTTTCTAACAACCACAACTACGGCAGAATTGGATAATAGTATGTGAAACCCTTTTATTGAAGTCCCGTTCGAAGTGACGATCTCAGAAAGAGATTATTTATTTACAGCTGTAACCTTTTGTAGCTGATTTTAAGGGACTTTATAATTACAAGTATGCTCGACCAGAATTATCCAGCTGATGGAATATTGAGCTTGTATCTAGAAAAGAAAAACACGAATAACTTATTTAGAAATGCAGAAGTTTCTATATCAAACACCATTCTTAGCACATATAAAATGACTTATTTATACAATGTTTTAATGTTCTAAGAAAGCATAAATAGGGCTGCACCGTAACCATACATAACAAGCTCTCTTGGATATAGATTCTATAACGCGACTTCATAACTAAATTTTTATTAAGTCATGCGTTTATTTCATGTTTAGAGATTTTGACTTCAAATTGTAAAACTGTGGTAATGTTTATAGCAAAATTAATGATAAAATTAAACCAGTCATGTCACAATATTAGGAATTGCACACTTTTGAAATAAGGGTCTGAATAAGAAAAACAAATTTTTATCAGATTACCCCAAGTACGCCTATTTTCATTACGTTTTAAATACATCTATAACAAGCTTGTTGCCAGTCTGAAGAAATAAGTGCCTAGCCCACACTCTGCACTTCGAAGTGCTCTGTGCTAGCCCAGCCCTATTTATGCCATCCATTGATGAGGGAAAACTAGAAACAATCTCTCACGCAATTATTTGTCACATTTTCCACACTCTCAACTTTTTTACACAATATCTTCACCAATAAGCTCATTTAGAGATTTCTTCACGATAACATTCAGCTAAACTTTAACTTGCTAACTTCACGTCTACTTTAACGAAATGTGCGTGAGTCGATATGTAGAAAACGTTCATCTTTTCGTGTACTACAAAAGTACGAACTATGCCATCTCTTAGAAACGTTAGTGTCATAGTACTTTGAGTACACCATTTTAGTTTTTAATTAAACCTTCAGTTCTTTATTTGTTACATCAGGTTGAAACCGTATCGTTCCCATCAAATCAGTTTTGTAAATTATAATGGGGTTTATTGAAGTTATTCGTCTAGCAGTTTTTGTAAAAGTATATAGTTTAGTTCCTCTTTATATTTTTAAATTTTCAATATCGAAGAAAAAATCTTGACTTATCCCTTTTTTGGGTATATTAAAACTTAACTCCCTTATCTAGCAAAGCTAGTTTATATCCGTAGACTATAACGCCAAATATATCTAGCAGTATTTTTAAAACAGCACATTATATAATATATTAATTTTGAGAAGCCATTTTTACAATATTCACGACGTTTAAAGCCTAATCCTCCCTTCCCCTACTAAGGCTGAACCTCCGATGGAACTTCGAGAACCCTTTCTTTTTCTCGAGTTTCTCTTCTTGTTTACCATCCGTAAGGTTATCAGCACTTTTGGCAACTTGGACACTCTTTCTCCTGTTCTTCATCGATTTCACCAGCTTATAGAATTTCCCCCTCTTCTTTGGGTCTTGGGTTTCTGTTTCTTCTTCTACTTCTACGCTGAACTCTGATGATATGTCTCCGAGGTCCTCAACGCTATGGCTTTCTATTTCTTTCGGTAGCGGCACTTCCAGTTTTGATTTTGAACTCACTGGTTTTTGTTCTTTCTCAACTGGTGGTGGTGGAGCATCGGGATCTACACACTGCAAAACACGAAACAAAATATTTTTAAAGGATATTCCAGAAAGAATTCAACTCATCGAAAATAGAAGTATGTCGACAAAAAATATGAACAACAACATTCAGTTCACAATAAAATTGTAAACGAACCGGACTGGTTCGTGCCTCGAACAATTGCTTTTTTATCTAAACTTTGTTAACAGGAAAAGAGCCGCCGTCTGATACTTTCCAAACTCTGATAAATTCCTTGAAAGTTCAACCCCGGGGAAGCAAGAAATCGATAAGTTAAAGTGAGCAAAACAAAATTATTTAAAATTTATTCTCATACAAAACCAGCTTAAAATAATTGGAAGTTTCAAAGACGACGTCTGTATTGTAATTAGATTTCTGCGGGTTCGTATTGCTGGTATCGGTGGAATTAAGAAGTTTGTACGAATTTCTTACGAAATTATTTCGATTTGATAGAATTGAATCGAAGTCAGGAGCTTAACAAAACATCAAAGCAAACAGATTCGACAAATACGGACCTAATTCTAAGAAATAACCTTGAAAGCGTTGAAAATTTCAATTTCGCTAAAGTTAGGTGCCGATCGAAAACTTACATAAGTACTTGTGCCTTTCTCGGCTTAGGAGGCTCTGAATGAATTTCAAGTATCTATACAAATTTTAGGACTGCTGACTAATTCGAAACCTCTATAATAAAGAATTTTCGTACTTGAGATTGAAATATGCCTGGAAAAAGCTGATTTTTTTCATTTCATTTTTC
The DNA here is from genome assembly GCA_910589575.2 of Carcina quercana. Taxonomy (NCBI): domain Eukaryota; kingdom Metazoa; phylum Arthropoda; class Insecta; order Lepidoptera; family Depressariidae; genus Carcina; species Carcina quercana. Next base: position 3,460,390 of record OU342434.1, on the reverse strand, counting down.
ATTTCATTTATTTCATTTATCTACACAAATACAGTCGCCATTACAGGTTCCCCCAAAGACGATGTAGTTATAAAAGTAAGTAGTCAAATTATAAAATAATTATGTTATTTCTAAATATAATGTCAAAAACTTAATATAAAATATTCTAAATGCCATTTGTACATACATATCTATATGTTGCCTCCGTCAATTTCGTCAATGAACAATTGAACACGTCTATTTGTGTTCCTATTCCGTTCAATATTTGCAACGCTGTGTACACTGGTGCGTATCTCAACACATTTGTCCTATCTTTGGGCAAATGGAACACCTCTCCCCGCGGGCCCTGCCTCAACCGGGTGTTAGGTACCACAATTCCTAGACAATTTAAAATTTGTGGGTTACATAGATTCCCCGTAAACACTTTGAACACATAAGTCACTAGAGCTAGTTTCCGTCTAACGTCTAACCTGTCATAGCCAACCATACCCATTACAAATAGTGTTGGATACTCCAACGGGTAAAAGGGATATATGCCATATTGCCTGTAATACATGTGTCGAAGAAATTTATTTTGCAGTTTTTCAAGCATGTTAGTGTATTTGGTTTCATGTCTCAAGTCATACGTTTTTTATGCCTCATGTTTCAATAATTGTATTTCGGCACTTGCTCTCATTTTATATGCTACGTAAGAGATTGTTTGATATTAAAAAATTCTGTTTGATCCATTTTTACGATACGTCGAATAATAAGGTCAAACGCGACGGGATCACGCTCTTAGGCCATTTTAATATTTATTTCGGTACCAATAAATGTATTTTATCAAAGGCCTATTGCTATAGAAATCCACTCAGAAGCTTTATTTACTTGGGATTTATACGTGCGAAAGATGTCTCTTTTATTTTCTCTCACTGTTAGGCTTTATCTGACTCAGCTTGCATGGTTCTCCTGTTGGTACATACAAAATGTTTTACAATTTTTTTTCCATAGCTCAAATTGAAATATCACGTAGTACAATGATTTAATACACTATGAATTGACCGATTAAAAAATAATTTCCTAAATAATATTTGAAATATGGACAGTAAAAGATCAAAGCTATCCGAGCTATCCGATATATTCTATCTTCCAAACAACGTTCGAGTATATCAGAGAGTATGAACTTACGTCATCCAGCGAGATTCTATATGCAGGAACTTGTTCAGGATGTCTCCAAGGTTTATGGTAGGGAGTGTCGGTGATGGCCTTCCACCCAGGATATCTTCTGGCTGCAGACTGCAGCTGATGTACCAGTCGAGGGCCAAGTTGTGCTGTGACTCTGCAATGATGTGTAAGTAGTAGAATAAGGCACTTTTTTATTATTTTATGAGGATATAGAAGATTCGCTAGATAACTAGCACTTCTTGAAGCTGCCGGAGCTGTCACGTAAGTAGATTTTAAACCTAGTCGAGGAATACTGTGGGTCTACTCCGTTGTTGACCAGCCAAGCAGGCAGCGCGCTGCTTGGGTCGGAGCGATAGACACAGCCCATCTAGCCATCGAGACTGTCATTTTAATAGACCATAAACCTAGACGAGGAATACTGTAGTTCTACTCACTTGTTCACCAGCCAAGCAGGTAGTGCGCCGCGTGGGTCCGAGCGGGAGACATAGCCAAGCCAGCTGCCGGGACCGTCGCGTTTGCGGACCACGAACCCAGTCAGGAGGGATATTGCTCTGGGAACACGAGAGATATTTTCAAATACTGCAGGAAAACATCGGATATGTAAATTTTGCATGTAGGTGGGATATTTACGAAATAGAATGGAACCATTCAAGCAAGGCATTCCTACAATAAAACATCAGTATCGTAATACAAACAACAAAGGGACTAATCGATTCTGTAGCTTTTTATAACTGTATTTTTTTTTGTGGTATTTTTTGTACGTATATTTTATATCGGTTTTTTTTCCTTGAACGGTCTCATTGCACAAAGTTCAAAGTACTGTCAGTACACACCTGCGTGGCTTCCCACGCCGTTTTCTATTATGAATGTGTTTTAAAGTCAGCTAATTATTCTTTATTTTCAGCCCCTTTCGTTCCGCCCCACTCCTAGGCAAAAACCTCACTCATATTCGTCCATTTTTCTTTCACCTTTCCAATTCATTACTTCTAGTCAGCAATGTTAACAAATTCTTAGAACTGTGATTACGGCAGACTATGACTATATCAATGCGACTATCAAACCACTCAGCCAAGTGTGATGACGATGTGAAATTCCCACGTTCGTCGTGGTTATCTATTAAAGAGGGTCCAATACAAACAGAGGACTTTTCCGGCTGACAAATCAAATACACCTCAAAATCTCTCCACAAACAGTAGCAAGTGGACCATTCAATGTGCCAACTAAGCTGGAGAGGCTAAAACAAATAAATGACGTCATGAATCGCTCGAACAAACAAGGAGATGGCACGGGCGAAAGGCACAAGGCCGTCACGGATTGACGCTCGGACTATCTTACTTTATCTAATCAGTGGAGTGGAACTCGATAGTGTGCAAATGGAGTAATGAGACGTGACCGGTGCGAGGGGCGGGGGCGTGTGTGGGCGAACAACACGATCCTATACTTTGGGGGTATGTGTGGACAGTTTAAGTTACTTGCCAGATTAAAAATACTTTTTTTTTAATTGTTCGGTACCCAAAACACACTTATTATTCGGTACCCAACATTGCACTGAATTGGCACTCACTCTGTTTTTTGTCACACAAGTTATAGCTGTCACGACGCTGATTGTTGGGAATGGTGGGGTTAAATACGATAAGGATGATTAATTCAAATGGAAAAAAATTTAATTGTTCATTTTCGAAGTAAACAAATATTTTTCACGTAGATAAGTTTATGTTTTCGTCTCTAATAGGCATTAAGCTAAACAGATTTGACTACGCCACGCCATTTTTTTTTACCTTCATGAAATAGGAGTCATCTCGTAAACAGGAGATTATACGCCAGCGACATCTGTTGATGAAGACGTATACCTACGACTGCATCAACAATACAGGCAATCAGGAATTTTTTATATGCTTGACGAGTCATATAGACCATGTTTTATAAAGCTTGGTATATTGCCTTTGCCCTCTATATATTTATGAGAAGTGTGTTTTGATGAAACAACACCCGGTGCTTTCGAACCAATCTTGACGAAATTTGGCATGCACATAACCTATATAGAACTTGTTAGTAGGTAGAATGGTTCCTATATGCGAAACAAATTCGCATAATATAATGCACACACTGTCACGTGCACCCATCAACACTCATGCATCCTTCAAAATTGTTAATTTAACTTCTAACTCTTTACTGTTTTCTCTAAATATATTTTTGCATAACAATAAGACTTTTATGAAACTTTACACTACTCTTTGTCTTTTTTCTCTGATATTGGGAGGGCCTGCGGCCGCAGCACATTGCCCGAAGACATATGGCGCGCGTCTAAGACTAAATCTAAAAATGACATCTGAAGTGCTATATACCTAACAGTGGCGAAGGGTCCATACAAGCCGATTCCCACCGGCTTACCTTTCAAAAATCCTTTCCACATATCATTAATGTAATGTACTATTAACTTTTATACGCTCAAAACATTACTACAAAAAACGCCTGCGCGCAATTAAAAAGCAATATCTACCTAAGATATACCTAAGATACATATCCTCGATCTACTTTAGACGCCAGTTTACCACATATTATACAATAACTGTTTAGCTTTATTTAAATAGAAGTCTTTAAATGTATGTAAAAATTTGTGGAGAAAATAAACTTTTTACACGCTTTATTTTTTAAGAGAAATCAGATCAGTTTTTTTTAAAAGAGGTGGTTCCTATTTTGATTGCAACCTACTTCTGTATAACTAATTACTTTTAAATGTATTTTAGGACTTAGCTATCATCATCTTTTGTCGCGGACGATTAAGTATCGATTCAAGGGCACGCTTGTGACCATGCCCATTCTAATGACCGCAGTGACGGACCATCTCAAGCGGACGCGACAGTGATGATGTAACAATACACCACCTATATACAAACAGAAAAATAAAGATTTTTGAATTACTTGTATTTCAGTACAAAAATACATATTTTTGTTTTACATATTATCCGCCAAACTGTGGAACAGTTTATAATTTATAAAAATGATATGTCAGTGAGCAATCGAGAGGGCGATAATAAAGTATGTTAGTATTAAACATGTTAAGAGACTTTGTTGGTTAGACCACGTGGCCGCGTTCAAATTTGGATTGTTTTGTAGCTGTCCCTATCCGAGCCCTATCCTACCCGAGCGCGTACGGTGAGACAGCATACACTACGTGAAGTTATCCACCCGTTATTTGGATGTTTCGTAGTCCAGGGATCATTTGAAGGATACAGTATATTATGTAACCATTTTTTTAATACAGTATACTAATGAAATTTCAGATGTCGGTGGTTTTTCCAAATTGTTCTAAATTGATTCATACTCTTGTAAATCAGGTTCAAAGTTGGGGCTTTTTATTACCGTAAAATACAATTCTTTGACGCCCTGTAACTCTGGAAGTATATATTTAAACGAAAATCTGACTCACCACCGACACAGATTGTGTCTTGAAAATTTCATAGATTTTCATAGCTTAATACTCAAAATATGACTGGACTACGTTTGTATGGGCGCTTTGACACCAGCATACCCTCTGTTGGGCAAAATACATTGGGGAGGTGTCATTATTTTAATTTTATTTCAGCCTTTGCTCAGTTATTTGTTTTAATTTATTGCTTTCGTGAAGTTGTCTTATGAGCGATCCCAAATGATTAAATAATATTTATGAAATATTCATTCAGAACATTATTTATGTATTTTTTAATTACTTATTATATCTAAATATATGCACATTCATATGATAACTACTTTTACACTGCTACGTATTTATGTACTTATATCTATTATTTTACCAGTAAAGGTATCAAACAACCATGCTTTTTTTAAATTAATTTTTATTTTTACAGTCACCTTCATATTGGAAAACTTTGTAAATGCGTGGCGTCAGACACGTTATTGTTCTCTCTCCGTCGCAACAGAGGTCGTAATTAATAACACAAAGTCGGTCCTACACTCACTCTTTGATGACTTTGAATTCAGTTTTTTATTAAATTGTTCAACTGATAATATTATTTATATATTTTATTATAAATATACACTAACTGGTCATTGGACTCTTTTCCGATGGTCAGAAGGCGAAATTTTTGGTGAACCGAATTTGATGGGGAAAAAATTCGGGGCAAGAATGTCTACCGCCAGAGAATTCCAGTTTCAGACACGGCAAACCACTTGAAAAATGTCCTTCACTGCGCAGTAAACGATTTTTGGGTCTCTTTGGCGGGGCGAGGGAAGAAAATGTCATTTCAAACGCGTGATTGGTCGAACAGTCCCCCCTTGCGCCCCTCCGTCACCCGCGATGCGCAATTATTCAAATTGTTTGCCGGGAACTACAAATGAGTCCACGACCCTCGACGAAACCTCGAATTGCAACGATTAAATCACTAGGCCTCGAGATGTACGTAAATATGATTAACCTACTCCCTGTATTCGTCAACCATTAAAGTATTACGTTGTAAACCAAAAAGCAATTAAGAGATCCAATATTATACTCGTAAATAATTATAATTTGACGTAGAATTTTATCCCATCTATAAAATTACGACAGGCAATAAAATATTGCAGCTTACAGGCGAATGTTTACATCCATAATTAAGATTACGGAGCATGGTTCAATCAACTCGGCATGTTTACTTTATGTATTTGTTAGAGAATTTATCGAAAATATCGTGTTTTGTGATGTTTTATTTGTGATTGAAGTGTAGTTAAATATTATATGCTAGACCTACCTATTTTACTATGGCTGTGAAAATAGACAACAATTATTACAATTTAAAGTCACCAAACCATATGTAATTTTGTCATCTAATATTGGAATTATTATTAACCTATGAATGTCACATGATGTCTAGCCAAACAACATCATGATGAATCGTGATTTACATATAATAACATATTATTATTTAGCTAAGTACATCAAGTGTCATCAACTTATCGATGTAAAACTTTTTAACACTCGTTTTTGTGGCTAAATAATGAGAAGTTCACGGAATGACGTTACGGAATATTCTCGTACCTACAATAGTAATAAAATTCATATTAAATAACGTTCAATTAAATTATTAAGCACTAAATCTATGTAGTTTCTATATTTATTTACCACTTGTGAAGTAGAAATAATATCGTATCCCTTTATAAGGTAACGTCCGTACATCGAAAGAAAAAAATAAACCCTATAGCAGGGCTTCCCAAACTTATTTCTACTTGAGAATTTGCCATTTTTTACGATGCCTCTAAACCCAGACCCAAAAATACCCACCAGGTTAATACTAGCCTAATAACCGGTTATCAGAAAAACTCTCTATTTGGACATTTATAATTATTGTCAGAAAATAAGAGCAAAAGCATACAAATGGATAGGTATACAGATATTGCTTTTTAATTGCGCGCAGGCGTTTTTTGTAGTAATGTTTTGAGCGTATAAAAGTTAATAGTACATTACATAAATGATATGTGGAAAGGATTTTTGAAAGGTAACCTGGTGGGAATCGGCTTGTATGGACCCTTCGCCACTGGTATACATATATATTACTGTTAGCCGGCTGGTAATGTTGTAATAATGATGTTCGGATGAGAGGACGGCTTTTATGAGTAACAGCGACACCCCTGGGACATTGCTGCGACGCCCAGTTTGGGAAGCCTTGCCTTATAGGATAACTCGGTTGTCCGTCTGTCAAGGCCCCTTTTCTCAGGAACGCGTGAGGTATCAAATTGAAATTGATATCCAATACTCAAGTCTCCCAACAAAAAATCAAACTTTTAAGTCAACGAAATAAAAATATACGGCCGCATATTTTGTCGATTTCCCCTGAAAGCGCATCAAAACCTATAAGGTAGTTCCCATTCTGAACTTAACCAGTTGAAAAAAATTGTGCGCGGTTTATTTTATCAAACTGCCAGTTACTTGTTCATACAATATTCGTGAACGGTCTCTTTGATGATTGGAACATTTACTAGCAATATCCATATTAAAAAGCTACTTTGCTCCCTGTTTGCGAAGAGCTAAAAAGCTAGTTTTTAATAAATGTAATATATACAAAACAAATATTATGTTTGATACTTTATGACTTACCGAACGTACCCCTTCCTGGGCGGGTAGTCCTTGTGGTATACTGAGTGGTTGAGGATCAACTTCTCGTCTCCTGTGTCCAGCCACGAGCGCTGCAGCACGAAGTCGCGGTTCTTGAGTGGCGCCGGGCACGACACTAAATAACAAAACACAATTATTACAAGCTTACAACGACTTTCAGAAACTATCCCGTGGGAACTATAAATATTTGTTCGATCGGGACAAAAAGCTATCTTTCCTATCCTTCTCCGTCGCTTCGACTATACCAAAAAATGTGGTCTGTAAAGTCAGTTTACGGTACGATAATTGTACGCGATAACATCATAAGAAAAGATGCGTCACAATTCGAACGCTTAGACCGATCGTGCCTCTCTATCGCTTGTTCCGCACTCTCGCTTGCACGCTCGGATCAGGGGGAACGTGACACTTTTATGTTTTGAACACAAATGCGCCCTGTAAAATTACACCGCCTAGCCATTAAGATCCTTGTCACACCGCACAAGCTTTTCGCCTACGACTAACTGACGAACTACTTATCGGTGCCTCCTTTGGTTGGCGGTAGGGACACTATTTCTGTGCCCTCGTGGCTACCTACCTACCTACCTATGTTATTTAGTCTGCCGTCAAACGTCAGTGTAAGCAGCACTGTTGTCCGAGATGAAGGCGAAGTATATACAAATACGTTGTGTAGAAGAAAAAAACGATTCAAATCTTTTTTTGTGTGTATGGCTGTCTCTAAGGCTATTTCCTCGTTAACGCTCTAAAAACAGATGTGACGTCACAAATGTCACCCGATTTATATGAAGCTTTTTAGCACCGCGTGACTAGAATTACTTACAATTGGGAGAGTTGTATTAAAAAAAGTATTAGTTGTATCAAAAAAAAACTTTTTCCAGAAAGTATAGCTAAAATCTCGGAGCAAACTTTAAGGAGCAACATCCAATAAACAGTCCCAGCATCTGTTGTTTATCGTACCGCGATCGTATTAACTTCTTATTCGAATTATCTCGTTTAGCGGACTTCAATCTTGTACACTCGAGTACAAAAATATGTAATCACTTTTTTAGCATGTCACATTAGCACCTGCTTGTTCCTATGCAGTGTGTTGAGGTAAATGTCAATTAAAGATGAATGTGACATGGTTCAAAACAACATATTTTTTACCGATTTCAAAAAAGGAGGAAGTTCTCAATTCAAATGTATGTTTTATTTATGTTTGTTACCTCAGAACTTTCGACTGGGTGAACTGATTTTGATGATTCAATTTTTTTTATTTGAAGCTGGTGCAGGATTGGAAACGAGATGTATCAAACTATTTGAAAAATCAAGTAATAATATAAAGATGTATAGAAAAATACTAGAATTACATTTTTGCATTTATTTTAATTGTACAACATCGTTCTTTTTGTACTAAGTGACAGCGTCAAATGTCATTTTATTAACGCCATCTAAGAGAAAACTCTTAGCTGTTTGTGCGTTTAACAAATAAACTAAACCAAAATATACAAAAATGTTAACTAAATCACTTTTATTTGATAATGGCCTATTAAAATTATAAGTGTACAAGACCGGGCCTTGGCTCCGAACATTCGCGGAACGTGTCATTTGGTCCAATTCTGACAATGGCATCCATGAGAAAACCATATAAATCTTAAATTAGTTGGTTTCTATTTCTTTTTGAACGCGTTAACTTTTGTACTCGACTGTACCAAAAAATATCTACTAGCTTCATTATGACACCGAACATGTGCTGAATACAGAGCTAATCAGAATCCCGAGGAAATGTCTCAGGAGAATCTGATATACCCATCGCGATAAGATGTACTTCTGTGCTTCCAGATTGTATCCGAGATGTTTTTTCTCCTTACACAAAATAAAGAAAATACACTCGTAATTAGGTCAGGTAGAAAGATTTTTAGAGTTCCGCACCTAAGATGATACCAACAATGTCTGTCCGTCCGTCCATCTGTCACAGAACTGTCTCTTTTGAACCGTACTAGGTAGAGTAACAATAAACACAACAAAGAAAGTGATCCGTGGTTGTAAGGGTGTTGAACCTCAGGTTAATCGTATTATTGGAGTTTTGTAATGCTTATGGTTTAAAATGCAATTTAATTCCAGTCTGATTTGGTGACATCTAACCTATTGTAACCCTCTCTGCTATGCTCGACTCTGACACAAATTATCAGTTTAAAGTTTAATCTTTCGCAAACGGATCCTAGAATCGAAAGTGGTGGTCCTATACACTATATATTTTTGAAAGTATTTTATACCCTAACAAAATATTTCATCCCCAAGTTACAGATGTCAGCTACCCTAAAACATTTTTCAAGATTTTATTCTACCACTTTGTCGGCATGATTAATTTGTATACCTGAAACAAATTACAGCTTTCAAGTAGTAAGGGTCTCTGCGGACAGAGGGACAGAGCGAGACTACGGAACCCTAAAAACGAACTTTTATTAACTTCACAAATGAACATGGTGTCATGAAGGCTAAATATAAATACAAATAAAACACTGAAGAAGATTTTCTCAAGTTCATTAACTAATTACACAACAATATTTTTGGCGTTCATAACCGTCGAAGTTGGACAAAGTTTTTCCGTTACACGGTATTTAATATTGAAAGTATTTGCTCATGACTCTCTTAGCGGAAAATAAGAAAAGTTATTTTATTACGCAAAAATTGCTGAACTTACAAGTTTGAGTGGTTCCACTTCATGGAATCGAGACGTCTTTGTGACAAAACTTCTACCCTACGCCTTTTTAGGGTTCCGTAACCAAAGGATTCCCAACAGGACTATTACTCAGCTTTCGCTGTCTGTCACAAGACTGTAACTTTTGAACCGTAATAGGTATGCAAATTTATAAATTATATTATTATATGCAAATTACAGGATGTCCGCTATAAAAAAAAGTAAAATTAATTTTTAAATTTTAAAGGGTTCGGGACCACACGTTTTTTGTGCTACATCTTGGTGTTATATATTATAGTGATAAGGAACCACTAATTAATGTGCCGTTTACTGGCATCTACAAATTATTAAAATGCCATATAAACGTTATGTATTGCTTATTAATTATTTATTTATATTATTAACAAGGATGCAAGAGGACGAAGAGCAAGAGGTTGTTCAAGAAATGGGCTAAGCTAAATAACTTCTTTCAATGTATTTAATGGTATTTAACTAATTCAGCGTGATTTGAAGTTTCAAATTGGTGGCATTTCCGAGTTGTCATTAAAGGTGACTCAGTTTAAAATGGGTGATGAGAAACATCATGTCACTGGTACTACAATCAAAGCTTTCGCAAATCTTTGTATATCAGTTAGAAACCATCACAGGATGAACTACGAGTAACAGTGTTAACAGTTCCCGCTTTGTAATCTGCAAGCTTTCTGCAAGTAACTCGTTTTGCTAACTGGGTCGACGACGACGCGACGACGACCTCATTTAAATTTCCTTTGTGCTTCGCCCACGGCCCATCGCTGACCACTAATGTATTGCAAATTAATTTGTGTTCATACTTAATTGGAATAAATAATACATGTTTGTGATAATTGAGTTATTTACGGCATAAATCTGAGAGTGTAGCCAGGGGGGCAGAGTAGAACCGCCTAATTAAATGGCTCCCCTGACTGACTGTCTGACAGGAACCTTTTTTTTTAAGGATTTTGCGATTTGTACATTTTGAGAGCCATGTACATTTTGTGTTTTGTAATCATTATACTGTGAAGGATTTTGACGACAAGACCTATTACCATAGCCAGATCACTATATATGGTCATAGCTGTTGCGCCTCGCGACATACAAGGAAAAAGAGACGATGTGACAGTTGACAGCCACCCTTCACAAATTTAAGTGACACAAATATACTAACGAAAGAATTCGCCGGGATTTTTACTTTAGCTAAAAACTTTATTAGTGGCTTATACAATAGTTTATAATTAGTGTTAAGTATAGACGTAATTTCTCTACGTTATAAAATCCGGAATGCGGGAATCCGTAGACGAACTAAGGTCACCGACATAGCTCGACGAGTCAGTGAGCTGAAGTAGCAATGGGCAGGCCACATCGCTCGAAGAACCGATAACCGATGGGGAGTAAGAGTTCTCGAGTGGCGAACACGTTCCGAGAAACGTCTACCGGGCCGTCTCCCTACTAGGTGGATGCGGGTGACTCGGTCGATGTAGCGTACCATGAAGGAGGCCTATGTCCAGCAGTGGACGTTTCCTGGCTGATGATGATGATAGACGTAAATCGCTGTTAAGTTTTACATATAAATAAAAAATAGATCACTGCGCGTAGCAAGCGAACAGCTGATCATAGTAAGATGTTGTTATTACAGAGATGAATGATGCTACTCACCTCCCTAAGTAGCCTTTTACGACATGGCTTACGACGGTGGCTTTATTCTAAATCGTATCAACACTTGCGTTTTAACTGTATTCTTACAAAGCACGGACGCGGTAGAAATTAATATTCTCGACGATTAGACGTAAATGATGATCGTTCGGCACATTACACTCGTAGGTACAATTTAAAAAATACTTGATCTAAAATTCTAGACCGATATTGCAGAGAAACACATTTCCATAATGATTAACGAGAGAGCTCTCAAGTTGATTGTGAACAACAACACAAAACAAAAGCGACATCGCACTCTAAACCCGCCAACAAAAAGCAATCCCACTTACCAAAATCACTTTCCCGGGCAATTCTTGTAATGTAAATTCAATCCCTACTCCAGACAAAGCCGTTGTCATAACAAGCAAATATTTGATCAGGATCTCCCCATAGTTCCACGTCTTGATCCACATGCATAATTTATGATGTGTCGACAACCATGCGTCATGAATAGGTATCAAGTCATATTCTCCCATGACATAACAGCTGAGGCCGCATTCTCATGCCGAGTGAAGCAATTTCACACGTCTGTAAGTGCTCATTTTAGTGGAAACGGAATATTGGTTTACGTATTGCGTTCTTCATATTGGTGTTCTATTTTAGTTCTGTTATACCACTGAACAGGGTGTCTTCTTCATCTTGAGTAAAGCGTAACATCGTATCGCCACTTACCATCAGGTGAAATTGTGGAATAGAGTTGATCTGCTTGAAAAAACAAGGCACTTACTGGCGTAATACCCGACGTCGTTGTTGACGTTGATGTGTCCGGCGTCCTCCGCGACCAGCATGTGCGTGTCCCACACGGAGCGGTACTCCGGGTCGTGCAGCACGTCGTACAGCGCGTCCGGCTCCACGTCAGGGAACTCCGCCACCACCTGCGCACGCGCAACCAAGAACGTCATCAAACAATATTATAACCAAAATAGACTTGTCACTTATTCGAAGGAGATCCCTGTGTTTCCCTTTAGTTGTCTTATATGATATATTACACAAGATACTTATACAATATGATCATATCTATTGTAATGTCGTGTAAACAAACCACATTTGAGACTTTAGGTATTTAGATCGATTGTATAAGGGTTCAACAACTAATCGCATTGAGAAAAGGTTTGGCTTTTGGTTCGACAAGTCGGGCCACTTTTTTTATACCTCTTCGTATACATACATGCAGATATATACATGCATGTGTGAACGATGTACACATTGAATTGTCATCTTACCTCAATGTTACAATAAAACCGTTATTGTATGGAAAATGTGCTCACCCAGAAGCCTACTCAAACAGAAAATCGTTTCTTCAGTCCACCACAAAACTTTTCGGACATATGCTTACAAAATCGTAAAACTATTTCCCTTCAACTGCAAATTATTAAGGTACAGTATTTTATTTTTATTTTACAGGTACAGTACTTACAGTATTTTCTAGATGTTACTAGAATCATATATCGTAGATAAGCAATTGATTCTAAACTATAGTACTCGTAGGAGGATCAAACAAAACAAATAATAGAAGAATTAAGAATACTTTCCGCAGAACTTTCCAAACGACGGTACAAAAGTGGTGTAGAAGGGAAAGCGGACAATCGGAGTCGAATCCAATCGAAGCCGTCAAAGGGACTCGATAGAAGTTAGTGCAAGGACATGATAAACGCTTCAAAGGAAGGTCGACCCTTCGGTTTCCGAGAAAAGTGATTTAGTTACAAAGCTGGGGCTCTACTATCTGATCCGGGCCTAGGTTCTACTAAATTATTGCAGCGAGAGGGCGCGTAGTCGACACTGACTCATTTGCAATGGAGGAATTAAGTTAGTATCATGTTACTATGTAGTTTTTTAAATTTAAAAAGCTGGAAGCCACGACGTGTATTAAAAAGTTAACATCAAAAAAGAGTTGTTTCAAATCAGGCCTGCACTTGTACACTATTTAAAAAAAATCAAGGAATAATCTAAAGATGTATAGAATTTTTTTTAAAAAAAAACTCGACTGCTTAAACTTGTAACTTTTTATGATTTTGATATACCCAGTACACCTCAGTCATTCTCACTTCTCAAGCGAAAATCCATCGAGACGTTCAGGCCGCAGAGCGTGCCAAACAATTATATATACTTTCGAAAAACTTAATCCTCCTTCTGGCGCAGTCGGGTAAATAGTAGAATTACGTTTTTGCTTTTATTTCAATTCTTCAATTCAATTCAATTTTTGATATTTATAGCAACCCTCCAACTTCATGGTAATTCTGCCAAAAATTTCAATTCTTCAAAATCATTCATTTGTACTAAGTGACAGCGTCAAAGGTCATTGTCGTCGTCGTGAATAATTAACTGAAAATCATAAATAATAGGTAAAGTAATATGAACACAACAATACTCTATCGATAACTTTGCAGTTAAATTACATACCCGATATGCATGGCTTTCAACTGCAAAGTTATCTTTTTTTATTGAGTAACTATTAAAAATTCTGGTTTTAAGATTTATTCCCATGGTTATGCTGTAAGACGCGTCTTATCTAATTTCAGGATTATAGGTCAACTGTAAGTACTCTATAGTTTTTGATTCCTTGCATTCCCAAGGAAATAGGTCTAAAAATGGGTCTTTAACATCTGTATCTTTTTACCTATTGCGTTGATCGAGAAGTTTTATTTTTTCACAGATTCAAGGGACTACAGACTTATTTAAGTATTCAGTATTAATTTCAGCTTCATACCTCTACGCCTTCCTGAGAAAACGGTATTGATAGATAGACGGACAGACAACAAAGTCGTCCTATAAGGGTACCTTTTTTCTTTTGAGGTACGGAATCTTAAAAACAAATATAGCGTGAGTAAAATTACATTTTACGTTTTTCTATGATTTTCAAAAAGTGAAGAGTACATTGCAAAGTGCAGGCCGGCTTTTACGTTGTGATATCTACCATTACTGGAACACAACACTGCTGTCTGACAGCAGATTAAGATAACACGAAAAACATTTGGTCCTTCGAGCCGGATCAACATAACCATTCATGCATTCTACGCAGCATTAGGCCATTTCTTTCACATTTATAAGTCAGTTTCATTAAAAATACATTCCCGATCCGAACAGCTAAAGAATGGAGCAAAAATAAAGTGTGAAAATTTGAAAGAATGGCCCGATAATATCCATTGTACCTTTGTGAACGTTGTTATGGCAAGGCATTCTTTTGACAGCCATTCACAACCAAGGCCAGCCGATTTATTCTATCAGCATATTTTTTATAACGGGCCGTGATAAAAGTAGATATAAAAACGCTTTTAAATCAGTTTCTGGGGTTGAAATCTGCAGGAAATGAGTTTTATTGGGAACGAAAGGCAAAGTTAAGGAAATAATTATCTTCGGGGATTGTTATGACAAGATAAATACTCAAAATGTTTTGTGCAAGTCGAGCGCTTATTAAAGTATTGAATTATTACTCCCTTGCGCGCATAAAAGTTTGCCACGACCGCTCTGCCGATCAATACGTGTATATAAAAATATTTGAATGAATGATATACGCCGTATCCGCGTATAAGTTTCTAAAGTTTCTACACTTTTAAAGGCTCCAAAGCTTTTTTAATTAGCACATAATATTTGAGGCCTCTTGAAACTATAAAAACATATCAATTTCAAAATTGTTTAAGTATTTGGGTTCTATATTCTGCAAAGAGCATCAAATAATCCTGAACCGTTGCCTATACCCATCTCTGCGTTAGGAAAGGCTGTCAATGGTAAGTATGCATTACGTAACTTGATTTAACCCATGCGAAGCTAAAGTGGGTCAGCTAATAATTCATACGTGCAGAGCATGCAGTACTTTCATCAATATATTAGTATCTATCTATGTAGATATTTAAACGCTTAGATGAGGCTGAACCAAAATTATTCCGCATGAGCGCTCGCCCACACGCCGCCATTTTACCGCCTTCGCGAAAGACCGCATCAATCGCATCAACCATATCTCTGTCTATCTTTAATCTGGATAATGTGCACGCTTTTTCATTTGGATCTGACATATCACTCTTTAAGCAATCTCGGGATGCGATCGGTTTCACACGTATGTAATGAAATTGGGTGCGGAGTACTCTACAGAGATTGTATTTCTTATTATACGTTGACAATCAGATAGCACACACAAACCAAATTAAAATGTTATTTATTTTCAACCGACTTTTAAAAAAGGAGGAGGTTTTCCGGACCGATTTTGATGATCCTATTTTTAAAGCTGGTGCTTCCCGTGTGGTCATTTCAATTAGGTCTAGTTCTGACAATGTCATCCATGAGAAATCCATATAGTCTCAAAAAAGATTTTTCAAATTCGGCCTGCACTTGTACACTATTTAGCAAAGTTTGGCGTCAGACTATACATAACACCGGAGTAGCTAGCCACGTTAGTAGAGAAAAGTGTCTCTGAGATTAAAGTCCAGCGCCAGAAATCCAACCAGTCAGGAAAAATATTTCGGTGCAATGGCCTTTCGATCGAGTGGCTCATCGGTCGAATGAATTCTGGATTGCTTGGCGTCGATGAAATGGGTATCGACTTGTTGTTGTTTTTGAAAATAGGCCGAGAACCCTTTGCTTTGTTATTGAGTTTCGTTGGTTTTCTTTTGATGCATGTGTATCGTGTAAGAATAAAGATTTTTCTATTCTAGGCCACGACCTACACAGGGTGAGTCCATCTGTTTAGACATAGTCAATTAAAGTTTAAAAAGGGTCCAAAAACATACAAACATTATGCAAAGATATAGCTAGAACCTGTCACAGTTTATGCCACAATCAAATTTAGGTCAGTAGAATTCAAAGTGTGATATTGTTTTAGTTTCATTTTCATCAAAACCATTCCAGAATTTTTGATATTAGTCTACGCCGCAGAAATAAATGGCAAACCGGGAGGATCGTATCATAAGCTTAATAATTAAGCCTCCGGTGAATTTGTAGGCTACCGTGAAATAACAAAGATTTATATTCTTTATTTTCAATCCCCTTATAATAATACTATAAACTTATGTAGGTTGAATCCTTCAACATTGGTATCTTATATAAATATTAATGATTCTATTCAGTGCCTTTTAAACAAAACAGCACCAAAAAGAGAGAGAAAGAGAGAAGTTAGGAACAGATCAACTACCCACTGGCTGCTGTCATAAGTATTGAGTAGCTAGGCAGGCGGGTTGGTGATCACAGTAGTGTTGTTATATAGGTAGATACTGCTGCCCATATCCTGAATTGTTTTGACATGGGATATCCCTATTTTAATTACGAGACAACACGGCAATGGCGGAGTCAGTTAACGTAATACAAATAAAAAATAAATACAAACCTTAATAAATAGATATACAATCTTTGATTTGCCAGCAAGACTCAATAAAATTACCTTAAACCTCTAACTCATCATGTAAGGCGGTGGCTGAAAATCAGAAATCTGTGCCCTAGCGTCACAGCCCATAATAATTATGGCAGCCGATTTGTTGCACCTATATACTAATTATTTTAGGAGTGTTATTTTACCTGTAATTTATTTTTGGTTATGAAATATAACTGATTGGATTTATTTATTATTTAATTATAATGAAGTATCCACGGGAAAGGAAAATGCATACTGACTGTCCCGGGTGGATCGAAGTGCACGCCGATTGTCGTGTTTAAATTCGCGCCCTGTATGTGGTTGGACATAAAGTATATAAGATGTATTGGTCATCCGTAGGTGGTTAGAGGATATGATTTTTAATACTTCTTCTTTCGGCATTAAATATTTACCAATAAACTGAAGGTATTTGTGATTTGCGTGTTTATTCAGCGTCAGTACCATAGCATATGAACTTTTAAATGACTTTTCGCTTGTTACACTCAAAAATATCACGTCAGGCTTCAATACAGACCGATAGTGATGGATGATACAGCAGGCAGCAGTAGCACCTTGTCAAACTGTTCAGGGTCCACAAGGAGCAGACATAATTTTGGAGGAATGCCGGCGCCGCTTCGTCAGCCGAGTTTCTCTCCAGTGTGCATTATAAATGAAAAGCGAAACGTTTGTGGAATGTCAACTACTTAAGGGTGTAGACGGTGCCGTTAGACTGCTCTTGAGTTTGGGTTACGCATATCTGTATAAAGGTTGTATTAATATCCTTATTACGAATTAGGCGCTTTAAGTTTTGGGTTGCGGTTCAGTCACAAAGCTTCCAGGGACGACGCTGACGTGCAACGTCTGTTATGAAACTGGCATTAGATTCAGTGAACTCGAATTCAAGTAAAATTTATCTAAATATGAACTCTTATAAATTTACCTCTATATAAATAGGGCGAGGCTAATGCAGTTCGACTTCGGTAAGAGACTTTATTTTTTAATCGACTCCAAAAAAGGAGGAGGTTATCAATTCGACGGGTATGTTTTTTTATGTTTGTTACCTCAGAACTTTCGACTGGGTGAACCGATTTGGATGATTCTTTTTTTATTTGAAAGCTAATGCTTCTCGTGTGGTCCCATTTCTGACAACGGTATCCGTGAGAAAACGATATAAATCTTAAATTTGCCCTAGTAAAAGTAGAGTTTTAGGACAATTGAAGACGGTTTCCAGTTCTTTTTGAACGCATTAATTATGAGGGACACTTATCCACCGAACCGATAAAATTTTACGAAGCCGTTTAACTTTGCCTGAGTTCCGAATGATTGTGACATTTGGGTAACATTGTACTCTGATTGCCCTAGTAACCAAGTTTCCAACTTAAACTCTCTAAGTTATAAAACTTAGTTTGAGATAAGCCGCTGAGCCTACACCTAATGCTCGTCAATTAAATATTTTAGACACATTGTTTCATTAGAATTACTAAACAGTATTTTAGTTTAAGGTCTGGTCCATTTAAGTTAATTAAGTTGAAATTAGAACAGTTAAAGTTGTCTTAATTCTAGAGGAGGGTTAATTTATTTTAATCTAACTATTTTCAACATTGGTAATCATTTACGTAAATTCAATAAATTCTGACTAAACATTTTTGTTATTTAATCAACACCACATAAATTGAATTCATTCACCTCATAATTGAAATAAAATAAACCTCATAAAATGTGAGTTTTTTAATGCACAGCAATCGTTATAAAATTTGGTACGCACGCGTCTCATGTGTCATGGAGAGGGACATAGACTACTGTGAATTGTTCCCATGGGATAATTTACCTAAAGTCCACGCAGACTAGGTCGTGGGCAAAAACTAGTGAGAAATGGACGGACGATGCCGTAATTCTTAAATATTCTCGTGAACTTTCGTCAGTTGTAAGCACAAGTTCTAAGCATTAAGAGGGTATGCTGGTGTCAAAGCGCCCATACAAACGTAGTCCAGTCATATTTTGAGTATTAAGCTATGAAAATCTATGAAATTTTCAAGACACAATCTAGAAACAAATATCTGTGTCGGTGGTGAGTCAGATTTTCGTTTAAATATATACTTCCAGAGTTACAGGGCGTCAAAGTATTGTATTTTTCGGTAATAAAAAGCCCCAACTTTGAACCTGTTTTACAAGAGTATGAATCAATTTAGAACAATTTGGAAAAACCACCGACATCTGAAATTTTATTAATATACTGTATTGAAAAAATGGCTACATAATATACTGTATCCTTCAAATGATCACTGGACTACGAAACATCCAAATAACGGGTGGATAACTTCGCGTAGTGTATGCTGTCTCACCGTACGCGCTCGGGTAGGATAGGGCTCGGATAGGGACAGCTACAAAACAATGCAACCTTGAACGCGGCCACGTGCTCTAAACAGACAATCCTCTTATTGATATTCATTTCGCGACAGTATAATTTCATCCCCAATTTTTAGGGTAATTACTTTTCAAAGCCAGCTATAATATTTAAAAGATTATGGCAACAGAAATTTAGTATGGAATCATTCTGAGCTGAATCCCGTTAACCTAAAATCGTTTGAACGATGTACAATGCTAGCATATTAATAACGCACAATAAAAAACAGCGCCAAGTTGTCTCGATGTTCGAGTAATGAAAATGATCATGAAAATACCGACACTGAGTGGCAATAAAAATAAATGGTTGGAACTAACAGATATGACACGAGGATAGCAACCTTGAACAGAATAATAATCTACCGATTACGAGTATGAGTAGGATGACAATAAGATGCAAGGATTTAGCAGAACTAGAACTCAACTTTGACCAGATTGATGTACCATTGTTGATAGACAGACAATTATATTCTGGGATTTAGCATAGCATCCTTCATCTAAATAAAACTCAACACATTGTAGACTGTGACATTATAAGATTTAGCAGAGCTAAAAAAGCGCAACCTAAACCAGAATCAAATGATTGGATAGATGAAGAAATAGGCTTGCTATGAGATTTTTGGATTTATTAGACCTAAGGCAGAACAATTTTGACTGGAACAAGATTATAACAATGAAATGAAAATGAAATGAAAAATATATTTATTCCATAAACTTAAAATTATCCTGTTATAAATTTATACTCTTTTTACTTTATAATTATAATAGACTATGACATTTAAGGAATTAGGAGAGCTATAAATAATAACAGTTAACCAGAATGAAACACCAAATAGGTTCACTATAAGATTTTAGGATTTAGCACAGTTTATAATTATAATAGACTATGACATTTAAGGAATTAGGAGAGCTATAAATAATAACAGTTAACCAGAATGAAACACCAAATAGGTTCACTATAAGATTTTAGGATTTAGCACAGTTCAACATAAAAACGTTGACCAGGATGAAATTGACAATGAGATTTAGGTTTTAGACATAGCTATTGTTTGGAGGCAAATTTAGATGAAGCGGCGGTAGCTATCCAGGTGGAGGTAAAATATACAAAAATACGATACGACAAACCAAACATAGTGCCCTGTAGCACCGTTCCAACGATGTAACAACTAGGGCACGCAAAGTGAAGTAATTTACGAGAATTCAAATATCTGCTTCCTCTGTTGTGGAGGTTTTCAAAACTTCCTCGTTTTATAGTCTGGAACTTTACGGACTTTACAAAGTTAAACAAAAGTAGTTTCTAGTTACAGCAGTTGTTACCTCTGGGACACAGAAGAGGTGTTATTCGAATTCATTACTTGTATTTCGAATACGTTAAAGTTTGTTCTCGTTTCTTTGGTTTCATCTATTGTATACGTGAATTTTGCGTGAATTCCTCGAATACAGATACGATGAAACTTAAATGTCCGCAGTAAGCAGCGCTCAACTCCGCGCAGAGATCACGCGCCTAACGCTTCAAAATGTTGTTGTTTCACCTAGAGTGAGACAGGGCGATAGATAGAAAACCAAAGACAAATGTGGGCTCTACCGCCCTTTCCCCCCTACCATTCCCCGCGCTAATTTGCATCATAATTTGTTAGTTTTTTAACTGGTTTTCGTAGTCTCGTTTTCATTTGAAAACCACAAAATCAATATCGAAAAATCCTTTTTCGTGTGTAATTACACAGTTTAATTAATATCTGGAATAGGATTTGACTTAAATCTAAACCAGATTTTGAACCAGAATAATATTCAGCCGAACTGAACAGGGTTTTGGTGGTGCAAAACTTATACTCGTTCTATTTTCTTTATTATAACATTTCAAGAGTCATAAACTAATTGAATACTAAGATAATATATCTCATCTTATTATATTTGCCAAAATATAATAAGATGAAATATACTATAATAATAATGCAACGTGTTTTTCAAAAATAAGGGCGTAACTGCGTTTGTAAAGAGACTCGAGCTTGCTGCAGACTCTTAAATCAGCTGATACAAAGTTAAAATAATACTTAAAATATGAATATTTTTTTGCCCATTTCTGTCCTAATTTACTGGCTTCTGGGCTGACTGACAACAAGTATTAATAGCACTGTTTCGGTAATGAAATATAGCTCAGCTCAGTCTGTGGCTTGAGGTCTCTCGTATTAATTATTACTGTCTAAAAAACTGTTACTGATGAAATTATTCAGGTGGACACGGTAGGATTTTGTGTTATCATATATCGATTGTCAACTTAGCTTCAACATTTACAACACAGCTAAGATTTGGAAAAAATATTATAAGATTCTTCGAAGAAAGAGTCGCTATTGTGTACCTTCTAGGCCTTGGCCAATTCGATTGACACTTACCATCAGGTGAAATCTCAGATCTCCGATTTTATATGAAGTTGACATATCCCATTTAAAGGACACTTGAAGAGCAAATGTGATTATCATTTTTATCACTCACCGAGAAAAACATAACATGTATTCGAAACTAGGGTTAAGTTATAGAAATACATTTAATATACTTTATTTGTTTCTCATCTTTTTAAAGAGACTTGGCCCAGACGTGATAGTTTGAAACAAATCGTTTAAGAGAAACGTGAAATGATAAAATGTTTTACGAATTACCATAACCTTTACTATTAATTCCCTTGCCATTAACCCTTTGAAGGTACAAAATGGTGAACGTTAGGTGCCTTTAGTAACAACCCTACACATTAATTTTAACTGTTATTTCGACGAAGCTCCCGTAAAAAAGGAGCCAAGTCGTAGCGTCTTAAACAAACGCCGTAAATAATTTATGATCTGTGACAGATAACGGAAAAGCTCTTAATCATTAGATGATTTGATATTTGTAACATTCTTATCTCGTGCTCATGTTGTACGTTTAATGGTAATAAATTATGTTATGGCGAAATCAACCTTTATCAGTATCTTATGTTTATCTATTGTGACAATATTACCATGGTTACCAAGGCATGACTATGTCTAAACCAACATATTGATGCTTCCATTATAATGTTTATTTCAATGAAAGTAGGAATTAGAATACATCTTTTTGGATGCAGAATCAGAATCAGTGATCATTCTGTGAATGTGTATCGGTGTTGTTATTTTTGTTAAAATAATGTCAGCCACTATCTAATCAGGTATCCTCTACTTATTTTTGACATTCAATTCCCATGGTATAGTAAGAAAAAAAAACTTTTGTCCCACTCCAATTGCGCATGCAATACTAATGGGCTTTACCTTTGGCAAAGTATTTGCCGAATATTCAAAATGATTTCCTAGAAATTGTAATGTGTCCCTTGAAATTAGTTTGATTTTAAAACTTGACGTACCTTCGCCTTTTACCATTTTTATAGTTCCGTATTCAAACAAGTAAATAACCCTTATAGTTTCGCTCTGTCCGTCTTCCCGTTAATTTTAACCAGAAAGGAGTGCTCCCGAAAATGTATCAAAGTTTTGAACCCAAAAAATCATAGTTGAGGTACTTGTAGATTAACAAATTTGGAAGAAGAAAAAACACTGCATCCGTATCTCTCAACTATGTTCATCATTACCCGAGAAACGTCCACTGCTGGACATAGGCCTTCCCCATGGAACGCACTGACCGGTCCCGAAACGGTTGCATCATAATAAAAATTAGGGTGGTTAAGGGTGTTACAATGGTCCCTCAGGAGTACACGGGCTGTGTTTATCCGTTTATACGGACACGGTCCCGGTAGACAACAGTCTGAGTGTCGTTATTCTCCGGGGGAATATATTCTGGGTATTCTCAATATTTCTAATTAGTACGTGTATTTGATAAATAATTTTTCCCCTCCTTGTCTTCCTTGTATGTTTGACTTGACACATATATGTAATATATTCTCACAAACATGCATATTTATCGAACATATCCTCAGTATTCATCGCGTAATAATATGAATCCTAAGCAAGCTTTTTTGAACTCTTTTAAACTAAATCACCTAGCTACTATATTATATATAGCAAGCTACTATAATCTGTCAATTTTCTCCAATTAATCCGAAACGAGTTGGATTTTAAGTTTACATTGCGTTGCTGTAATTTGGTAGTTTGCACGTAATCACTTGATTTTCAGCCATGCAGAATGCAGGAGTGAGTTCTTCATAAAATTGCAGGTGTGATAACGTACCTTGTTCTTATTATCCATCTTTATGAAATAATTTTATTATTATAACTGAATTAGAGAGTAAAGAACTTGGCTTGAGCAACGTCGACGCGCCTTTCTCGGTCGAAAAAGGCCCCCTGTGGTCCTTATTCAAATTAAAAGGGACCTAAACAAACTGTTAAAGCAACTGTTTTCGCGCAAAACAAATGTTTACCGTCCTCTTGTTTTATTTCAAAAATCAATACCCCACATCTGCGAGACGCTGTCAAATGATTAACGGCCAACAGTTTAATCAAACTAAAGCGGAACTAACTTTGTTTAATCGAGAGTGCTCTAGGTAATGGAAACTAGCTGTAGAGATATATTTATGGGTATAAGCTCTCGTATATAACAGATTGTCGCGGTGTGGTCGGCTGGGCTTTAAATTAGGACACAATGTCGTCTCGCAGGTGTCGTAAAAGGCGACTAAGGGAAATGCTTTAAAGGCAATCATAAATTCGCATGTCAAGGGTTATTAGGGCAAAGCAATATAAAGACCGATGATGCGATAATTAAAGGAGGCTTATGAATAACAATGAATAAAGCAGCCGATTGTCTGTTCACCGTACCAGACCCTTAAGATCCACAAAGATTTGGGTCATTCTCAAATTAATGTACAAAAATTTTCTATATACAGACTTATTCCAGCTGTAAGGGTACATAATTCTTTGAATTGCCTAAAACTTTACATGCATCTAGCATAAGTAGGGACAGTTGTGTTTTTTATGTGTATTGTGTTGTGTGTGTTCTTAAATAAAGTTTTGTCTATGTCACTCGGCTTCTTTAGAAGCAATAAGTAAGCCTTTAGAAAACATGAAGAGTTTTCTCATCCGCGAGTAAAGCTTCAAAAAGTATAAAAAGAACGTCGTCCAAGCGAAAGCGGGGGTGATTCTCAAAACAATCGCGCCATTTCACGCTTAACAACCTCCATACGTGGGAAAACTAAAATTGAATTTATTTCTGAAAGCCCTAAAAGGAGAATAGAACAAGAATACATGCTCAAGAAAGTTATAGTTTCAACTGATAAATTTAAAAAGGAGCTAAACAAAAATGTATGAAGCGCAATGCGAAAACGGGAATGAGTCTTAAAACACCATCAGAAATAGGGTTGACATTGTATGTAACTTCGACACATGCCAATTAAGTTTAACAAAATACTATTTTGTGCTCTAAAACACAAAACCGTAACTAATTGTCCATACTCGCGCATCTAACCATTAAAAATCTAGCGAGTCAAAAGCCATTAATCTAGATTTTATGCCAGGATAACTTTGCAGACTAGCCAAATTACCATTACGAGTCGTAAAGGAACTAAACGATCGCGAAAAAGAACTTTACGTGATTTACAACCATCGCTAAATATTCGTGCAAAGCGAGCGTTCCGGAAATCCGTCCCGCGTCTCTAGGGACCGCTGCAAGTTGCAGCGGAAAAATAATGCAAACAGTGGGTTAAAAGAAACAGACCTTGACCGTGCGCAAGGCGCCGTGGGCCGCATCTTCCACCCAGACTTTGACGCCGTCTTTCTCGTACTCCAAGTGCCAGCCTATTTCTGAGGAGAGTAGTTTCCTCAGAGCTTCGAAGTCTGTATCGTCGGCAACGCGCGCTTCGCCGCGCGCCCATCCCGCGCCGCCCATCCGCACGGCAACATCACAACGCGACTGCAGGTTCGCCTCGCTCGCATCGCAGCGCTAGGACTCCAGCGGCCCAGTCGATCGCACGCATGCGTACTACATACTACATACGGCGACATATCTATTTTATTTTTTAATTTCGCGTGTGCTCCACTGAACACTTTAATTGGTCGATTTATTGAACGCCGTTCAATCATTTCAGTGTTTTTTATGTCTTCTGCGTTTGGGTTCTGGAATTATGTTCGCTTTTATTCATTTGTCGCGTAGGGGTTCGCTGTTGATTTAGTAGAAAACAAACGATTTTGATGTGGTATTTAGCTGTAATCGTAGTTGCGTTCTTTAATTTTGTTTACTCATGTTCTATCTTTTCAGAATTTGCTATTGAAACTATTTATAGAAGTTATATTGTAGATATATTTTACCTTTTCCCGCGAGTTTGCACTCAATTGAGCGCGGTAAAAGTGTTCATGTCCATCTCCAATGTTACAGGGTATGTTCATGCCAAATTTCATCACGATTTGTTTTGTAGTTACAAACAAATAAACAAACTCACCTCATTTATAGTGTGGCACGCGATAGTGTGATACTGTTCGACGGATCAGAATAACTTCAAAAATATTTTGTTTAAAAAATAAGCATAATTTGAAGCAACGATATAATACGCTTTGTATACAAAAATAGGGTTGTCTGAATTTAAATTTGATCCATATGCCTTTAATGAATTAAAAACTAAAGAGAATCTCACGTCTCAAGAATACTCTGTGTACAGTTATTCAGCGCAATATACGTAAGTATCACTCTCTTAATGTTTAATACATTATGACCCCTTAAAAGCTAATTACGAAACACGAGTTTCTAACGCCACCCTCGGGTACAAAAGTTGCAACTTTTAATTCAGCCGTCAACAGCGAATTTTCCCTGCAATATGGCAACGATTATCGCAGTTAGATCTGCTTTGACATCAATAAATCTACCGACATTCTGTAACATGGAAATCGAAAGAGAGGCAAAACATTAACTTTGTTACGTGCATCTAGGGTAAGTTTTAACACATACTATCGCGTTTGTGATTACGTCAAATTTGTATGAAGAATTGTGCAGCGCCTCTGGCGGCACGTTTACGAAACTGTGATTCTTCATCGGTGCAAAACTCACACTGGAGATACAGATTAATCTTCCTTTCGCCATAACATCACAGGTTTATAAGACCCTTATTTTTATATTTGCAATGTTTTTTGGCGCAGTTATATACTTGGTTTTTATTTCAAACAAAACACAATTAAATTATAAACAAATTACGACGCCTAAAATATTTTCGTCGATTAAACTAGATAATCAAATAAATGTAAATCCGTATTTATATAAACAATGTTACATTGAACCTCTTGACCAGAAATGTACGATTCACTCAGCAGATTATATAATCGGCAGGTCTCGGGTTCGATTCCTAGCGCGCCTGGCTAGGTCGAGGCCGTGTTGGTGTCTTTAAGTGACATTATGTGCGGCTTTAGCATTCAACTGAAATAAACCACCCCTTGTCATTCCGTTGGTGTCGTAAAAGGCGACTAACTGATAAAATTTACGACGAGATTGACTTTTTAAATGTATCTTGTCATCGCTAACGGTAAGTTACTATGAGGCCGTTAGATGGAAATTATGCACAACAGTGCTGGTCAAACTGATGTTTCGCGGCAGACTTACGAAATATAGTGGTCGCTAGCCAGAAAGACAAATCTTCCTACATATCAACAAAATTTTACTGCGAATACCAATCCACCTGCTAAGCTTGGTGATTATGGCAAATCACTTCATAGAATGTCCGACGTGGTGATCGTTGTCATGTCAAAACGTGGACTTGAAAAATAAAACTTCTTACGATGAGCGGTCTGTGGCTCGAAGCGAACGAATATGGGATATAAGTTGCCTTAGGCTTCGTTAAATATTCATCAGATGAATATTACAATTGCTGATTTTATTATTAATCGCTTAAATCAATATAAACTTGAATCCGTAATCTCATTGCGGGTTGTACAGATTAGATTAAACCCGAGGATTAAACAGAATGGAATAAAATGGAAATGAAAGTAATGTCGGCAGGTATTTCCATTAGCCGTGCAAAGTTTATTGCTTTTGACCTACATTTGCTAAAGCCACAAATGGAACGAATCACCGCCTCATATAAATAAGGATTCTGTATTCGCTGGACGTCCACCCACACCGACCGACTCGGAGTCTATTACCACAAAGTTTGACATAAGAAGAATACGTGTTAGGTTTACTGCTGATGCCCAGCTGGTACACGGTTTGGTTCTCTATGACCGCCTACAGAGCTAAACATGAAGGCCACGAGATAATTTTGACACGCCATTTTGCTATGCATAATGTATGTCATCATCATCAGCCGGGAAACGTCCACTGCTGCACGTATATATATATATATATATATATATATATATATATATATATATATATATATATATATATATATATATATATATATATATATGGTTATGGGAACAGTGGACTTATGCAGCTGTTGATACTGATGAAACGAAAGATCTTACACATAAGAAAATGTGTAAGGACCATAAAGCTTCATCGGATTATATACTGTACTTCCATTTCTACTTAATCCATATTGCTATGTATTGATATATATATATATAGTTTCCATATACACAGACAAGTAGCCTTCCGCTTTCAATTCTATCTAGAACAGAATTGGTAGATGTGGAACGGGGCTTATATGTCCATCTGGCAAGTTACCACCATGGATTAAGTAGAAATGGAAGTACAGTATATAATCCGATGAAGCTTTATGGTCCTTACACATTTTTTTATGTGTAAGATCTTTCGTTTCATCAGTATCAACAACTGCATAAGTTCACTGTTCCCATAACCTTTCGGGACTTTTCAGCCTATGTGCTATATTGTAACATACATAGAAATACCTATAAAATGTATAAATAAAGAGAAAACATAAATATATTCTTTAGGGCAGTATATAAATGTGATTTAAGGTATTGTAAGAGACGTGAGCTGAGAAGGTCTACAGAGGCGGCTTGCAATGTTTTGTTTTCCAGTTTACATTTACTACTGCGTATTTCTTCTATTTAATATGTTTATGTAGAGAAAAGCTCACGGTCTCTGCGAGTAGCAACTCATAAAAACAAACTGTTCGGAAATTGACTGGCACTAGGACAGTTTATTTTCCATCATATTGCAACAGTAATAGGCAATCTCGCCACAATTAGATCAACACCCTGCCGCTGCCGCTGCCGTCCGGTGCCGGTCGCCGTCGGCGGCTCCCCGAGGTAATCTTGTTCGACACAGCTGAATGGCTCCCTCAATATGGCTCCGGCGATATAAAATAAAATATTGACTTCCCCCCACTTCCATTTCACACATGACGGGGAGTTATTGTTTGCGTTTAGCCAGTGCCAGCACAATCGATTAATAGAGTTTGTTATTATCAACGCTTGACCACAATCTCACGATACGACGATGTGTTTAAGATGCTATGAATGCACGCGCTCGTCTATGGGTGCCTATTTAACCTTTGCTTGAAGACTTCTAAGTTATAATTGGTATTGACTATTGTAAAACATAGGATAAACCATAGGCAATGTTGGAGTTGCGCCGGAATGCTTGCGCCTTAGCTGTCTTTGCCGTTCTGATCTACCTGGAATGATTGAGACCGGGTTGATATCGTCATACTTACCGGTCGCCGGGCTTTCTTTATTTGCAAACTGCATCCGATGTATGGAGTTTGTATGTGATACGCGCCTCTCTCTGACCGGACAGCTCGTTCTCCGGAGATGCTGGCCGGTTGCTTGCTGACGGTGCGGGTAGACAGGTGTGTCTCGGTCCGTACATTTTATATGGCATTCTAGCCTTACGGACACCGGATGATCTGGTTAGATAACAGCAAAGACAGGTGTGTCTCCACGCTTAGATAAATAAATCTGACAACCCGAGTTTCTAGATCGCAATCGTGTCTAGATTCGTCGACTTTGTTTGCTTAATTTTTTTTTTAATTAAACGCCTCCGTGGCCTAATGGCTAAATGTTAAACTATCAATCCGAAAGTACCGGGTTCGATTCCCAGTGGAGGTACGTTACAGGTACTTGGTTTGTTTGGTGGTTAGGGCATTTTCTAAGTCGGCCTTGTTTACCTAAGTCTGCCGCTAAACAGCAGTGTTAATAGCACTGTTCTGTCCCGGTATGAAACGTAGCAGAGCCAGCGCCTAATTAGCTTGAGGTGTTTGGATACGCACGCTTCCACTTCACTTACGACCAGTGTGTCTACCATGAGTTTACGCAGGCGACAACGTATATCGAATACTATCGGAAATGCTGCTCAGTCGAGATGCGGGTGACAAGGACAGAGCGATAGTTAACGATATACGTTATCGCCTGCGTAAACTCATGGTAGATGCACTAGTGAGATAAAGACTAAATGACAAGGCCATCATACATTTAAAAAAAGTTTGTATGAAGTTTGTCAGCACATACTTTAGAGTTTGATGAAACTTAAATACTATATAGTGTCCGTAAACTGTGATGAAAAGATCTTAGTGCTCTAAACAATGTTTACTTACAATCGTACTCAATTGTCTGTTTACGAAGATTTTTTGTGACCATTTGACCATTGACACTGCGATAAGAACTATACTCACTCGCTCACTACTTGCTACTTGAGTGCATAATAAGCCCGCAGCGTTGACAACCTCAATTCTATTTAAATGTATATAAAACGTAGCTGCAAGAAAACTACAGAAATCGTATTTTACGAAACTAACTAGTCTCTATAAGTCTAAATAACTACGTCATATACCTCTCTATATTTTATCCGGTGTATTGTTGCAGATATATTTTTAACCGACATCAAAAAAGGAGGAGGTTCTCAATTTGACTGTATGTACTTAGGGTTCCGTATAGTTATTAGTCAAATAAGGAACCCTTATAGTTTCGCTCTGTCCGTCTGTTCGTCCGCGGCTTAGCGCAGAGACCCTTACTAATAGAAAGCTGTAATTAAGTACGGGTAGGGTAGAATAAAATCTTGAAAAAGATATTTTTAAGGATGGCTTCGCATTTGACTTGGGGATGAAATATTTTTTCCCGTCTGCCCCATTGTGTGGGGTATCGTTGAATAGGTATTTTAAAAACATTGAGGGTCTGGAAACACCAATTTTTGATCGAGGGATCCGTTGGCGAAATATTACGCTTTAAAGTGATTATTTTTGTCAGAGATCTATCCTAGAGAGAGATCTACACCTATCTGCCAAACTATTGCTTTTAAAAATAAAATTACAATCGTAGTACGTAAACTAAACTTTAAGTAAAACTATCACTACTAAGGTGGCTTCACAGGTTTACGTGTAGTAGGCGACCATAGTATAAAATATACTTGGAGTGGTCAAAGTGAATTTCGTACTTTATCTCAAAATTACTTTTTAAAACCAGTTCAACTACGGAACCCTTCACTGCCCTTGGCCCGACACGCATTAAACCTGTTTTTTAATGTCGCAATAATAGCTCTGCCAATTATGAATGGATTTTGATTATTCTTTTTTGTTAAGCTTACTGACTTAAAATCAATTATGCGCTTTTTGAGAATATAAAGAGAAACCAAATATGTACCCAGATAATTCTTCCTCTAAGGGTGAACATTTTAGGAGATCAATGCTGTAGACTTTTAGGGAGTTGAAGTCGGTTTCTAGTTCTTTTTGAACGCTTTAATTATGGCTTAAAATATACATGCAAGTAGCCTCGCACAGATTACCGCGCGTCACGGAGGCCGTTATCACCGAGTTTTTCGAGTGGATTGTTACCACAGTAAGATGTTGTTTTACATTGCAGATACTGCGGTATGTCTCTTACCTTTCTCCCTAAACCCCCATGGATGACATGGAGTGATGTGTTTATGCACTTGGCCTTCATCTCACCTGATGATAAGTGACGATAAATCCGTTGGATGGTAAGCGTGCGTACACAGAAGCCTCAACCTAATGAGTATTATGTAACATGGTGGTAGCTAGCCAGGCGGACATAGAAAATGTCCTACCACCAAACAAACCGAGTACTGATAGGTACTGGAAATCGAACCTGTTATCTCCGGATTGTGAATCTGACATTTAACCATTAGGCTACGAAGGCGGCTGTCGGTGATTCTAATCTAAAGCCTAGCACTATAACACGTATAGCATTTTGACAAAAAGCCGGATTTCTGCATCAATCTGTTGCACGAATCTCAGGGGCACACGGAAATCCGAATTCAATATGTAGTCATCCTTCTTTACATTACCTCTTGTCTTGATAGAATTACAAAAATGAAGTATACAGTGTTAATATTAGGCCTGATGATATTCAACTCGTCCTTAGCTTTCGTGTGCAATCACACTGAATTCAGTGATGAGACTAACTCTGTGAACAAAACTAACTCTGTGAACAAAACTAACTCTGTGAACGAAACTAACTCTGTGAACGAAACTAACTCTGTGAACAAAACTAACTCTGTGAATAAAACTAACTCTGTGAACAAAACTAACTCTGTGAACGAAACTAACTCTGTGAACAAAACTAACTCTGTGAATAAAACTAACTTTGTGAATCATAGTTCATCTTTGAATCAGACTAACTGTGAGCGTCAAAATAACTGTGTAAATCAAACTACTTCCACAGATCCGACTACAAATGCACCTCTTTTTAGGCTAAGCAGATGTGACCTCGTACAACATTTACGACACCAAGGATTTGATGAAACGCTTTTGGGAGACTGTAAGTAGTTTTTCTACTTCAATTCGTAATTAATTTTGTAAAGTAATCTTTAAAAACCGCCAAGTGCCAGTTGGGCTTGCGCAACAAGGGTCCGTCCAAACCATGGAGCGACACGTTCAGACCTTGAAATAAGGTTCGTTTTCCCGACTTTTTCCTCGTTAAGTTTTTCCTGTATTACACAATACACTGTGAATTTTAAATAAAAATATTTTTTTCAATTATTTCGGTTGCGGCTCCAATAATAGTTTACTGAGCAACTACCTTATAATAGTTCCTGAGATAATCAGCTGTGACGAACGGACGGACAAACAGTCATCACAATGAAATTATAGTGGTTCCATATTTTCATCAGATATTCGGAACCCTAAACTATTACGATTAGCTGTTATTTGTAAGAAAAATCGAAAAGAAACACATTATCCTGATAACAAATTATTTGTTAGAAATTAGAAATAGAAATTATTCTGTCATAACACCCTCCCCGACGTCATGTTAACAACTTTCTTTGCCAGGTTGACAGTAAAATTCTGCCATCTATGCATGAATGAATTTGTATGTACTTGTCCTATGTATTTGTACTTAAAGGGGTGTGTTTGGTGGAGAGTGAAAGCAGCCGTGAGCCTGGCGCGCTGGGGCCCGCGAACCGCGACGGGTCCCGCGACCACGGACTGTTCCAGATCAACGACCGCTACTGGTGCACCAGCTCCGGACCTCCCGGACGAGATTGTAACGTCACTTGTGACGGTAATACTTGAACCTATTGAAATTGAAGCTTTAAATCACGGCTACTCCATTATTAGTTCATTTTCTTCTTGGAGTGGTCGTGGTTTCCCTGACTCCTTAAGAGGGAACAGCAGATAAAAAATTTCATATGAAATTAAGGGTTTGGGATATAGCTGTTTTCTCAACGAAACGTTAGCCAAATTCAATCATTTTGATCTTATTCTCTTTATCAAAGAATAATCTAGGCCCGTTGGTTTTGCTTTTTTCAATATTTTGTCTACAATTAGAATTATGGGCATCTCAAAACTCAAAATTTCAGAAAAAATTTCTTTCAACTTATGGTACTCATTATTTAGAGTAAACGTAATATTTTCAGAAAAAGCAAAACCAACGGGCCTAGATTATTCTTTGATAAAGAGAATAAGATCAAAATGATTGAATTTGGCTAACGTTTCGTTGAGAAAACAGCTATATCCCAAACCCTTAATTTCACGGCAGAACTAGGCAAATACCAAAAAAAGCTTCAACTGTCCTTCTCGCACAGTTCGGTTCGGGAGGCAGGGTACACTATATCACAACTATATACTGTGTATTATACTCGTATGTATAAAAATAAAGTAAGCATGCATTAGTGATGTCAATAAGCTTTATCGATTTTTTCGACTAATAGTGGTGGGAAAAATATATCGATAGATACCCTTTCTCGAGCTATAATGGTTTTACCTGTTAGTTTTAATGTTTAGATTGATCTAAATAAACAAATATAAAGACAAATAATTCTAAGGAAATTTATTTTATCTCTAGAACAGAACATTTTCCCTGAAATTCTTAGTTGTTGTTACGTTTTGTTACGTGTAAATAATTAAATATGATTTATGAATAAGTGACTTATGTTTCAAATATTTTTTTAATGTTAAAGTTCGAGTCGGACTCGCATACAAAGGGTTCCGTACCACTGTAAAATATCTAAACAGAAAAAAAAACACAGAAAAAACATAACATTTATTGCATGGACATCCGTTTATTTATAACTTTTTTAAAAGCTTTTTTATATTATTTTTTGTTATTTATTATTATTGAAAGTCTTGAGAGAGAACGAGAAGTTATATGGACATCGCATGTACAAATCGCTACGGAGACTATATGACCCGACACAGATATCCCGGAGATCAGCCAGCAAGAGCTTGAAATGGCTCTCCAACAACTCAAAAACCGGTCAAGAGCAAGTCGGACTCGTGCACCGAGGATTCCGTACAGAATATGAATTAATGACATACTGAAAATTATAAATAATAGGTACGGTAATATGCACCCAACAATGCTCTACCGAAAATGAAATTCTAAGCTAAATTACATATTACGAAGTTAAGTTTGTAAACATTAAAAAATCAATTTTACTGTGTTACAATTAAAAAATTCAGATTTATTCCTATGGTTGTGCTGTAAAACCTTTCTTCTTGCCAAATTTCAAGACATTAGGTCAACGGGAAATACCGTATAGATTTTGGGTTCATTGCATTTTGTACGGAAATGGTCTAAAATACAGCTATATCTTTTTATTGCGTTGACCTATAAGTTTCATTATTTGACAGATCTAAGGGACAGCAGACTGGAGTATTCGATATCACAGTGATCCTATAAGGATTCCTTTTTTCCTTTTGAGGTACTTAAAATATAATAGTATAATATGAAGTATGACAGTAGGAAATACGATAGATTTCGACGATATTATTATTCATGTCGACAAATAAAAACTTGAAATATTTTTTCCCAGTTATACATCACATACACTTAAGACGGGATTTTTAACTCGTCTATTCCATTGTGTGAAGTGTCGTGAAATTACAGTTTTTTACCGACTTCAAAAAAAGAGGTTATCAATGCGACCTGTATGTATAATATTTCCAGAACTGCCCAGTTTTCATATATGTTAGTCTATACCAGCTTCTAAAGAAGTGTGCCAAATTTCTAAAGTGTATGTTTGTTTGTCCTCGCATATATCCGGAACACACACACAAAAGAAAAACACACATAGGGTTCGTGGATTTCAACAAAGCATTCGACACACTCGAACATAGATTTATCTGGGACGCACTGGAAAAACAAGGCGTACATGCAAAATACATAAGAATACTGAAAAACATATACACAAAAAGCACCGCACAAGTGAAGCTAGAATCTACAGGCGAAGAATTTTCGATTGAGAGAGGGGTACGCCAGGGAGACCCAATTTTACCAAAAATATTTTCAGCTATCCTGGAAATGATATTCACAAATCTGGATTGGACGAATAAAGGACTAAATATAAATGGCAAAAAGCTGAGTCACCTACGCTTTGCAGACAACCTGATCTTACTTTCGGAAAACCCGAAAACCCTACAGACAATGTTCCAACAGTTAGCGGAAGAGAGCGAGAAAGCAGGCCTGTCAACGAACTTAACGAAAACAAAAGTAATGTCAAATTCCTCACAAACAGAGCCCATAACAGTAAATAATGGAGAAATAGAGTATGTAGAAATGGACAAGACTAATAACTGAATGGCAACCACGAGATAGCAAAAGAAAAAGAGGCAGACAGACTAGAAGATGGGAGGACGACATCAGACAAGTGGCGGGTCCAACATGGACCCGCATAGCGAAAGATAGAATAGAGTGGAAATCCTTAGAGGAGGCCTATGTCGAAAGACAAGCTGAAATGTAGGAACGACCGGTTACTGATACTTAATATAAAAAGATAAGTAACGTATAAAGTAAGCATATTTTTAAGAAAATTGTAACAAAAAATTAGTTCAGCAATAAAGGCTATTTTATTTAATTTATTTTTTATATATCCGGAACTACAAGTTCGATTTAAATAATCCCTTTTTTGTTTACCTAGGTATTGTAAAACTTAGGGAAGACTGCAAGTTTCATCAAAATCGGTTCAGTAGTTTTTGAGACTGGGAATGTTAAGTGTGTATTTCGGCGTTGCAGTGCAGCAGAGCAAATTTAAAATTAATGTTTTAACTGTACTGTAATCTGTATGCCGAATAAATTATTTCTATTCTATTCTATTAGTTAAATGTTTGTTACCTCAGAGCTTTTCACTGGGTGAACCGATTTGGATGATTCTTTATTATTTGAAAGCTGATGCTTTCCATGTGGTCCCATTTCAATTTGGTCCGGTTCTTAGAATGGAATCCATGAGAAAACAATATACATCTTAAATTTTCCTTAATAAAAGTAGACTTTTAGGGCAGTTGAAGTCGGTTTCTAGTTCTTTTTGAACGCTTTAACTTGTTAGTCCTTAGACTCTAGCACTCTAGGTACTAAAACACCTCTAGGTCACCTAAAGTATCGTTGGAAGACGAACGTTCGGATATGGTGAAACTAAAAGGTTTCTTTGTTGACCGTAGAACCCTAAAATAGCAACGCCATAATTTATATTGTATTTATATGTGATAGGTACTTACTAGTCAATTATATCAAATACAACCACAGTATGTCGAGACTAAACCAATATGCGAACAATAATTTCTCAAAACGTAAAACAAGGGTTGACGCACGCTCACGTCAAGTTTATTATAATTTTGAAAAATACACTCTAGCCCAGGCGGAGGGGTAGCGACTACGAGTATGCGCGGCGCGCAGGGGCCTCTTTAGGATGTTATGCAGCGTTATTTGTGTGAGTGAAAGCATGTGAAAGGCTGTATGTGTGCGTACCGAATCGCGACAGCAATAACATATTCAAATACCTACTATTCTACGGAGACTTTGCTTCATTGGCCTCTTAAGAGATAAGCCAGGTGATTTGGAATTTTTATCCCAAGCGAAGGGAAGCGTTTTACAATATTTAAAAAATCACCTATATGCAGACGTGAGCTCCAGTCGGACTTGTCTGTTAGTTTGACCTAGAGATTGTCAGCCTTACAGTAAATAGTGACCAGACCACCACCCTCTGTCCAGTAGAATCAACCACCTCGATCCACCAGTGGATCTAATAGCACAATAAATTCTCTGTGATCTACCATTGGTGGTAGTGGATCCTACGATTCTTGCATCTCTTAATATGCTCCACCAGTGGATCGAACAGAATTCAGGGAGTTTGGTAAGATCCACCACTGGTTTCAGTGGAACCTCTGATATAATTTATATATAGGCTCCACGGGAACCTCATTACGAATGAGCTCCATCGTAGATACGGAGTTTAATCCAATTTTCTCTTCATGTACTTGTCGCTATCTACTTTTCCAACAGAGACAATTGACTTTAAAACTTGTCATTTCCAGATGTAAGAACGGACGACATCACTAAAGCGTCGAAGTGTGCCAAGAAAATATTTGCTAGACACGGCTTCAGCGCTTGGCATGGCTGGACCAAGTGATGTAGAGGCACCCTGCCGGATATATCAGCTTGCTTTAATAAAAATACTACAATGCCAGAACAAGTGGCTAATTAGACTTTGCTTGTTCCGGAAAAATTCACTCTTAGCGAGTTTGTGATCACATTCAGATTTTAGCGATACATTACAAGAGACGCACTTTCTCTTGATCTATTACGACTTATTACAATACATCTGTCGTCCTCGGCGGCCCTCGCAAGACTATCCACTATCCTACCTACGTTATAATAGTACTCTCTGAGACCGGCCTGCTGCCGAAACATAACACCGGGGCTTTACCAAAGTCGTTAACCTAACAATTTACACTGCATGTCATGTTCCTGGGAGCACTTCTTTAAGAACCAACATTCAACTTCATGGCTCACGGATAATTTTTACTGACGACTGTATATTCGATTCAGCAAAGACATCCTAAGGTTGTAAGGATGGTACTCAATGAATTTCACTCCTGATGATTTACTCTGCCTTAATCTTTTGGTTTTGTAAGTTTTTTTTGTAAGGTTTTATAAGGTAAACCAATAACATTTTGACAATATATAGTAAAAATGACTCGATAGCTTAGTTGATAAAGCTGGGTAATTTCGTTCGTGTCGTTTTTCACTATTTTCAAAATACTCTAAAATATCTTTCTACGTACAACAAAGTCCTACTTTAACGAATGAAAATTATGCGATTATTGTTATTGGCATAAAATTCACGATCTGTGGCTGAGGCTTCTGTCACAGATGAAGGTCGAATGCAAGTATGTTTAAATGAAAAACGTAGTACGTTCATACTTCCATCGAACCAATCCTTTCCACCCTATGAAAAGTTTTCAGTCACTAAAACACACATGCATCGAGTAGTAAGTAGACTCAACATACACAACCAAATGGTCCACTGTCTGTGTCCAATCTGTGTCTGTTTATAAATGTGACGTACTTCAATTTAAGCACTCCCAAATGCCTCTTAACCGTAATTGTAAATTTCTAACAACACTCTAAGGTTTAATAAAGTATATAATCGTATAGTATCGTCGACCTCATCGTCACTTACCACCAGGTGAGATTGAGGTCAAGTGTTGGTCTATCTTCAATATATAAAAAAACACGGAACTAAACATCGTCCCATATTTCGGTATTAGCTAGGCGCGGTATTAACGGCGTATGTGAGAAAAATGAATGTACCATTGCAGATTTAACGTGGTTAAATAAAGGTGGTGAGTGGTAAACTATAAAACTTTGAACATCGGCGTATAAAAGTCAGCCTTCGGTCTTCTTTCCACCACCCTTTTTTACAATCGGTCAACCGGAAGAACAGCGGTTCCCTCCACGTTCCCTACCTACTTAGTTAACATTCCACCATTTCGCACGAAGCGCTTTGCTTCTTATTATGCGTTCAGCTAAGGAGTGGAATTGTGGGCCGGCTTCTTGTGTTTCCCAAGCAGGTTGTCTTCAAAACATTATACATTAAACAAAATTGGGTTATCTACCAAAGAGTGTCAATAAAATAAAATAAATTCTTCTTCAATTATTTATTCCAATTCGCTTACATTAATCAGGAGCCACAAATCGTTTTAAAGGTATAGTTAAAATTATTATACGACAGATTTATTATATATAAAAGTCTAATCCGTCCTGAAGTTATCTAACTCTTTGTGAGCGACCTTAATATCCGTTAGAACTTGTGCGATGAGGTTATTAAGAGCATTGTTCCAATCATTTATCTGAAAACAAAATAACATCAATTATTTATTAGCTATTCCACAAGCTTCATTCCACCTCTATCTAAAAACCACAAAAACGTCGGGAGTTCCACCCCTCATCAAAATCGACTAGATGAAAATAAGAATGAAATTGTCACGTTGAACTTTCCATGAGGGGATAAGCCGTAATCACCACTCTTGGCCGGTGGATGTGCAATCGCAGCAACATGTTTTTACATAGGTTGATGCAGCTTCCTTAGTCGCCTTTTACGAAAGCCGCATCTTATTCTAAGGCCGAGACCACATGGCTTACTTACTTACTTAGTTGATATTTCAACGTTTCGATTCGATGACCGATAGCCACCGGAGGGACTTCGTGGGTAAAAATCCTACATAACTTTGCTCTTCCCCTAGCTAGAGCGTCAGGTATCTGAAGATTATTTATTAAACTATTTTGAACTCCCATTTTACTAATGTAAATTTTAGCATTTTAGTCAATAAACATATTTTAAGCTTAGCCTTACCGTCTTTTCATAGTAGTTCTTAATTTCCTGTACAGTTTCTATACCGCGTTTCTTCTCCTCTGCGTATTTCTTGGTCTGTTCTTTGATCTCCTCAGTGCGCTGCGTCGCGTTAACTATGAACTCTTGTCGCTTATTATCCAACTCAGTCGCCTCTCGCATTTGACTGGAATAAACAAAAATTATTAGCTAAAATAAGGCAATCTTATCTTTCTAGAAAAAATCAAATCATTCTGACTTTCTTTTAGGTCGTGAATCTAAAAGAAAATTAATTTTGGGAGAATAAATGGTGTAACTAACCCGACTTTGTTTTTTATATATAGATGTACAAAAACTTGTACGTAAATTCGTATATTTTATATTATTTAGATATTTAATGGGCAAATAACATTATTTTTATTTATTATCACCCAAGACACTCATAATGCAAGGCGAACACTTTAAGACAGTTCATTAATATCATACACACCATATAGTTACGATCACTTGACTGAATTGTTTGTATTAGACATAATCAACGTTAGGCGACTCGTGGATGTTAATGTTAATTCAGAATGGTTCAGTGGCGCGAAAATATGTATATCCAGTCACAGACCAACCAACGACGAGACGCATAGCACGAGGCGTACATTTTTAGACCAATATGTCTTATTGACTTTACTTTCGACCACTTGTGACATGGCGAGAATTCGAATGGACTAATCAGCCTGATATTCTCTAATAGTGTAGCCAATCAGCGAGCATTCTCACCTCATTACTTTGCCTGCATTGTGTGTATTAGACATAATTAACGGGATCCCGTTCGATCAAAGTTTCATACAGTACTCGCAAACTATGTTTGCCCCTCTGAAGTTAGCCACAAAAGACCGCGACGTATCGACGTATGAGTATTATTGCAGTAGTATTGCAAGTTAGCTGGTGTAAAGAAATGTCCTAGTGTTTTGTGTCATCTTTTATACACACTAATATTCCATGAATTCCCTACCATTTATTAGCAATGTATTCATTTAGTTTTCCTAACTAATTTTCCTCATGTACAATATTCCAATATGTTCTCCAAAATTGTCTTCCCGCAACACAGGTCTCCTAGTGCGGGAGCTAATATAAATTGTTTATGTGTTCGTATTACTCAAGAAAATAAACATTTTTGTATTAAAAAAAAAGACATTCAAATGAATAGTTGTTATCGAAAATAAAATACACATATTCCGTCTGTACATGTTTGAAATTGCGGAGAGCTAACCTCAGCAGGTCAAACTTGATGTGCGAGTACTGTACTAAATTTATGTTGCCATAATCTTTTAAAATAGAATAGCTGGCTTTGTGCAGTAATTATCTAAAAATAAGACATCGGACTGTAATGTCACAGTGAATCAAAATTTTCATTTTTACACACTTTTTATTCTTTTTATTATTCAAAGCGCCATCTAGGGACCATTAGTTGCCTAACGGCTATTGTAGCTGACAATAAAGTTGTTGTTGATATTCATTTCGCGACACCTATTCTTAGTTAATTACTTGTCAAAGCCAGCTATTCTATTTTAATACAAGTATTTCCATACTTAAAAGGAGAGCCTCCACATACTGTATAAATGTATTAGGTAAAGGTTGTAAACGAAATAACTTTTTATGTATATTTTAAAAATACTATGGCAACATAAAGTTTGTATGGAAGCATTTGGAGAGGAATCCCGTTAATATTATCAGTCTTGCGAATGTTCTATGCCATCAGCGGACTATCGAGGACTTACTTTTCAAGCAGAATTTTCTCTTGCTGTCTCTTAGCCTGGGCCTCCTGTCTCTTCTTGCTGACTTCCTCATGTCTGGCCTTCAGCTCCGACTCTTGCATCTTCAGATCAGTCAGCTCGGAGCTCAGCATCTCCAACTTACCATCCTTGCTGTCTCCATCCAAGTCATGTTCGCATTCCCTGAATTTTGAAAATGATTTGTTAACAGCGGGCACAAGCCGTACATTTCAAATGTCGTTATTCGCATACATCGATCGGATGACGTTTTATATTCACGCGCATGTGCGAATTAATTCGTGCGCGTCATATTACCTATCCTTGAACGGGTTACTTTCTTGCGGTGGGAGGCGGTGAACATCCGTTCTGTACTTAGTACTATATTAATTCTTCATACCTCGTGTCTTTCGACAAAGTAAAACTACCGCGGAATGACAGCGCGGTAATAGGTTGTTACCTTACCGGAACAAACAAGAAAGAAAGTTTAACGAACATACAACAACACACTAAGGTGTTCATTTTCATTATTTCATTTATTAAGTTTCAGACGGGAATCAAGGCTGAGTGCAAGAAAATCAGTGTTGCACTTGAGCTACACCCGGTTGAAGTGCAGCTTATACTTAGTGAAGGACTTTTAGGCGCTCACTACGCGACACAGGTAGTGTGTGTGTGACATACTCACGATCACATTTTTGTGTATGTTGTTGTATCGTGTTTTGAATGCTATGTCTAAAGTAAACTAGTACAAAAATATTCCGCTAAGAATCGATCGTAGCATATCAATTACTCATCAAGAACCTATATATGTCCCCACTGCAGAGGCTCAGGCAAAGACATTTAACATTAATAGTAATAGACTGGA
This sequence comes from Carcina quercana, assembly GCA_910589575.2. Lineage (NCBI taxonomy): Eukaryota > Metazoa > Arthropoda > Insecta > Lepidoptera > Depressariidae > Carcina > Carcina quercana. Next base: position 3,418,504 of record OU342434.1, on the reverse strand, counting down.
CAAAGCAAACTAAAATTTTGATCCTAAACTTATTACCAATTTGTAATAAGCTATTCAATCTAGTGTCACATCACGTCACGCGGCCGTACAAGAAATTTGACATAACATTGACTTTTGAGATCAAAATGTTTATATGAAACGTTTCCTAATGCCCGCTCTATAACCTCTATTACTATATTTAAATATCTCTGAGCTCAGGTCTACTCTCCTACGTAATAAACTCTAGTTGCATAATTAGCTCATCAAGATAATTTAAAATGAGAAGCAGAAGTAAACCCCTAGGAGCCCCCCTAGAACTGCAAGAGAAGAAAAAAGTGTCAAATAAGAAAACAAGTGTGAAGACAAAGTTCTTACTTGAGTTTCTCAATCTCGTGGAGCAGATTGTTGGCCGTGTCGAGGTTGGGTTTAATGGTCTGCAGTATTTTCAAAGTGTTCTCCTTCTGAGCCATAACTTCGCCCAACGAGAACAGTTTCTGTTCGGCCTCTTTGACTCTCTGCGCAGCCTGCTCTGCCTAAAAGTGAAAGGGGGAACATTAGTTATATAAGTCTATAACACACAATGTTATATTCTTCCAATGATGGGTTTGCACTTGGCCTTCATTTCACTTGATAATAAGTGACGATAAGGCCGTTGCATTGTAAGCGTGCACACACAGAAGCCCGAAGCTAATGAGGCGCCGGCCTTGCTACTTTTCATTCCGGAACACAACAGTGCTTTTAACACTATTGTTTGGCAGCAGTCTTTGTGTAACATGGAGGAAGCTAGACGGGTGGCATAGAAAAAAATACCGCCAAACAAACCGAGTATCAATAGGACACCCACTGGGAATTGAACCCGGGACCTCCAGGTTATACGTCCAAGCATGTAGACATTCCACAGAGGCGGTTAAAATTCATAAAGTTAAAATTCATTCAAAAAAGAGGTCTCCACGTACTGGGACACATGTACCGGTTCGACCCACTACTAGATGGATGACGTCATTGTAAAGGTCGCATGGAGCCACTGGATGCAAGCGTAAGCGGCTCGGGACCGGTCATTGTGCCTATGTTCAGCAGTGGACGTTTTCCTACTGTTGATGAAGCCCATTAAACTCAAGTTTAAAGAATTTTTTCTTTAAAAAGAAATTTACATTTCACTTAAAACTAGATAAATCAAATTGAAATTAAAGTAGGTATGTAATATACAGCAGCTAGTATTACAGTAGTGCATAGCATTGTGTTTGTTTTCAACCACCTTCAAAAAAGAAAGAGGTTCTCGATTGGACTGTATGTTTTTTGTATGTATGTTACGCGATAACTCCACCAAATATGAATCGATTTGTATGATTCCTTTTTGTTTGGTAGAGCTTACTTTAGAGGTGGTCCTATATAAATTTTATCGAAATTGATTGAGCGCTTTTTTAAAAAATCAACCAAAACCAAATATGATAGTTCTACCTCTTAAGTGTGAACATTTTAGAGGATGAATGTGGTAGACTTACAGGGCAGTTGAAGTCGGTTTTCGGTTCTTTTTGAACGCGTTAATTATTTTGTTTTACTTACCTGATTCTTCACATCTTCCGCGTCATAGACCCTGAGCGCCTTCTTGCGGTCACGATCAGCGATCAGTCCATCGTTGATGGATCGTTTCTGATCCAGCATCACGTCCAAGGCGTTGTTCTCTTTAATGATAGCCTCCAACTCGTTTTGATATTGATCGCGGACTTCTTCTTCCGCTTTTAAATCCTCCTCTAGTAGCTTTAGCTTCTCTGTCATCTAAAAAGTATATGTGTTTTGCCAAAATTAATGTCACTGTATGTAGGGCCACCCCAATAGAACCATAAACAAAGATTACTTTTGTTTAATGTTTTATTCATTAAAATGAAGACATGAAAATAAAATAAAATATTTTTTTTAAAAACCCACGACAAATGTAAAGGTTGTAATCGGAAAAGGGTTAAATAATTATTTGAGAAACCCTCGACTAAATGGAAGTAAGTAGCTAGATAAAAAGAAGCTTACATATTATTACAATAATAAGTCCGAAAAAATCCGTCAATATAAATCTTTCTATCTTTCTTTTAAAACCAAACTTCTTTCTTTTTAAAATGATAAATGAAGATAAGAATTTAAAAGATTTCTAAAACCTTTATATCTGAAATTAGTTATATTTACATATTTCAGATGGTTTTGTGATCACAGTAAGATGTCAATACATTAAGGAAGATGCAGCCCATCTGATTTTTTCCCTTAGTCATACATACAGCATTCAGTGCTATTAACACTACTTTAGGAGGGCAGATTTACATGAGTTTATTATCCATACATACCTCTTTCATTCTTTCTGACCTGGTAGCTTTCTCTTTACTTTGCTGGTTAAGCAGGTCTACTAGCATGTTGACCTTTTCTTGCATAGTTTTCACCTGGAGATGTAACAAAGGAAAGTATTAGTTTTACATATGGGCACTTCTGTGGCTTCTGCTAACAGTACATGCTGACATATTCATCACCACACTACAACATATATATATACATACTAGCGGCGCGCCCCGGCTTCGCACGGGTGGACATTTATTTTTTAAACATTTTGGAATAAACTTAGTAATGTGCCTTTATGCAGGACAAAAAATAATCATGTTGTAAATCTAAACCACACACAAAATTTCATCAAAATCGGTCGGTATTACGAGAAGTTCAGCGACATACACACGTACAGTATAAAAATTATATATCTAAAGATTTTTCCTACATTAAAACTTTTTTTAAGCCATGGTAGCTCAGTTGGGTCGAACATCAGTATCCTGGCTCGTACTAATGAGTTCCAATTTGTTATTTGAAATTTATGTATGAATGATAAAAATCATTATCAATGACTTTTCAAGAAAACATCGTACGGCAACCTGTATACTCTTGAGAATACATTCAAAGGTATGTGTGAAGTCTACCAATCGGCACCACACACTTAAAGATGATCACAGTTTTTTTTAAATCATCAAAAATCCTCTAAAAATTTAGTTATGCAGTCAAGAAATTGACCTTCAGTTTGTACTAGTAATTTTTATGGTACTCAACCTCTCAGTATGGAGCCCAGCTCGCATCTGACTTGTTTTTCTATCAAAAGTTTTAAAGTTCATAGTAACTGAGCATTCTAGAGCAGATAGAGAAAAGTATAAATACATACAAAACGCAAAAAGCGTAAATCTCCCACTTGCAACGGCTTCTCTACTTATAGTTCAGCAACTGATTGCAGACCAAAGGAAAAAATAACTACTAAAAAGGTTACCACAGGTTAATGCTGAGATTTACTACAATTATCCATCTGTGAAATCACACTTACCATGTTAGTAACACTAAACAATTCTTCTTCATACGGAGCAATCTCCGCCAACCGTTGTTCATGAAACAACAACATGTTGTACAGCAGAACTAATACAGAATGTAAAGTTGAAGCAGAGGGCTGCAGGAAGTAGTTGACGCTGACATTGACACTCTGAACCATGTCGTTGATAACTCGTGTAATTTGGATCACCGGCAGCAGGTCCTGATAGTATACTACATTGCTATTTTTGTCCTTTTCCATTGATGGCTGCAAAATAAGACAAACATTTTAGTAAAATATTTATTTGTCTTAAGAGTTTCCATTATGCAAAGTGCAAGTTGCATGCCCAAACACAAACAATAAATATGCATGCAACTGTCTGCTGCATGCTTACATATTCACTGCTTCAGTGTGCCTCCATCTAATGGGTAGCTCTACTACCTTTCGAACTGGATAATAACAGTGCTATTAACACTGCTTCTTGGTGGCAGACTTAGGTAACATGGTGATAACTAGCCAGACTTGACATAGAAATAAAGTTGCATGCACCATGTATCTACTTACATCAAGTATCTTTTCATTGTCCAAGCCAAGTCGTTCAAACATTGTAAAGATTGCCCGCATCACTGGAATAGGTTTTTTCATATCCTCAACAGTGAGCTGGTGATCAGGGAAGTCTGAGTTCCAGCTGTTGATGAAGGTCTCAAGACGTATCATGCCATTTGAAGCACCTACAATGTTATTACAGAGTCATTTATTATGGGCATATATTATGTATAAGTATGTATAACAACATCATCTGCATTGAATTCAAAAATCATTCAACAGGAACTATCAGGATTAAAAGTGCCTATATCAGATGGAAATCAGTTTTGCTGTTAAGACTCCATAGAGAAACAAAGGCACCATCCCTGATTCATTCTTTTTTTAAATTCTAACAAAAATTCCTGGTGTTCAATTAATCATGTCATCATGGATTCATATTTAGATTCTGTGTAGTTACTATAAATTGAACCACATAAGGTGACCTGAGTTGAGTGAGTGGTTTTTAAATTTATTGTCTAACTGCCGATAAAAAGAGGATAGAGGGTGCCAGTGGCGCTCTATGGAGTTATAAGTTTGGAAAGGCAACAAACAGGATTACTATTAAATTTAGCATTAGTGTGATGCAGCACATTGCAACATTAGGACTGGTTATTATGGAATAGTATAGGGGAGGCCTATATTATTGATGGACATTTTCTATGCTAAAAGAAATGAAAGGTCGTTCAGGTTCAGGCCAGAGTTTCCTTCAGAGGAACTTAGAGATAAAATATAACAAGTACAATCCACTGCTACTCAACTTGTCACCCCTGAGGTCATAGCAAGGGATGATAACTGGAAATTCAAGTCAATGAATCACATTTCTTTCATTTTCAGTTTATTTTGCAATAGAAATATTTAGATCCATGTTTGTACAGCCTTGTGTCCTTTATCATAATTAAATTCAAATTAAATTATAATTTCATATAGTTACTTCATATAGCATTAAAATTCAATGAGATTCCAACCCAAACATAAACACCTATCGCTGTATATATACAATATAAATTATAATACTTACTCTTTGCCATTATGAAATGTTTACTATTATACTGTATGTATAAATAGCACAATAAATCCAATTTCTCAATACTTTTTTATTCGATCTATTAGATCTCTTTTCCTCAACCTTTCATTGCCTAAAAATAAAGTGTTTTAAATAAATATGTAATAATTATATCAGTAATTCTCAATACACAGCACAGACATTTTAAGTTCTTGCTTACCAAAAAATAAAAACTGGCCAAGTGCGAGTATGACTCACGCATGACAGGTTCCGTACCATTATTTTATAAAAACGAGCAAAAAATCTCGATTGTTGCATCGAAGCCCCCTTAAATATTTATTTTATTTTGTTTTTTAGTATTTGTTGTAATAGTGACAACAGAAGTACATCATCTTTGAAAATTTCAATTGTCTATCACATGAGAAACAGTTCATGAGATACTGCCTGGTGACATACTGACAGCCAGATGGACGGACCGCCAAGTCTTAGTAATAGGGTCTCCTTTTTTATGATCTGGGTACAGAAACCTAAAAAGGAGCAATTGAGGTGTATGAAAAAGGGCAGAACAAAACTTTATTCTATGCTTTCCCCCTCATCACCTCCTTTTAAACACCCAAACCACAGGAACAGAGAATTTGAAGACAACTAGCACATAAAAGGTGTCAGAGTCAGGTCAGGTTACAGAGTGTCTGAGTGCAAGTTTTTAGCTTTACAAAAGATTAAAAATTTTATTTAAAAAAATGGTAACGTTTGTAAAATTGTAAAGAGTGGGAAAAAAAGAAAAACACTAGTCTAGTGAGTCTGCTTTTGCTTATTTATCTTGAGATTGCCATATTTCTCATGAATTCATGTCTGCGTGTTTGCCTTAGTCTTGACAAAATTTAGAGGTATGTTCGATATGGATAACTTTGTTTGATAATCGCAAGATAATCGTTTGAAAACACTATCAATTTACTCACCTCTGTATATTATATGTAAAAAGAACTGTGAATCTAGCTGTGAATATCAACTAACTAATCTAACATTCATAAAACTAACATTGTATTTACTAGCACTGAAAAGTATAAGTTTATACTCAAATCAATCAGTTTTATTTCGTTTTCAACTTTTCAATTTGTTTTCGTTCAACACAACCAACTAAACGGAAAAATTCAAATCTGCGTTTCAATTTCATTTATATTCTGTGATATTCTCATTCTAAGGTATAAATAGTAAGTAGTTTGTAAATGCGTAGAAAGAATCTCATTTCATACTTCGAGTTCCGTAATCACTTCAAATATAAGGGTGCTAAAACCTCGGAGGAACCGAGGCTAAAACTTATCTGCCCTCCTACCGAAAAAGGCCGTTAAGTGACATTTTGCCAATTTTGAACTGTATTACTATCTGTGCAAATCAGACAATTCTGCGTCGACGTATCTGGTCGGTATATTTCTATCTTTATTAGTTTTCGAGATACGTTAAGCATTTTGGCAGCTAAGTGCACCATTTTTAAAGGTTTACTAAGCTAAAAGGCTGCATTTCTATTTTTATAGTCTATATAGAAGTTAAGTTACTTTAGCGGTTATCTGACTCATTAGTGCTATATATTAATTTGATATAAACCCAAAGCTATAAAGCGGCATCATCACTAATCCTACACTTAAAAAGGGCAAAGTTCGTTTAACCGTTTTTTAATCTAGCATAAGCTACAACTAAAACATGCTAGCAAAAACTTAGTCACGGTCTTGTAGTGTAGGATAGCCTATAAATAAATAAAATATTCATATCCTCAAAACTGCAGTTAAACGACACACTACGCTTAAAGGCAGTAAAATTTTTGTCAATCATGGGATCGATCAGGGCTTGTGACGGTAAATTTACGTATCCAAACGTACTCAACCCAATCCTGTTAATTATATGACCACCAAACCTGTTGAAGCTAATTATTTAGATATTAGTCCGATTGAAAAAATATATATTAAATGAGATATATAATATATAATCTTTAAAATCATGTCGTAAATGTAATACAGATGACACAATATTAGAAGCCGTTGTTATTATTATTAATGAGGAAAGCAATTTAGAAAAATACTGCCACCACTATCAGAGAAGATTGAAATAAACATGCTAATATAAGTAACAGAAGGATATGAAAACGCAAAAAAAAGTTTTGTTTAACTGGGAAAGTCACTGAGTCCTGGGAGTTGGCTAACGTGCAGCACGAACCTAAAAAAATCAGCCGTGTCAATATAAAGCATTTGCAACAGAATAAGGGCTGTGTACTTTGGGGATATGTTCTTTCTATAAAATATTTCTACAGCATATGAATTACTTTTAATAACTTTTAATACTTGTTATCATCTTTCAGTACTCAGATGACAGCACAGTCACGTAGGGCTATGTATTAACTGCACAGGCCAGTAATGATACCCATTTTCTCAGAGAATCAATAGTAAAACGTGTCAAACTGACGATGAAGATTGTGTCTAACTATGGTGATGCCAATACAGTACGATTCAATGCGTTGAAGACACAGGTGTGACTTTTGACAGCGAAAGCAGTCTTTTTTACTTTGCTAAATCTTTTAAAAATATATCAATACCGACAAGGAACCGTCTTGAACTTTTCGGGGTGGGTATTTTTTCTTAGCTCAATTTTGGGAGCTACATCGTTTACATAGCTAAAACTGCGCCAAAAAAAACTACTTCTAGTTATCACATCTCTTGAGCCTATATATTGAGTTTATATACTGAGTTTAATTCTGATCTTGTATGGAGTGAAGTACTTTTACCATCTATGGGATACTAATTAATACGCTTAGGTCATGAAGAGTGTGAAAAGGTGCCGCAAAAAGGCAATTGTGCAAGAAAACTTTATGACGACCACAAAAACAAATGATTAAAGATAAAAATATATATTTCTGTTCCAATTTTGAAACAATTATGCTGCCCTGATTAGTTCCATTTGAATATTTTGTCTTATACCCAAGGTTAATAAATAGTATCTCACCTACCCCACCCCTTACCAAACTCAACCAAAGTCACCATACAAGAAATATTACTGTTTCTTCCTTAGTAAAGATTGTAAATTTTACATCGAACCGTCAAATTCAATTGATTTTAAACTTGAACATTTCTGATTTTGTAACAAAAATTAATTACTATTAAATATTAGTATTTATGCAATATAAAAGTTGTTATTTTTTAAAATTATCTTGGATTCTTTAATTTCTTCGTTTGAATTTGTTATCATCGACTTCACGGAGAAAATCTAATACCCTGACAACACTTATCAGCCCAAATTTTATAAATTTACTAAAATTGCTACCAGTTATGCTACATTGTAAAACATTTAACGCTATTTTAATTTGAATGAATATATGAATTTTTATGAACAGTGCTAAACTAAAAAGTGGTTTTGTGATGGAGATGTGTATTTAACTGCTTTTTTGTCTAGTAAGACAGCTAAATTTTACTTAAATAATGAGGATGACTAAGCCTAAAAGCAGCTATGTCACTTTACGGCTTATTGATTATTCTAGTTTCAATAATTATTCCATGACAAAAATGCAGTTAAAGTAATAGAGCTGCCTTGTAGTCTAGTTTCGGTGTAACACTTTGAGGGTAACTATGCTTAAAGGCGGCTAGGGGTAAGGGCCTGGCCACAGTTTCTGGCGGTGCGGAGCGCGGCGCGGCGAGAGGGGCTGCGAGAGGCGCGGTTTGCGGTGGTATGCCACAGCTCGACCAGTTGCGACCGCGGCGGCATCAGCGGTGGACGCATTTAGAGTATAAAGAACTATTATTATAATGGCCCTATCAAAAGTGGCACGGTATTGCCTTGAAACTAGTGCGTTCTTAGCTCAAGACATCATTCAGTCAAGAATAGGAGCACACCCAGTTAACCAGAAAAGGAGAGAATTTGGCGTATTTCGTCCCACAATTTTTTTTATAAAATGCCTATATTTATGATGTGGATGTTTTGACATCCATATTGCTTGTGTACTCAGTATTTCACTAATAAATTGTTCTGTATTCATTATTTTATATGAGCTCAATGCGCGGTAAAAACAAAATTATTTGTTTTGGTCGCGCGATGCTAAATGCGTCCACCACTGCCGCTGCGCGCGCCGCTCTGAGCTGTGGCCGCCTCGATACTCCCGAGTGCATTTGTTTCACTCGCACGCCGCGCAGACCGCCGCCGCCGCCACCGCACGGCTAGCCACCGCGCCCCAGGTCGCACCGCAATGCGCGTCGCCGATAGCTGTGGCATACTTCATACAATTTGCTCAATTTGTTTTTGCCGCTCGCCGCTTTGCGCGCCGCAGAACGCGCCGCAAACCGCGCCGCAGGTGACTGTGGCCAAGGGGTAACGAAGTCACTTTTTAGTCTAGCGTTGATGTAAAAATATATTTGGATATACCAAGCTAAAATTACAATTTCGGTTTTTAAAATACTAAACTTAACTATTTTTCAAACAAAATTTACAGATATTTTTTAACTGTCATAGAAGTCTAGAAACCTGGTTTTCCATGTTTTTTGCTGTTTTCTCAAAAACTACATTTTGCACTTAGCGGCTCTTTTCGATAGGAGGGCAGTTATGTCCACCCAACATATCGTAGTAAAATACTAGATTGTATTACAAGTGAGCAATAAATATGTACAACTTTATGAATAAGCATAGTTATTAGTTAGTTTATTTATTTACACAAAATTAAGAATAATAAGACACAACATATATAAACATAGAAATAATTTCATATTTGAGTAATTTTTAAATTTGCATCGTACAATGCAACTTTAAGAATTGCTTAAGAGGGTATGCTGTTGTCAAAGCGCCCATACAAACGTAGTCCAGTCATATTTTGACTATTAAGCTATGAAAATCTATGAAATTTTCAAGACACAATCTAGAAACAAATATCTGTGTCGGTGATGAGTCAGATTTTCGTTTAAATATATACTTCCAGAGTTACAGGGCGTCAAAGAATTGTATTTTACGGTAATAAAAAGCCCCAACTTTGAACCTGATTTACAAGAGTATGAATCAATTTAGAACAATTTGGAAAAACCACCGACACCTGAAATTTCATTAGTATACTGTATTAAAAAAATGGTTACATAATATACTGTATCCTTCAAATGATCCCTGGACTACGAAACATCCAAATAACGGGTGGATAACTTCGCGTTGTGTATGCTGTCTCACCGTACGCGCTCGTGTAGGATAGGGCTCAGATAGGGACAGCTACAAAACAATCCAAATTTGATCGCGGCCACGTGGTCTTACCAACATAGCCTCTTAAACGTACTGCAACAGTTTTATTAGTGTCATCCGTCACATTTGTATATTTTTTATTTATTTATGATGGGCTTGCACTTGGCCTTCATCTCAGTTGTTCTCAGGCCGTTAGATAGTAAGCGTGTACAGCCAGGAGCCTCGAGCTAATGAAGCGCTGGTTCTGCTACCTTTCATTCCGGAACACTAGTGATATTAGGACTGCTGATTGGCAGCAGAATTCAGTAACATGGTGGTAGCTAGCCATAATTTTTTTCCGCTGGCGAGGCGGAAATAGAAAATACCCTACCGCCAACTAAGCGGAGTATCGTTATGTATACCCACAGAGAATCAAACACAGCACCTCTGGACTGTTAGTCCAACATTTAGTCATTAGGCCACGGAGGTGATTAAAAAATTTATTTAACTCTCTTTTGAAGTGATAACGTCTTATAAATCGATGAACGCCGTCTGCACGCACGAAAAAGTGTCACGATCCAACCAGTTCTTCCTAATAGTTTTTCTACTTTACAAAATTATAAAACCCAATAATTTTGAAACACTATTAATTTTATTAGTTAAATAAATATGTAAGGTGGTACGGAACTCACTGTGCGAGTCCAACTCGCAATTGGCTAGTTTGAAATTATGTAAAGGTTTTCAATGACTACGGAACCCTTTTCTTCATGTATATTATATATTTGTGTTTGTTAGTAAATAAGCCGTCCTATTATAATTAACCCCTGTATGCTAATGGAAGAGCGGAAACCTCTACTACAAGCTTCAAAGCTTAAAAGAGATTTTCGGCATCCACTATTATTTGATTTTGGCTAAAATAAAAACATTTTTTTATATACTATGGTAGCGCTTTACTTTATTTATCTTTTCAAATGATTTGATGATTTTTATATAATTGGTTTTAGCGTGGTCTTAGCTATTCTAGCCTGCCACTGCTGCCTGTCAGTGCCACCACCATTCGTTGACGTTGGCATTAAACGTCAACAGTGTCACTCAAGTCATCAAACCGACGCGATAGTTTGCGAAAATATTTCGTACGGGTTTTCTAACAATAAATTAATTTTTTACTTATTTAAAACCTGTAATGCGCTAGGTAAACATTAAAAAAATGAGAATTACAAACGTGAGACGCGGCCGCATTATTCGCATGGGCGCCGCATGTGCGATTTTACTTATCCTGGTTTATGCACTTCACAAATGGTCGAGTGAATACGGTTTTGAGGATTCCTTAGTAGTTGTCCCTGAATCGGAGGGCCTCGTTCGTGAAGGCTACGTGTCTCACCCTAATGTCTTCCCAGAATTACGAACAGGTGAGAATTTCTTACGTTTTCTATGAAAAATAATAATTTTTGAATGCACAGTTATTTGTCCCATTCTTGCCGGTTCACACCGCACACATACACCTATGCCAGTTTTTATTGCATAAACTAGCTTATGAACTAGTTGCTTATGGTTTTCATATCGTAAACTGATAACACAAAGAAATTCTGTAAGCTCCAACTGAAAATGGGTGTAGGTTTATTCTGATATATCAATTTATATACACGTTCCTATTTCACACTGTGTTAATCTATTTACAGTTTGAAAATTCAAATAAAGAACTTTTAAAAAATATGTACTGTATGTAAAATGCATACACCTAGGTGATTCATAGTAGTTCATAGAGAGGATCTAAATAATTTTTGATTCATTTTTATGAATGATGGGTTTGCACTTGACCTTCACCTCACCTGATGGTAAGTGACGATAATTGGTTGGCAAATGTGAGCACCCCAAATTTAAGAGAGATTTAATCTCATATTTGCTATTGTAGCAATACAATTAATATCTTTAAAAATGGTTATAAAATATAGTAATCAACAGCCTATACATATATGTCCCCACTGCAGAGGCTCATTCCTACTCTCCTACAGAGAGTGTAGAGGCCATAGTCCAACATGCAGGCCCAGTGCAGATTGTCATATCATTACTAATTAAATAACCCCACTTTTGAACTTAGGCATCCTCATACTATATATGATATGATATCTTTGCTTGGATTAGTAATTATAGGCTGTTGACTATCCTGAAATTTCCCCTTATTCACATGCTATGTATAAGAATACCCATACCTTTATTTATTGTACTAAATAATAAAAGAGTATATGTTCAGCTGTGACTGTTTCCTGTCCTACTACAATGGTGAAATAAAGAGTATATGAACAGAACATGAGATTTATTATGTAACATGTTTTGTTACGATGAAAATACGTTTTGTTAGGATGAAAATACGTTTTGTTAGGATGAAAATATGTTTTGATAATTTTTGTCTTCATAACTTTGCTATTGGACATAGTAGAGTGCCACTTTAGACTTCTCTTGATTCTATTTGCCATAATCATCACACTTGGTAGCTGGATTGGTGATTACAATAAAATGTTGTTATTACACACATTGATTCTGCCCCCCATCCCATAATTTTTCCCTTTAGTTGCCTATGAGGTGATAGTTTTGTCCTATTTCTACTTAATTATCTTTTGGTTCAAATAATTTTGTGATATGCTTTAGAAAATTTTTCAATTTCTTTAAAATATTATGTAGGGTTTTTTTTATAATTATGCCTACAGTAGACATTTTCTGTATAATTTTATTAATAATGAACTAAATAGAATTATTGACCTTCATCTTCATAGATTTAACTTATTGTTTTAATATTCTTCCACAACTTTTCCTATTTTATTCTGGGTTGAATTTTCCAACCTAATCATAGGGCACCATTCACTCTGTGGTTTGTTATGTGATGTCTAATGTTTCATGTCCTTTTGGAGGTCAATCACCCAGTTGGCATTTTATTTACAATATTATCCTTTAAATGACCCAACCAAGATTTGTAGAGATAAAATCCTCCGCTGCAATTGGTTTTTCCAATTTTATTTTATAGAAAATCCAGTTAATTTAATTTGGAATACAAAAATAGAAATGATGTAGTAAACTTTCCTCAAGATCACACCAATCTAATGACTAAATCTGGATCAAAATCAGTGCAGAGAAAAATATGTGTGGAAGGAAATATGCTTTAAATACTTTTAAATAGTAATTTATCAAACAAGAAAAAGTGCATTTTACATGTCTTAGGGTTTCTAGTTAGACAAACTGTTATTTTTGTAGTCCTCTCTGGTACTAGTGAAGAGGGCTATCTGAAGAAGATATTTGATAACCTTACAGAGCTTGGAAACTTTGAACCTAAATACGTGAAGCCTGTGAAGGGCCCTGGTGAGGGAGGCAAGCCTTACTACATGGCTCAGGAGCGAGCCAATGATATAGCAGAATCAGAAGGAGAATATGGCATGAATATTGCTGCATCGGATGATATTGCCATGAACAGGTGAGTTATTCTTCTTCTTTGTTCCCTTGATACTGTCTTTCTCCAAGCAGATTAACAAACTGTTTGCTGTACAAATTCTCTGTCAGTTGTTATAATTTTATGTATCAATCAATTAATCATTTATTTGTAATGTAATGTAATTACACAGTACAGTTACTTTTTCAAATTCTAATTTGATTGCCCAGTGATAATGCCTACCAATCAGTTATGGCACTTTGAAGCAAAATTATGTGTCCGAATGTATACTAGACTCATTTATGAAATCTTCACTTTTGTTCCATCTGAAAATATATGGTGGTTCAAAAATTAAAAAAATTATTATTAAAACAGCACATAAATTCTCATTAGGTCCACTGATGTTGTCCCATGGCTGGGCTGCTGGGAATTTTGTTCCCAAAAGTTCAATTACTCATACAATGGGGGTCTAAATGCAGTAGTATCAGTGTAACTTTTGGGAATTAAATTCCCAGCCGTGCAGCCATGGTACAACTTCAGTAGAACTCCTGGAAATACTCACAATAGCGACCACACAAATCCAGTCAAAAATGTGAGAGAATTGTATATGGAGTCCCATCACATTCTGACCCTAGTCATTATTTACTAGATATTTCCCCAATATTTTATATAGGAATTTTCTTTTATCATATATCCTTATCCTGACTTACAATTTAAAAAAATACCATATTGGTATTATAGGAGAGTAGGCCTGACCCCCTGCTGTCAGAACTTATACAGGCTGTTGATGATGATGGTATTGAAACGCAACATATTATTTTCGCTAAACTCATCATCAATAACCACCGTAGAAAACGTCAATTATTGGTCATGCACATCCCTCATCAAGAAATTAGACTTTCCATGAGGGGTAAAATGACATAGTTTAACACCATTTGCGTTAATCACATCTTTGTGAGAAAAAAAATTCTTAGTCATCTTTTATGGGGGTAAAAAAATTAAGAATTTTACGTTACGTAATTTGTGGACAACCCCTATGTGGTGATCACAAAGCTGTGAACAAATGGCCAAACATAGCCAGCCTACAGTAATTAAAATATATATCCGCAGAACCGTCACAGATACGCGTCCAGAAGAGTGCAAGTTCTGGCATTACCCAGAGGATCTACCCAAAACTTCTGTGATCATTGTCTTCCACAATGAGGGCTTCTCCGTGCTCATGAGGACAGTCCACTCAGTTATAGATCGATCACCAGTAAATGTTCTCCATGAAGTGGTTTTGGTGAGTACAATGTTGTATAGCTGAATTTCAACTGCCAGAAAACGGTCAGACAATTTTACTTTTCATGCATTGTTTGTCACACTTTCAGAATCCTGAAATGATAAAATTTAATATTTTTGTGTGTGTGTCCAAGTGCGAGTCAGACTCGCGCACGAAGGGTTCCATACCATTATCTATAAAAACAGCCAAAAAATTACGTTTTTTGTATGGGAGCCCCCTAAATATTTGTTTTTTTTATCTATTTATTTTTAAAGATTATATAACTAAATATTCTGTGAATATTTTAACAGAAACACATCAATTGTGAAAATTTCAACTGTCTAACTATCACGGTTCATGAGATACAGCCTGGTGACAGACAAACGGACAGCAGAGTCTTAGTAATAAGGACTTCAAAAAAGGAGGTTACCAGTTCGACCTGTATGTATGTAATATTTCCAGAACTGCCCAGCTTTCGTATATGTTAGTCTTCATCATCGGCTTCTAAACAAGTGTGCCAAATTTCAGAAGTGTTTTATATGTATGTATATTTGTATGTTTGTCCTTGCATATCTCTGGAACTACAATTTCGATTTAAATAATCCTTTTTTGGTTGAACTAGGTATTGTTAAACTTAGGGAAGACTGTAAGTTTCATCAAAATCGGTTCAGTAGTTTTTGAGATAGGGAATGTTAAATGTGTATTAGTTAAATGTTTGTTACCTCAGAACTTTTGACTGGGTGAACTGATTTGGATGATTCTCTTTTTATTTGAAAGCTTTGAAGTGGTTCCATTTCAATTTGGTCCTGTTCTGAGAATGGCATTCATGACAAAACTGTATAAATCTTAAATTTGCCTATAAAAGTAGACTTTTAGGGCAGTTTATGTTGGTTTCTAGTTATTTTTAAACGCGTTAACTTGTTTACCCTATGGCTACGGAACCCAAAAAATGTAACCAACAAAGTAGAAACGGTACAATGAAATTCAGCAAAATACTTTTCAAACTTGTAGCCACTAGAATGTGCCTTATTCTTTTTTTTTGAGCACTTATTTTATTCAGCCTACAAACATCGTTAGTAAACCTAACCATCATGCTAAGCAGGTGAATTATTATGGTGTATACGGAAGGTTTTATCTAGCTACCACTGTGAGGGTATCTACAACTGCTAAAAGGTGTGTGTATGCATGTTTGTGTGATTGTCCCTTCTAGTGTTTAACAGGGTGCACTGACAATCCACATCAGCACCGCTATCTTGAGACTTCTGTGAAGCTACCGAATGAGACCTAAAAATACTTATTTTACATTAACAAATATTTTTATAAAGGTATGCTCTTGTAACTTTCAAACGGTTGAATGAACGATTCGACTGTTTCGCATTGTCAATGGCTAGTGACGTCATTGAAAATGTAATATGGCCGCAGCATTTATTTTGTTTTCTATTTCCTTTTTGCAGTCTGGATTAGTATGTTTTATATTTACTGACTGTAACCCGCGGCACTTAGGCCGTACGGTTACTGAAATATTAAAATAATAACTACCTCACTTCTGAAATTCCGAAGAACGGGCAGCAAGCTTTATCTAAGTAGAATCGATATCTTATTGCGATCACCAATCCTCCAATAATCACATTTAAAAACGCTTGGCGTGCTCATATCCCACACAAAAACTTACATAACGATCAATAACTCTACAAACATAATTGATAATTAATTGGATACACACTTAAACAGGCCATTAGGTTTTACGACTAATAAAATTAAACAATTTACACATTTTTAATATCGTTATTGTATTCCTTAACAATGTTACTGGGACTCTTACTAAGACTCCGCTGTCTGTTCGTTTCTCACAGGGTTGTATATTTTTTCCGTAATAGGTAAACACTTGAAATGTTCACAGGGTGAATGGCCGCTGTAATAAAAACGTGCTTTTAAACGCATTTAATCTCGATTTTGTGTTAAATATTATGCGATAATTCCTGTGCGAGTCTGAACCCACCTTTAGCCGGTTTTGTTCTGTAATTTATGGACTAAATGTGATCATGTTGTCTTATTCTAACTACATGGGTATATACATTTCTAGGTTGATGATTTCTCCGAAAAAGATGACTTGGGTGAAAAACTCGACAAGTACATAAAGAGATGGAATGGCAAGGTGCGTCTTATAAGGAACCCGCAGCGCGAAGGTCTGATCCGAACGCGATCTAGAGGCGCGAAGGAAGCCACAGGGGATGTCATCGTGTTTCTAGACGCTCACTGTGAGGTCAACGTTAACTGGCTACCTCCACTTCTGGCACCAATATTCCGCGACTACAGAATCATGACTGTCCCAGTAATAGATGGCATCGATCATAAAACCTTCGAATACAGGCCTGTCTACCAAGACGGCGTTAATTATAGAGGCATTTTCGAATGGGGGATGCTTTACAAAGAAAACGAAGTGCCTGAAAGGGAGTCAAGCAAACATCGTCACCCATCTGAACCGTATAAAAGTCCGACCCACGCTGGGGGTCTATTCGCAATTAATAGAAAGTACTTCCTCGAAATTGGAGCCTATGATCCAGGGTTGTTAGTGTGGGGTGGAGAAAATTTCGAGTTGAGTTTTAAGATCTGGCAATGCGGTGGAAGCATCGAATGGGTGCCTTGTTCTAGAGTGGGACACGTATATCGTGCGTTTATGCCTTACTCGTTTGGCTCCCTAGCCAAGAATCGTAAGGGCTCTTTGATAACGATAAACTACAAGAGAGTTATTGAAACCTGGTTTGACGAAGAGCATAAGGAATATTTCTACACGAGAGAACCAATGGCAAGGTTCTTGGATATGGGAGATATCAGTGAACAGATTGCGCTGAAGGAAAAACTGTCATGCAAAGATTTTAGTTGGTTTATGGAGAACGTTGCTTATGATGTTTATGATAAGTTCCCCAAGCTACCGAAGAATATTCACTGGGGCATGGTGAAGAATAAGGCCACTGGGACATGCTTAGACACGATGGGGAAAGCAGCGCCGGCTTATATAGGTGAGTTTTGCAAATTGATGTATATTCATCTTCATAATATAGCATGTATAACTCCGGATTTTCGTTTTAATTGCAGCCCATATACTTTTAACTTACGAATCAAGTTTTCAAAATTATATCTGAACCATCTGTCGGTATTCATAACCACCAAATTATCAAGGTCTGGAGACAACAGCAGTATTAACAGCCATTGTATGGGCAAAGGAATATAATACAGCCATTGCTTATTAAATTGATGAGCATTGGTAGCTTCTGGCTTAGCACGCTAAATTGCTGTCCCTCTCGGTTGAGATGTACTGCAAGCCTGTTTATGTATGAAGCTTATTGTTGTAGGTACATCCACATGTCACGGCTCGGGTAACAGCCAGCTGTTCCGGTTGAACGAGGCGGGGCAACTGGGCGTAGGCGAGCGCTGCGTAGAGGCTGAGCCGGACGCTGTTAAGCAGGCTTTCTGCAGGCTCGGCACGGTCGACGGGCCTTGGAGGTAAGGTCACTGGCCGCTAGCTACTATCCACACTGATATTTCATGTTAGAAGTGCTTTACTATGCCATCATCTGCTCGGCTCGGTGCATCGGTTCATAGACTACTCGTATGGACATATTATATAGGTTGTTGATAATGATGATAATGGGACTCTCATCAACAACAGCATACGGCCCCACTGCAGAGGCTCAGGCCTACACTCCTACAGAGAGTGTATGGGCTATAAGTCCACCACGCGGGCCCAGTACGGATTGGGAGACTACACACACACCTTTGAATTTCTTATGAGTGTGCAGGTTTCCTCACGATGTTTTCCTTCACCGTTAAGCAATCGGATAATGTACTTAAATTGAAAAACTACTCATAGGTACACGGCTGGATTCGAACACGGAACCCTCAAAGGTCCGCGCCTTATCCATTGCGCCACTGACGCTCCAATGGGACTCTATATGCTAGATATATATATATGTTTGTAGGTACGACGAGGAACACAAGCAACTGACTCATCGTCTCCATGGCGACTGTTTGACCCTTCAGCCACAAACTAAGACGCTGGGCCTAGCGCCCTGCGACCCTTACAACACTTACCAGCAGTGGACCATCGCTCAGAAGAAACCTAAATAGTGAAGTGATCCGAATTAGGTAGGGTTAGTTATAAGGTCTTAAGTTAATTGTTTCAATATCGGAAAGACAATCGATTAGTCGGCGGGTAAGCCGATCAATCGATATTCTTCTCGATTAATTGTTAGTTAAACTGGTGTGAAATACGAATGCTTTTATATATATATAAATAATCTCAACTATATCTTGTTGCATCTTGTTAGGATTCCGTAGTCAAACAAGGAACCCTTATAGTTTCGTTCTGTCCGACCGCGGCTTAGCTCAGACTCATACTACTCGAAAGCTGTAATTTGGTACGGGTTGGTATTCATGTTAATCACGCCGATAAAGTGGTTAATTAAAATTTTTGAAAAATATTTTTAAGGGTACGTGAAATGTCTTGCAAATTCCATTCAAATTACTTTTTATTAGATGTTTGAACTTATTGTGAAGGGCAACTGCGGAACCCTATACGCACTTGCCTGCTTTTGTTCAGATTCACATTGATATTTACACTCGAATAATTTAAATAAAGATAGTATAAACATTCTTTAATCACAATTGACTGTTTGTAGAGACCGTATAGTATAAACAAAAATTTGCATTTGCATAAACTTCAACATGTTTCAAGTTAAACGACATTTTTATTCACGTAAATGTGGTAGCTGTTCTAATATCTTTTCGAATTTTACACCAGTTTTGCTATGGATAAAAAGTATGAAAATAAATGATCTAGCTCAACGCATAAACATACAACTAGTATGTACAATAGAGTAAGACTTTCTAGACTCTTTATATTCATTCTTGTTTCTTATTTATGTCCCTGTAAAATACTCCCTTCTTTTCTCCTGACGTATTGTTACGGAGATCAATATTTTATTTAATCGGAAGATATTTACTTGAAGCCCTGTTTTATAGCCTCTATTTAATTTTAAGGACACACTTCGTCTAAAACGCAATATTTGTCAGACTTTTGCCAACAGCTTTATTGCTGTGCTATTTCCTGTCGCGTTCAACTCAGAATAAATGTTTCCATTGTAATTTTTTCAGCTTTTGGTTTATTTTGTGTTAATTGAATAATGTAAGAATTCTAAAAGTGTTTTAATGTATGACTTTCTAGTAAAACAGTATAATAGTATGTTTTATACTTTGTAAACTGTAAAATTAATTTTATTTTACAGGTATGCAGAAGACTTAAATTGTGAAATGAGAAAGTATGCTTGCATATTTTCCCATGTCAGTTTCATCATTCATTGACATTTCCCTTAATACCCTGCATAGAAGAAAGGGTGTTTGTGACATGGTACAAAAGTGGGTACATATTTTTGTACTCGATTGTACCAAAACTCTGTGCTAGTGGCCTGTCTACAGACTTGCAACCAGGGAGTACCGGTTTGGTTGGTGGTAGGGAATTTTCTATGTCAAGCAGTGTAGCTACCGCCATGTACTTAAGTCTGCCGCCAAACATCAATGTTAATAGCACTGTTGTTCCGGCAGCAGGATGGCAGAGCCAGCGCCTCAATACCTTAAGACTTCTGAGTGAACCCGCGACCATCCTACGCCTTATCCTCACTTACCATCGGGCGAGACAAAGGCAAAGTGCACAGCAAATTCATTAATCATTGTTTTAAACCATTAGAAAAGACATTTGACATTATTTTATGATTAGATATATGCTGTAATCTTACTTTTAATCTAATAAGAAGAGATTAACATAAAGTGATCACATTGTACGTACTTAAAGCTAGACATTCCCATTGAGATTTAAAAAAGGAATCTCGAAACTAATTCTCACATTATTATGTATTTACACATATATCTTGCCAAGCACCTATGAATGCACAAAAAAGATCAGTTATCAAAATGGCATCTTTACTTATCAAAACGACATTTCATTTATCCATATTTATTTAAAAAAACAATAACCAGTAACCACAAAATGGCGTACTGCGGCAGCCATATTGATTTTACGGTGACACTCATGAACTTATGATGTTAGTACGGAATAAACAAAAACACAATTTCACACATTACCCCACAAGCCAATTTAGTATTTTTATCTACCTTGACTTTCTTCCGCAGTTGTTTAAAAAGACTTATTTACTGTACCTTTATTTACAATTCATTGAAATAGTACGCGAAGTTCTTATTTTATCCTTAGCGAGATTAACCGCTAATTTCCGTGATTTTTGTCTCTGGGTGGTTTCCAAACTTAGCCATATTTTGGACATTGTGCGTGAGTGGAAGTGCAGCCCTATCATTCTCCTTAGGGTTTTCTTATTTAGACTGAGTAGGGTGAGTAACAGGCGCTTAGAGAGTGATGGGGTGATCTTTCTCTCTCTGTTTGCTTCAGTAGGTATGTTAATTTCCCTGATAATATTTGTAGTAAGAAATTAATTTTAATGTATATGCATTTAAATTTTATTTATTCTTTAGTTTGTTCTAACTTGTGTGTCATAATTAGAGACAATTTAAAATATAGTAGGATTTCAAATTACATATGTAAATTTTGTGTTTTTGACTAGAAATACCTATAGAATGATTTATAAATATGTATAGTATACCTTAAAGAGAGAAAAAAGAAATTATATCGATATAATTGTATGTACACACTCTAGTACAAAAAGATGTATCCACTTTTGTATCATGTCACATTAACCCTTTCATGTTCCTACGCGAGTCGAGGGAAATGTCCGATATGACATGGTGAAAAAGTGGATACATATTTTTATACTAGAGTGTAAAGTAATATGTCGTCATTATACGTATATTTCACAAGTCATCCATTTTATGTATAAATCTATACCTACTCAGCAACGAAGTTTGACTCTTCATGTCACAATAAATAGTTGCAGGCGACTTAGTAAAAACCGAAATTTAAAATTTAAAAAATTATATACTATTTTCTATACATAAATAATTTATTCGTTTTTTAAGTGTAATAGTATAAAGTTGATTTTTCTGATATTTTCAAATTACTTTTCCAGGATTGGATTGACTCTGAGGGTGGACCTTATTGCATTAAAAATGGATCGTTCAAATAAATATTCGGAAAATATTTTTATCGTCTCGTAACACCTTCGATGTGTATATTTGTACAAATTACTTTAAATCATGCGATGAGTGCCTACATAAATGTACCTAACAACGTGTTGCTACAGCTATAACACGTTTACCGAAAGAATGGACTTCAGAGAATGGTTTCACGTTCGTACCTTCGCATACCGTCGTAGTGACGTCATCAACGCCAGGTCCAAACTTAAAGTAAAAGGGTTGTATGTATTGCTGTTTCATATCTAAGACTATCAGTATATTTCTTTTTAGGCTTCCGTACACAGAGCATGCCAAACGGGACCCTATTACTAAGGCTCCGCTGTTTGTCTGTCCGTCCGTCACAGGACTATATCTTTTGAGCCGTAATGTCTAAACTAGAAATTTTCACAAAGTGTGTATGTTACTGTGGCTGCTATAAAAACAAATTATAAAACCTTGGGTTTAGTATTGTTCGGTGTTTTTGTTTCACTGTTAATTATTATTGTGTGCTTCTGCGCGCGGGTCCCCAACTCACCCGTCTTTTTAAATGAGAATGTAAAAAAAATTTCAGGTGCCCAATCGTTTATTTTAATAAGGTCTTATATGACTTATTCTTAAGTAAATATTCTAGTGTAGATCCTTCCGAATTAGACTGAATTTAGGCAAAATATAATAATTTTAGCAGCGTTCGAGAGTGCTTGAATTATAGAATATTGTATTTTGGTAAGTTTTGTTTGGAATTATTATCATATATTTTAGAAGTTATAAGCGACGATATGTATTGAAAAAATATTATTGATTTGAAAACAAAATACTTTAAAAATTACTGTGATTTCACCAACTCAACGATTTTATGTTTTCACTGAGAAATAAATTTAATTTATTGTTAAGCTGTTTTTCATTTTTATATTTTCCCTCAAAAGTTGGCAAATAGTAATCATCATCATCCGGGAAACGTCCAGCTGGACATAGGCCTCCCTCATGGTACGCCACATCGACCGGTCTCGAGCCAAATAGTAATAATACAATTCAAATACAAAGGGGTGCGTTTTTGTACACTCGAGTACACCAAAATATGTACTTTTGTACCATGTCACATTCACCCTTGCTCTTTGCTATGCAGTGTGTTGAGGTAATGTCAATAAAGGTGAATGTGACATGGTTCCAAAGTGGATACTTACATATTTTTGTACTCCAGTATACTAACATGAAAAAAAACTTATATTATCATATACATAGTATATACAGAAAAAGCCATTTTCATTATGTAATGTAGGCATGGAAAAATGTATGCATGGATCTTTATAAAAATAAACCCTAAACAAAAAATATTTTAACTCATAGTTGAATACCAGTTAGACAGTGTTTAATAGATAAACACTAGGATAAACACTGCATAGACAAGTG
The DNA here is from genome assembly GCA_910589575.2 of Carcina quercana. Classification (NCBI taxonomy): domain Eukaryota; kingdom Metazoa; phylum Arthropoda; class Insecta; order Lepidoptera; family Depressariidae; genus Carcina; species Carcina quercana. The sequence goes on along the minus strand of OU342434.1, from coordinate 3,395,220 downwards.
TTTTGTTTACCACAAAACCATATCTAACGATTGTTTACTTAGGCACGGTTTATCTTGACGTATCTTTGTTTTATGTTGGCACCTCTAGAAAACTTTTCATTGAAAGCAGATTTTGTAATTTGACATAATTTTTATTTATCAAATTGATTGGTTTCAGTCATTTCTACATTATAAAAATATTCGAAATATATACTTTAGGTAATATATAAACGCAAGGTTGCTTTTGTTGCCTTACATTTGGTGCATTGACAATGCTAAACTTTTTTAAATAAACAACTTTATACATCCAATGGAACGTGATTTTCACTGACTGACTCTGTGGACTCGAGTGGACTCAATCATCATCATCAATCGAATCTGTAAATCGAATATTAAAATTGAGCTATAGTTTGTGCTATTCTTTAGTTAAATAACTTTATATATATTATATAGTTAATTCACTTACTTTCGTAAATAAACTAAATGGACAAGAAACGTGCCCGCGGGGATAATTGGACTGCGGAGGAAAAGGTTTGTTTAATTTCTATTGCCTGCATAAACTTCTTTGAAATGTACTGTACTGTATCTATAATTTTAGAAAATTTTCATCGAAATAATGAAAGGATCTTCATACATAATAGAAAATAAAAAGACGGATACCAACAGTAATAAACGTAAGGAAGCAGAATGGCTGAAAGTGAAAAATAAGTAAGTTTACATAGTGATTGTATTTAATAGAATCGTTACATACATTACATCTTACGGTTGGGGTGCACAAAAGGCGGCGCTAAGGCGGGACTTAGAAACGTCATGATTTTGTTGGAACCCATCTTACATATGTTTTTCTCCTATTTATGGTCCATTATTAATGTTACTTTTATATGTATAATGGGTTGGCACTTGGCCTTCATCTCACCTGATTTTAAGTGATGATAAGGCTGTTACATAAATGACCTGAGAGCTACACTCACATAACTTTTGCAATAACTTGTTTAATTTCATAATTCCTTTTTATAGATATCAAGAGTTGACAAATAAAAAAAGAGACATTCAAAAATTAAAAGGATTTTGGAGGAGAATGAAAATTGCTGCCAAAAAAAATATTTCGAGCCACAAGAAGGCTCTACGTGCCACTGGTGGCGCTCAGAAGCCACCATCTCCATCAGATGAGATACAATCTATAATGGAAATGTGTCCAATAGACTTTATTGATGAGAAAAATGAATTTGATGTGATGTGAGTTAAATTATTTTTTAAAGGTAGGCTTGTTTTTCTACAATCTCTCAAAGCAGAATATGGCAAATCCCTTGAAAAGTCAGACAATGGACAAACAGTTGACTTTAGCTGGCTGATGATGAACTTCCTTATAGACGAAAATTATTAAATGGAAAATGTTTGTGCAGTTATTATAAATCGGAATAATAAAGAAGTTATAATATTAAATAGTTTCTTCTTTAGGTAAATAGTGGTTATTTATATAGTACAATATATACTATATTGTATGCATTTAATAGGTGATAACAAAACAAACTCCACTATGTTGTACACCTAGGCAGGTCAAACAGTTAAAGACTGAAACTACAAAAGGAATAAAATTGAGTAAGTATATACTTGTCATGTGGCCATGATTTCTTTTCATCCCATATCTTACCGTGGTGAGCATGAGGTGAGATGAACGACAAATGAGAATCTATTCTTCATTTTAAAAATGTTCAGTTCTGAATATGAGAATACATAATTGACATTTTTATATAAAGTGATTGTTCATTATCTCCACGGCTGGCTCCTAGATTGGTGATCACAGCAAGATGTTCGTATAACACTAGTACATACAACTTCCTGTTGTCTAGACATTTCCATGTTTATTAAAAGACAAATATCTGTAATCATTTCAGTATTTATAACTTTTTTCAGTGCAAGTCATAAAAGTAAGATTGTGGAGCATAATATAAAATTGAAAGAAAAAACCTTTGAGTTAATGGAGGAAGAGTACAGACTCAAAATCCTGTACCAACAAAAAGAATTATTTCACCAAGAGGAGAGGCATAAATTGGAACTTGAAGCTCTGCAAAAAGAAAATGAAAAAAAGAACCTAGAAATAAAAATATTAAAAAAAACACTTTCGCTGTAACTTTACATTTTACTTTCATTTATTACCCTTCATATATATACTAATCAAACTTTTATTTCAAAAATTGCTTTGTATAAAGTTTTGTCGTACGATATTACCTCTATCTAGCTGGTTCCGAGTTGTTGGTCGTTGGCGTATGTATCGAACCATCTCCATGCCTTCATTCATATCAATAGCTATATTGTGCAGCACTTCTAATGCCACAACTACTACCTTAGCTACTTCTAGCTTCATATGCATGCCTCTTAAAAGGCATCTGAATCTCTGCTTCCTCAGACCAAAGCATCTTTCGATGGTATTTCTGGTGCGAATGTGTGCATGATTATAAGCTTCTTCCTTGGGACCCTGGGGGTTGAGCAGCGGAGTAAAAAGATATGGGGTGCACGCATATCCACAGTCGCCTAAGAGTCTCCCATGGAACTCTCCACTATCGAACCACTCTTTTATTGAGCTTTCATTGAAAATCCGAGAATCATGTGCACTTCCTCTCTAACGAATCACCCAAAGAGATTTAAGGAATCACCACATCCCGAATTTTCAAATGTGAATCACACACCACTTGCACATTTAAAGAATAGTAGCCTTTTCTATTCACATAGGCTTCACTCAGTTCACCTCCTACTCTTTTGACCCTAATATGAGTGCAAACTATAGCTCCAATAATAGTGGGGAATCCAGAAATTGCTTTGAAATCTCGGACAGTATCAAACTGCTCGTCGAAACTTGTAGCATGCTGACAAACATATGGGCTTTCTTCGCCAAAGCTATTGCAACATTTTTACAAGTCTTGCTCACCACTTGCTACGAAATTCCATGCAAGTCAGCAGTGTCGTCTTGTATCTGGAAAGTGAAATATTAGATGTACATTAACAATTATAAGAAATAAACTAAATGATGATCAAATCAAGCACGACGAGAAAGTAAATGTAATAAAAATAGTTGTGACAAAACTCTTACTTGGTGACGGGCCCAGTTAAGTAATGCACAGGCAACTTGTATTTGAGGATCTAAACATCCACCACGAGAATCGTGAGGAATGTCCTCCTTAATTACATCAATGATTTTTTCCCCCGAAAACTTTACTAAATCTGTAGCGTTTTCGAAAGTTAAATGTCTTTGGTCTAATCTAAGACATCGGCTAATCATGTATTTGTGGTAACATTTTTTCAAAACACTCGTTACACGCGTGTCTAAAGCTTGTTTATCTTTTTTGTGGTAAGAATGTTTTAATTAAACTACACAGATGTTATAAAAATTCTTTTATTCTAAAATTTATCTCAATAAATGCTACAGTGTTTAACTAAGCAGTTACAATAAGAACTACTTTATTTGTCACTAACATAATTTGTTATATTTTACATTTTGTTAAATTAGCAAAAAAGATAAAGAAGAGAAGCTATATTACGATGGGCATAAGTTTAAACTTGAGATTTAATTTATTTAGGATTTAAAAGGCTCAAACAAACGTCCACTGAAGTCCTTCTGCTTACATATCAATATGACTAAAAATACAGTAGCAAATGGCCAATTTCCATGTGACACTTCTGCAGGAATCGATTCAGGGAGGTATGATTACTGTGACAAGGATGATGATGAGGGGATCCATCGTTCCCAACATATCTCTGCTAAAATTACAGTAAATATGACTGATCCTTAAGGTATATCTACCCAAAAAAATATAATGCAGATCTTGAATGTGCAGTAATGGTCCCCTGTTCCACTCAAATGCTGATGTGTTGCCTTGAAGTGATACAGATAAGAAAGCACCACATGATGGTCAATTTAAAAAAAATCGGGAAATATTTTTAAGTTAGATTTTTTATGTAATTTCACGAATTTAATTGGGATGGAACTTTAGAAAACCATTCATTCCAATTGCAGACTCTTTGCTTCAAATCTAACACTGACCAATTTGGAGATTGTAGATCAGGGGCTAGCCAATTAAAGTCATCCAAACTGTCCCAATTATTGGAGTTCTTATCCAAAGCTGACAACTTGAAATGTTTATCTAACTCTGGGTAAGACAGGTTATATGGTGCAGTCCTTATTTCGGAGCAATCCTCAACAATCCCTTTACTAGTCACATGTAGATAAATATCACATTTGTTTGAAGAATGCATGCGTAGTTGCTGGCAAGCAGTAACAATCTTGCAATAATTGCACTTTTCTATAAATACTGACGATGTCACTGGTCCAGTAAGCACAATGCAATTCTCTAGATTAGTGATGTGGATAGTCCCCATCACACCTTTAAGGCTTATAGTACAGTTCTTGAGATTACGCAAAGAGACATCCCTTTGGAATAACTCTTCACTATCCAATGACAACACTTTGCCTTCCACTGAATCGAAGCCATAAAAATTTTCATTCCATTTATTGCTATCATTCTTTCCAGCACTGTCATTTTCGTCCAAAGAATCTTGCTTATGATCAGGGGATTTGGGCAGCTTCTTCCTTGAAAAACCAAATTTTTTCCTTGGAACATACCTCTCTTCTAACTCGTAGCATTTTGTCTGTAAATTCTGTACTATTCCCAAATATTTGCGCATATTAAACTCTTTCAAGAAGAAGGCAGAAGTGACTACATATTTTTGTAACTCATTGACTTCTCTTTTGATGCTGTCAAACTGTGATGGAAGTTCATTTGTTTCTAATGCAGGTATCTGAGTCAATAAATGTTCAATGTATTCAGATTTCACTTTAAAAGATCCAGAAAAATAATCTTCATTTTCATCACATGCATCCACTTCTTCCCTCGCCTTATGAGCTTTCTGTAGCTTCTCTATCCTTTGTGCATCTCTTCTGCTTAGCCTATCTAATACAGTATGTCTGTCACTCATTTTCCTTTCTTGATGAGCTCTTCAATTTTCTTGCTCAATTCAGAGTTTTGGTTAGTAGCTTCCTTTAATACAGAAACGGTGGTTTGGGCTAATCGTCTTGCTTCTGTGTGTTTGGAACCTTCATCTAACTGTAAGTAGAAAGATAAATTGAAAATGTGATGGTATTTGATTATTATAATCAAAACTAATCATGAAAATATTTAGGCATATTACAAAACCACAGAAATGCAGAATATTACACATAAAAAGCATTGACAGTCAGGACTGTATTAATAAACATGCCCAAAGACTGATCTTTGATAAAATTGATCATAAGATAGCCCATTTATCAATATTTTCTACAGACATTCAGATTCAAAAGTTATTTTAAGGATTCCGTTTCTTGAGCATAATCTATAAATACCAGCCCACATCTAACAACACATCAGAGAGAAGCTAATTTGGTTTTGCAGTATCCTTTTTTAATGATGATCAAACCATGATGATTGATTTGATGGAATATGAAATTGGTAGGGCAAAAACTAGTTATCGATGCATAAAAACCAGAAGCAAGATTTTGTTTACTAAAAAAAATTGCCCCAACCAATTTCACAATGACTAATAATGAGACTGAAGTCGACTGGACACTGATTCTTTCTAATTTTGAAATATAATTTATTAAAACAAACAACACAAAGCATGCACCAATAGGCTGAACACAGAAATATCTACACCGGGTTATATACAATCAGTGACCACTATAAACGGTAAGTAAATCAAAATAACCTCTTTGAGCAGATCATCATTTGGTTTGACCACAGCGAACAGGCCATAGCCGATGGCTCCGAAGGTCACCATCCAAAACGCGGCCCTAACAGCAACAGACATCTCACCACTGGTTTTATATCTTTCCCTCGCCACTCCACACCTTGAGATCAAGGTCACGTGTCTTCAGACCTCCAATCTTCTCACCGATGCCGTAGTAACCTTCCAACAACCAGTTGTGGTTCTTGTACATGTACAGACGTAAGTCTGGGAAATTAATGAAATCAAAATATTATAACAGTGCAAAAACTATACTGTGGTAATAATTAAATGAATTACGAATCCTTTTAAATCAATAAACCTAACGTTTAGGGTGTACAAAAGGCTAAGGCTGCCTTTTTTGTGCACCCCAATTCCGAAATTTAATGCAACTAAAATTAGACAAACAATTGTGTTGAAACCATTTGAAACACCTGATCATAAAAATGTGTCATACGTGTTTTCTAGAAAGAATCGCAGTTTTAAAATAATTTTACTCATGTAAGCGGAAAGTAAAAAAGCGTTATTGATCTTTTGTGTTTGAATAGAAATAGTATTAAGGGCACTCACCCCTGTCGCTGTTAAGTTTGTACCAGAACCCGTACGACACGATGAAACCTACACCTTCGATTATGAAGATAGCTTTTGCTGCAGTACCTATAAACCTTTTGTACGCAGGCTTCGGCTGTTTTGTCAGCATAATAAACAAATCTATCACAAAATCTACCTTTTCGATCAAACTCCCCAAAAAATCATTTCTCAATGAAATGTCTGCCCAAAAACAACCGCTTGAGAATTTACGAGATGGATGAATGACGTAAGGATAGAGTTGCCAACTCCGGAAAAAGTTTACCCATAAGAACAACTCCAATTACCCTTTAAAACATCAATTTACACAAATAATAAAATATGGAGCTGATATTACGTAAAATGATATGTATGTAGTAAAGTAATGAATGATATACTCCGCGTCGTGCTATACTATTTGTTAGGATGATATAATAACCAATAATAATATTTCATAGCTTCAACGGAACACAGCGCTAACTACTTATATCGCTATTAGGTAGGCGACTGTATGCCAATAACAGTTAATTAAGTAGTTATAGAAACCCCTGATAAAATTTAAAATCGCCCTTTCTTTCCTTAGGGGCATAACTCTTAAGCTGGCAACCCTACGTAATGTGCGTTTTATTAAAAAAAAGACAGCAAAATGGCCAAGTCCGAGTCGGACTCGCGCACTAAGGGCTCCGTCCAGAATATTATTATAAATAATTAGCATACTGAAAATCATAAATAATAGATAGGTCAACAAAAATTCTTAAACGAAAATATAAATCCGAGGAAATCGTAGAAAAGGCGATACTAACGTGATATAATTAAACAATTATTGTTTTCTAAATTCCTATACTTGTGCTGCAACGCAATAAAAAGATACGTCGTGTATTTATAGCATGAAAACCTAGACCGTCTTAGTGTTCACCAAGAATCGTGAAATTCAGCAATATGTTAGGTCTTACTGTAAAAGTACTCTACTGTAAAACTCTCGGTGCGCGTGGGTTCTACTTGCACTTGGCCGATTTTTTATTACCAGAACACAACCACAGAGACGCAACAGTGCCATTAACATAATCGTTTGATGGCAGTTTTGGGCTGTAGCTGGCATGGGAAATTCCCCAACTATCACCAATCAAAATAATTTTAATTAAGAATATTGCCGTAATTAATACACATAAAAGATAAGTAAGGTAATCAATAAAAGACACGACATGTAAATTATTTTGATTATTTATTTACTATAAACGCTATAGCTACATAATATATAGTATAGGCGGTCAACTTATAGTAAAAACTCAACGCTGACGCACAGGTGGCCAAGAAAAGAAAGTGTTTATACCCGGGTCCCGGACAGAAATTAAATGACATACGAAAAGAAATGTCAAAAATCGTTGCCGTAGTTGCCAGTGTCAAAAATTTGTTCAACCAAAAATATATAACCTGTGGTACAAATGAAATTGCGTCACATTGCGCAGCGCACTATGGCCTATGGCGGCATTTCATATACATATTTCTGATCAGACTTTTACCACATTTTAATGCAGTTCTAATGATGGACGCTTCGTTAAGATTTTAAACAAAACAGTTGACCGACAGTATTAATTCATTGACAGGGTCAGGTCGCTATAAATAAAACATTGATCTTGTTCAATAATTCAGCTACTTTCTCCCCCAGCCTTGACCTGGTTTAATGGACTCTCCCCATACTCTTCGTTGAGCTCCGCCTTCTTCTTCAGGGGACTCTAAAACAAAGAACAAGACTTTCTACATTTATCGTCTTTTTTCGTTACTTCTTATTTTACTAACTGCATTAGGCTGCTCATACTGCTCTTCCAGTCCTTTAGCTACACATAGCCCCGACTAACTGGCGCTTAAATGAGGGGACTTGCCATCACCAAGATCGGCAGGCGTTTGTTGGAACATAAGAAGTTGATTTCCCGCCCATCTCCTAAAACTTTCACTTGGTCGTGTTTTGCGATACCCGAAAATCTCACGACAAATATTGTGTCAAATCGTCCAGCGTTATTATCAAGTTATTATGATTTTTGAATGAGTCTGTGCACCCTATTTCATCCCGTTGATGGTAAAAGACGACATTGGTGAAAAATCCCTTGTATCTTACATCTTTCATCAGTCATAACTCCACCCGCCAAGCATGGTGATTCTGGCAAACTTGCTTATGAAAAGCTCTTTACTTAGCGATCTATTTATAATGCCATGTCCAGCTATGTATGACAAGCTGATAATGTATGACGATGGCTTCAATGCCCTATCCATCTATACGTACCTGAAACATCTTCCACGCAGTCTTCTTCGCACTTCTCGGTGTCACTGGTTTCTACGTCTGAGCAGCTTTCTGGGACTTGCAACTGATGCAATTGATTTTTCGAATTCTGTAAAAAAAAACGAGTACTACAAGAAACTTATTAGAGGTAGTAAACTAACTAAAAACTATTTTTTCAAAGTTTGGTCTATATGTTTCTACTTTATAAAGTTATATAACTTAAATATACATTTTCGGAATGTACTCACCAATAACTTTAATTTGATACCAAATACGATATTTATATTAATTTATTAATAAAATAAAAATAAAATAATAAATAAATAAATTCCAATTATAGATCTCCACTTTATGACTGATCGCAGTTATAGTACGCGCACACTATGTTTGCCCCTCTGAAGTTAGGCGCTCCAGAATTTCGCACATATATGTGTGTGTGCAATGGAATGTAATATGTGTATTATTTTTAACCGACTTCAAAAATGGGGAAGGTTCTCAATTCGACATGTATGTTTTTTAATGTTTGTTACCTCAGAACTTTTGACTGGGTAAACCGATTTGGATATTTTTTTTATGTGAAGGCTGGTGCTTCCCGTGTGGTCCCATTTCAGTTTGATCCAGTTCTGACAATAGCATCCATGAAAAAACCTTGTAAGTCTAAAATTTTATGTAGACTTTTATGGCAGTTGAAGTCGGTTTCTAGTTCTTTTTGAAAGCGTTACTTGTCGATAATAACTATCCATCGATGACATACAACACTAGGAATTTCTTTCTTGCAATGTCTCCCATTTATATGTAAAATAATTGATACTTCGCAGCCTTTTGTAGCTAACTTCAGAGGAGCAAACATAGTGTGCAAGTACCTACTTGATGATATGCAATATACCAGAATGACGATAATAAAAGGGGCGGGGGAAAAATCTAAGACCATAAAAAAGTTCCATAAAGAAACAAGCAAGTTTTGTCAAGCCAGTATGATTTCGATAAGATGCAGGAAAATCAGTATCTAAGCAATGGCTATCTATGGTTAGGATAACAGCAGTGTAGGAACTAGGAATCCCATTGCTGGAAGCGTGTGCGTCGCCATAGCTCACCTGCTCGAAATTCTTGCCGATTTCGACACCGTTGACGATGTGGTACCGGAAGCGGCTGCGGTACCCGCTCACCCGTCCGTCTACGCAGTCCCCCTCGCAGGGCAGCCACTCCTCCCACGTCGTTATGGGACAGTCGCGGCTTTCAGGGTCCGTGGGGAGCTTGGGGGGCTCGCTATGAGTTGGGGGGATCAATGTTTAGTTTAGAAATTAATGTCTACGAAAAAAAAGGTTCATTGTAACCAAAGAAAACTCGAACAGCTGGAGATGAGTGTCTGATTTATGCAAAGGATGGATTTTGTAGTTTTGGATATATATTTTTATAATTGAGATTATTATTTAGGTACTACACCACAATTTCCATAAGTACATATTCAACAAATACGTAGCAGATCATTTCTCTTTCAGCATCGTCTTTTTCCCAGTGTTTGATTTATCTTTCGGTAAACCTGATGTGCCTCTAGGCCGTGTGGTAAGAATCCTACAAAACATGGCTATTTCCCTAGCTAGCAAGTCGGGGAGCTGCTCCGAAACTAAAATCATATAAATTATAATATTTCTTGTCACTTAAAAAATCACACGTAACTTACGTATTCTCCGGTTCAGAAGGTTCATCAGTATCTTCGTCACCTTCTTCGGGTGTAGCTGAAATCATTGTATAGAAGAAGGGTTTTAAAAAAGGCATACTTTTATTTATCCAAAATATATGATCACTCGGCACCATGCCCTTTACCCTTCGCTAATTGTAACTTTCAGAAAAAACAAATCCAAACCAAATAGACTTATTTTCAGCAGTTTCACAGTCGACAATGATTAAATTATGTATAAAATAAAGCTGGCTTTGATAAGTAATTACCTAAAAATAGGAGATGAAATTATAGTGTCGCGAAATAAATGTCCATAATTTACAACTTTATAGTTAGCTACAATAGCAGTTACGCAGCTAATGGTTCATAGATGGCGCTTTGAACAATAATCGAGAAAAAAGTGTTTAAAATGAAACGACATTACAATACGATGTCCTATTTTTAGATAGTTACTGCACAAATCCAGCTATTATATTTTAAAAGATTGTGACAACATAAATTTAGTATGACACTTTGATGGAGGTGATCCTCCACCTTCATCAAAGCCTTAATAAAGATGTGCATATTGATCACTGGCAAGCTAAGCTTACATTCATCTTCAGTAGTCTGTGCCACGCAATCTGGGGTAATGTAGGTCCTCACGAGGTTAATCTTCAACTTGGCGAACGGTTTCATTTGTTCCTTGTCCACTTCCTTCGATATGATAGCCGGTGCTATTGGCTGAAACGGCGACGTTTCTTCGTTGGCAGCCTTGAGAAGATAAAGTAGAAACCGTTGAAATTGTAGTATTTATAATACCTACTTTAAAAAACTTATGACTCCCAAAAGAAGACATTGTATTTCTTATAAATTAAATTTTATGTTCTTTGTAGAATTGATTTCGCTGTAGTCAGTTAAGGGTTGCCAAGTTCTTTAGAAATTAAATGCTTTTGAAAACATTTTTGTATCAGTTGCTCTCAGATTAGCGTGGTATTAAACCCACCGAAGTTTATATGAGAAAATAAGTTTATCATCCAACCATTTGCCAACCTAAAATAAAGTACTGATTTCTTTTTCATTCTGGTACTAATTTTCGTTCGACTATTTCGTCCTTCGAATAGTGATTTGCCGTCTTCCTTCCACTCACGCACGATACGGCCAAAAGATGTCTCAGCTTCAAAGATCACCTAAAATGGGTCATGTAGCATTCTGAGACAATTTGATGAAGAACAGTTCATAGGAATAAACTTAAATACCTTCCATTCGGGCATTGATTTATTATACGACCTTAAGAGGGTATGCTGTTGTCAAAGCGCCCATACAAACGTAGTCCAGTCATATTTTGAGTATTAAGCTATGAAAATCTATGAAATTTTCAAGACACAATCTAGAAACAAATATCTGTGTCGGTGGTGAGTCAGATTTTCGTTTAAATATATACTTCCAGAGTTACAGGGCGTCAAAGTATTGTATTTTTCGGTAATAAAAAGCCCCAACTTTGAACCTGATTTACAAGAGTATGAATCAATTTAGAACAATTTGGAAAAACCACCGACATCTGAAATTTCATTAGTATACTGTATTAAAAAAATGGTTACATAATATACTGTATCCTTCAAATGATCCCTGGACTACGAAACATCCAAATAACGGGTGGATAACATCGCGTAATGTATGCTGTCTCACCGTACGCGCTCGGGTAGGATAGGGCTCGGAGAGGGACAGCTACAAAACAATGCAACCTTGAAACTGACCACGTGGTCTTACCAACATAGCCTCTTAATTACACCCTTACCTCAAACTTGAGCCCGCTGTCAGTCCCAGCATCAATGGGATACAGATTGAGTCTTATATTTGGATCCCAAGTGCCGGTATGTGCGTTGCATAGCTCCAGATTAGATACTCCAAGGAACCAATCAGGTGAAGGCAGTATTGCTGAGACCAGAGATATGAAGTGCATGTCTTTGCTGGTTCGGAAGCTGGCAATGGTGGTCATGTTTGGTTTTGGTGGTCCTATTGCTTTTATAACGGTCCTGACGTTGGTGCGGAGCTGTAAAGTACGTTAATGGTACGAAAATAGTCCCTTATTTTTGTTTATTGTTTATTTGTTTATTGCACATAATAATAATTACACAGTCTATTATAATTTAAATTGTACAAATTAGAGTGGCCTATCCTATAAGACCTAATAAGAGATTTCTCCCGGCACTCAAACTGGAGCTTTCAAAAAATAAATATACTGTAAAAAAACCTACATACATATTTGCCTGCAAATTCGTTTGGACGGACGTCAGAATCACATTTGAAATACTGGGCCTAAAAGTAGCCTAATATCCTTATCCAAGCCTTGTCTACGTGCATGCCTTTCATCACATTTGGTTGCATCTCGTTTACCTACTACCATCCCATGGGTGTCGCAAAATGCGTCATAGGGGAAAAGTCATGAGATGGACAACAGCATCGACTTTTGTAGTAACATCATCTCACTGCTATCATCAATGATCACCAATCAGACCAGTGATTATGCCAAATATGGAAAGTCTATATACAGTCTATATACAGCCGATTGTAAAATGTTTTTTTCTGAATTGAAACATAATTCGTTCGTTTAGCATTTTATTTACAGTACAGCTTTTGAACTAAGTTGTCGGTGTGGCACCTCAACGACATAAAGACCTGTCTCAGCATATGCTGCAGCTGTAGCTATAGCGCTGATTTTCAGAAAGGCCCTGAGATCCCCAGAGCTACTTCTGTTTTTTGGTTCTTCCTTTAAAACAATTTAAGTAAATATATTTTTCTACTCACATCGTTTAAAATTTCAATCTCAAGCTGTGTCGTGTTCCCTTGTTCGGCCAACATTCTCAAACCTTCAGTAGCTACGGAGTTGTCTTTGAACAGTGTGAATTTCTTGTTGTGCGTGGCTCCTACGACGTCACTGAATCTGGCGAGGTCTTTAGACTCAGGAAACATCTTTGGATGAGTGTTCTCGGACCATGTGCCTTCGAACTGTAACTGTGCCATCATAGTATAGATAAGAGCAAAAACCTGGTCTTCAATCCAACTAGTAGGAGGACGGCCCGGTAGACGTTTCCCGGTACGTGGTCGCCACTCGAGAACTCTTACGCCTACATATTTCTATTTCATGAAAGTTGTAGGTATACCAAGCTTACTTCATATCGAGCTTCCTCACACACCCGGCAGTCCTTGCTCTCCTTAGGCAGTAGATCCTCATCCTTTCTCCGATCCTCACACACCCTCCTGGTCAGAGGACCCTCGGAGTTGTACCACACGTCCGGCTTGATGGCCACGTACGCGTTGACCGTGACGCATTTATTCTCTTTAGGCGGTGCTATCCAGAGGACCTGTTCCAAAACATGCAGAATATTACAGCATCACGATAATCATAAGAAATCCTTGTTTGGACACGGAGCTCTGTACATAAAGAGTAGAATTTTAGCAAGGATAAGATTCAATCGTTTTTAGGAATGGATAATCCGGTGTTTTGCTCTTATGTTAGTAGTATGTAGTTATGAAGAGAAAAGAGTACTCTTGATTTACATAAATTTTAGGTCTCATACTCATATTAAAAATTTAAATAGAACAATAAAACCAGTCAATACCTGAGTAGCAGTTTTAGGCGTAATATCAGATTGGAACACGGTGTTTGGACAAACGTCTTTGGTTATTGTGTCAGTCCTGGAAGTGTCCAAAGAGCTGATCAGCCTGCCAGGGTCTAGTGGTATTGGTCTGCGAGGGTTCTTCTCATTGTACTTCTCATCGCCCGTCAAAAATATAGTGAACGCTATGAATGAAGATCGTTCCTCTCTAGATGAGAGTCTCACTGAAATAGTTCAAAGGATTTTATTTGCGATTACTTGAGATTCAAAGAGTAAAAAAAGAACGATGGTAGACTATGTGGTTCTCTTCGGAATATAACCATATTGAATGTCTGAAATAAATTGTATTTTTATTTCCTTTGCAAAGTTAATTGATCGTCATATCAGAGTGCTTCCCGTGGCCATAGAAAGTAGAAGTGTTATAGGCTGGGTTTAACTTTAGCATAAGTGAGTGAAGAGAAATTGATGTAGAGGCTATAGTAAAGAGTAGGAGTAGAATTGGCTCTACTGAACCCTATATGAGACTTCATAAGTTTTTAAAACATTGATGGATTAAAAGCCCAAGAAAAAGGTGTAATGTATGCAACTAAAGTTATTAGATTTGAGTTTGATATCAATGTCAGCCGCATAACTTATATTACAATGGATATTAGCCTCCACAATACTTATATTGACATGTCCATTTAGAATTCCATGAGAGAATCTGCCATTACCACCATGCTTGGCTGGTGGATTGGAGTTTGCAACATTTTGTGGACACGTAGGCAAGTAAAAAGTAAGATACTTGCTTACCAGTATAGTTCCGTCCAGGAATGTACTTATCGTCCACTCCATCTATTTCCAAGAAGAACCTGTTGTCTGCTGGCAGCGGCGCGGTGTTGGTGCCCAAGGGTCTCCGGTTACACGAATACTCAGGACCGAGGCTGCAGTAGTAGCCATCCAAGAGTAGAGCCAAGCACAATGCATGCTTTATACCTGGAGATATTGCTGTCTGTAGCAGCTTTAACTGGCTAAACTAATTGAGTTTTTTTTAGAGACAAGGAATGCTGCACTAGAGCTTTATCTCATCAGATGGTAAGTGACAATGGGCCGACATGATGAATGAGTGATCGCCCTAAAGAATGCACGGCTAACATAGCCTTAGCCATCATTTGCATAAAAGATCGAGAAGTTGAGAAGCTGAGAGGCTATGTTGGTAAGACCACGTGGTCAGTTTCAAGGTTAAATTGTTTTGTAGCTGTCCCTCTCCGAGCCCTATCCTAGCCGAGCGCGTACGGTGAGACAGCATACATTATGCGATGTTATCCACCCGTTATTTGGATGTTTCGTAGTCCAGGGATCATTTGAAGGACACAGTATATTATGTAACCATTTTTTTAATACAGTATACTAATGAAATTTCAGATGTTGGTGGTTTTTCCAAATTGTTCTAAATTGATTCATACTCTTGTAAATCAGGTTCAAAGTTGGGGCTTTTTACTACCGAAAAATACAATACTTTGACGCCCTGTAACTCTGGAAGTATATATTTAAACGAAAATCTGACTCACCACCGACACAGATATTTGTTTTTAGATTGTGTCTTGAAAATTTCATAGATTTTCATAGCTTAATACTCAAAATATGACTGGACTACGTTTGTATGGGCGCTTTGACAACAGCATACCCTCTTAAAGCCACAACCTTCGGATTATGGCTCGGCTATGCAGCTCCGGATAAAAATGTCGTGTGAATACAAAATGATCACCCGAAAGTATTAATTTTGATCCGCAAGTTCACGCAGTAGAGGTTCATTCCAGGTATTTTTATCTGGCTTGGCATCACATGCTCCTGCCTGCCTGGGAAGCTATCACCATATTATTTAAATCAATAGCCAAAAAGTATCCATAAATAACCGCAACATTGACTATATGAAAGAAAACATAGGCCTTCATCCATTATCTTAAACTTATCTGAGTCTCTCCCTATTATATTCAACCTTAATTGAAGAGATTATTGAACCAATGTATCGACATTATCTTGAAAGGTGAAAATCTGCGTGGAAAATGATATTGTATGTTGAATAATAAAGAACCACGTTTATCATGCGTATTGGTGATTGCAGTGTATTTTGATGTTGTTTGTTGCTATATGATGATTGAATGTTAAGCTATATGATTGCGATGTTTAAATCGTTAATAGTACTTACCCAAATATTTCATTGTACTCTTAAATAATTGCTTTTAATAACTATTCTGAGCTTTAAATAAACTGTTTACATAGGTGTTGATTGTACAATTTCTGACCGCTAACTAACTCTTCATTAACAATTAGTGTTAATTCGTATGACACAGTTTAAATTGCGTCCTAATAAGCCTCGAAAGCTAAATAAACATCGTCAAACAAAGGGATTCTAGCTGACTTGGGATACAAATAAAAGGTTTTTTTATATACTGTTAGTATTGTTTTATTATTTCGTAAAATTAATAATCAGATCACATTAAAAATCGGCCAAGTGCGAGTCGGATTCAGGCACTTTTCACACACACACATTCCATACCATTATTTATAAAAACGAGCAAAAATCACGTTTGTTGCATGGGAGCCCCTTAAATATTTATTTGACTCTGTTTTATAGTATTTGTTGTTATAGCGGCAACAGAAATACATCATCTGTGAAAATTTCAACTCTCCATCACGGTTCATGAGATACAGCCTGGTGACAGACGGACAGACAGACGGACAGTCAGGTTTTAGTAATAGGGTCCCAGGCAGAATTAGAATTTTAGGTTGACGGATCGTTTTAAATTCGGCATCAGCACTTCTATCCTAAAATATTTAATTTTGTACAGAATGTATGATTTATGAACATTTCATATCATTGTGCTTTCACCATCCAGACAATCAACACAAAAAATTGTGGAAAACACTTAACGAATCTGATATCATTGTATTTATAAGTGCGATACAAAATATAGGTAACTTAGTAGTGTAGGATATTGTTACGATATAATTTACTAAACGGAAAAAATTAGAACTTTGATTTCGGCAAATCCCTCTTCTTTGAAATCCAACCATGTCCTGGAGAAATAGGTGTCATAATTCTGCGTTGTGCTGTAAAATACAAATAGTTTAGGCAAAACATTTGATAAAGTATTTGCATTTAAAAAAATTTTTTTAGGTAATTTATTTTTCAACCGACTTCAAAAAAGGAGGAGGTTCTCAATTCGACGCGTATGTTTTTTATGTTTGTTACCTCAGAACTTTAGACTGGGTGTACCGATTTTGATGATTCTTTTTTGTTTGAAAACTGGTGCTTCCCGTGTGGTCCCATTTCAATTTGGTCCAGTTCTCACAATGGCATCAATGAGAAAACCATATAAGTCTTAAATTTGCTGTAGGTCTGTTAGAAGGCAGTTGAAGTCGGTAGTTATTTTTGAACGCGTCAACTTGTACCCAAAAATATATCAGAAACTAAAGTAAACGTTGATTTTTACAAACAGTCAGAAAAAACATTACACAAAAACATATAGATACAGAATTTTTTATAAAACAACAAAAAGTTTAAAACACGTGGAGCATAGAATAAACGGATATTTAATCATGACTACATTATGTGTTGTCCAACGGTGGTTTTACCTGATAAATCCTGATCATCATCCTCGTTACAATCATCTTCACATTCAGCTCTCTCAAAGGTTTCGTAGTGCGATTTACAAAATTCGGACACCGACTTCCGGGCGCCTGGTTTTGCCTGAAACATCAATCTCCCGTTCGGTTAGGATCTTGACTGAAATATATCTAGCTAAAGGAGTCCTTTGCTTTGCGGTTTAGCTTTACTTCCTATCGTTCCTGGGGTGTCAGAGTGGAAAACAGAAGACGAGCGCTCTCTTCTAATATTGTAGTGTTTTAATAATTATCCGCGTCTTGGCCCCCTTGGATAATCGTTCCTTAAACCAGAGATTCCTCAAGTGTATCCCATTCTTTCTGCCCATCAGTTCTTAAAAATGTAATAGATATCGGTGATAATGTCGTAATAAACTCAATTAGGTTCGACTGACCTTTTGAACGTTTAAGCCTATAGATCATTCGTCCATTACATTTCTAGAATTTATACCCTGATACGATTCATCATCATCATGCATAGCCTGCGGCAGTCCACTGCTCTCCGCATCTATTCACGTCCGGCTACCCTACGTAAGTCGTCTTTCCACCTCGCCGGGGGACGTCCTACACAACGTTTGCCTAGGCGTGGTCTCCACTCGAGAACTCGTCTGCTCCACTGCCACTTCAGTTTGCTAATACGGTGAGCTATGTCGGTCACTTCGGTTCTCTGACGGATCACTTCGTTCCGCGGTCCATCAGAGAGACTCCGAGCAAAGCCGATAGCCATAGGATTGCCGAGGGGATTTTCCATGGTTCACTTGATCCGCAGGAAGATTTGGTGACAGCAGTAGGATTTTAATGATTGCAGCGTAAGAGAAGACATCTACAATATATCGTACGTCGTATGATAATGATAAAACCCTTCACGGAAAGCTCCTTTGTCAAGGCAGATAGAAGTCATGTCGTGGTGAGTGACGAGAAAGGGAAAATATTTATCGGAACCATCTGTGACTGCAATCTGAAAATATCGCAAATATAATACCATGAACTCACGTCAGGGTCATATTTCTCAACAGCAACACCGTCCACCAAATGGTACCTCTCCCTCCACTGGTAGCCTGTCACCTTCCCACCCTCGCAGTTCCCCTCACATTCGCTCCATTCCTGCCACTGGGACATGGGACATTCTTGTGGAGAGTCCATGTCTGGTATCACTGGCAGGTCACTGAGTAACAAGCTTACGATCATTTATCACTTAGTTTGGACATGTATTTTTACACAACGGGTTGCCACTTTATGTAACGCCGTGTGATAGCTCATCCAGAAAACATTTTAAGCATATGGCAACAGATTCGGGTTTTACACGTTGACCTATATATGTTTATGTTAAGCTTACCCTATGATGCCTAGCTCTTTCCAATTCGCTTTAAGAGATGCTTAGTAAAGTTTATAAAGCTTGAGCTCTCAGAAAAAAATAGCGGGATGCACCTGCTTTATGGTTGCAGAAAAAAGAAAACATCGAAGCAGTAAACCAGGAGTAGAAGGAAGTGTCTTAGTTGTAGAAGTATGGCTCACCGGCCGTGGTCGCTGCTATCTAGATACCTGGATGGTTCTCCTGGATCGGGGTTATCCTCTGATCCTCCCGTCTCTTCAGTGCCAGGTTCACCTGCCTCTACAGAAAAGTAAAAGTTAAAATGTTTTACGACGAAAAACGATCAAGGATTTTTCTAGATAATTAAATGACATAAGTTCTCAAAGAACACGAAAACAAGTATTTTTCGCGCACAGCTCAACAAAGTGATTCTGCTACAATACTCCATACGAATGTGGCAACAGAGAGAATTTTCAAATTCCCACTTGTTTCTGTGGCTGCTTTGTTTTTCTTTCGAATTGATGCATACGATTCTGTAGTTCTTTTGACCACAACTTTGCCGGACTTTATGGGTGTCCCTGGCAGCAAACCTAATAGTCTACTCACCAGTAGTTTCTTCACATTCCCTTTTATAAGTTTTTACTAGTTTAATGTGTAATTTTCCAAAAGGATGCATGTCTTTCATATCCATCTCGTAGAACGGAGAGTTTTTATCGTAAGAACTCATTTGGACCCGCGACACAGCGTCTTGAGGGAAAGTTTCGATGTTTGCCGACTAGAAAACAAAATAGCGCTTTATATTACGACCGAGAAAAGTTTTATTCTTAGGCTAGCTCACAAAGCTCACATTTATATATCAACAGTCAATAGCAGCAGACGCATCATTGTTAGCAATGTTTTTTGATTGGTTTTCGTGAGAGAATTTTCTATTATCAACAAGTTTGGCAGGCAGATTGGTGATTGCAGTAAGATATTGTTCTTACATAGGTATAGGCATATTCTAAAGCCAGGACCACACGCCTGCCTGCTAAGATAACACTAAGAAAAGAATGTATACGCGGGCAAAATCTGGGAGATCTAGTTTACTACCAATTACTCCCAAACCAAACTACCAATCACCCTGCCAAGTGTTGTATAATTTCGGCAAATTCACTCAGTGAAAATATAACTTTTCTGATCGATGAGAGAATGCCCAATGTCCAATAGTGGAGCTGATGATGACTCTTCAAATCTGAGGTATAACTACCTCATAAGAAACTCCGCTATCAGTCCCAGCATCCCAAGGAAACAAGCTCAGCTCTCTTTCCTGTAGCCACGTGCTATCCTCAGTGCACAGCTCAAACCTGGTCACACCAAGAAACCAGTCTGGAGACGGGTACAAAGCTACAGCCGTGGTGACCAGGTGGTTCACTTTATCAGCCCTGAAGAATGAGTAGGATGGAATGTTCATCTTTCGGTAGCCATGAGCTTTGCCTTTTATGAGTGTTCTGACGCCATCTCCAATCTAAAAAAATATTATGCCGCAAAATAAATATGATTAATTTAAAACTTTATAACGCTTTATAAGCTACAATAGCAGTTACGCAGCTAATGGTTCATAGATGGCGCTTTGAACAATAATCGAAAAAAGTGTTTAAAATGAAAATTGTGATTCACTGTGATACTCATTTCGCGACATCACAATCTGATGTCCTATTTTTAGATAGTTACTACACAAATCCAGATATTATTATATATCCAGACAACAGAAATTTAGTATGAAAATTTGATGGAGGGCTTAAGAATAATATTCTTTTATAGGCACTTTGGCGATTTAACATGATATAAAAGTACTTAAATAATTTTTCATTTATTTTAGAGCTATATTAGAGCTACAAATTCCATGTCAATTGTTTACCGATTACGGATCATGAGCTACGGGGGCTTAATAGAGTCCTGGTTACCCTTCGGCTACTGAACCCTAGAAAGACAGTTTGCACTAACTTTTCCTCTCATTTCTTCTTCGATTTTGCTCGAGTTGGCGTGTTCAGCTAAATCCTTCAGTCCATCTGTGGCCAGAGTACCAGGAGCCCATAGGATGAAGTCGATGGAGTGTGAAGCTCCAATGAACTCACTGTAGCGTGGTGTCCAGTCGTTCTCCGGGAATAAAATCGGATGCGTGTTCCTCGACCAGATACCAGTGAATTTTATCTGTTGGGCAAATAAACACGCAAATAACCATCAAAATATATGTCGATTAGTTTCACGTTTCCGGACTATGCTTAGGGTCTGCCCCTTAGACACCAGCTACGAGTGTGTAGGCAGGTACCTCGTATTTCGCCTCATCACAAACACCGCACTCGTAGTTGAGTTGCTGAGCGACGTCGTCCGGCGGCCTCATGTCCTCACACAGCTTCCTGGTGAGAGGAGCTCCGTCCTCGTACCACACCTCGTCGTTCTCAGACACCATGGCGCGAAGAGTGACGCAACCATTCCCTGATGGTGGCGCTTGCCAGTATACCTGGGCAATTATAGGAAGGTATAGCATCGAACATTGACATCATCAGATAACGCTTATAATCATCATAAGTTATATGTTTTTAATAGGACACGACTGTTGGCCTCCTTAGATTTTCCAAAAGGGGATTTGGCAGGCTGAAAAGTTATCGCAGCTAGATCTTGCTGATGCAGCCTATCTACTTAAAATTTTCGGTTAGTCGATTTTTACGACACCCACGGTAATAAGAAGGGGTGATCCTTTTTCGACGTCCTCTTGGCTAACTACCCCATGCTACCTAAGCATCACAAACATCCGTGTTTATAGCACTTTTGCGTTCCAGCCTGATAGGTATCAGAGCCAACACCTCATTAGCTTGAGGCTTCTGAGTAAGCTTGATTTACATCCAACAGTATTCAGCACATGAGGTAAGATGAGGCTCAAAGCAAATCCATTAAAGTTTTAAAAAGTTTGATAAAGACAATTTACCTCTACGGAAGTCTTAGACGAAGATATAGCGTGTTCGACGGAGTACGGGCATCGGTCGCTGAATTTCGCAGTGACTGGTGATATGGGCCTGATGTCGCCGGGGTACAGCGGGATCATTCGTCTGGGGTTCTTGGGATCCGGTCGGCTGTCCGCTTCAGCGGATATCATGTATCCGACGAATCGTGACTCCTCGTCGGTTACCGATATTTGTACTGTGAATGTTGGTTTTGAGTGAGACTATGCACCTTTCGTTGATTCACAATCAAGAGCCGTGGTAGCTCAGTTGGGTAGAGAGACTGACGTCCTTGAACAATCGAGGTCCGGGTTCCTCCTCCGAGAAAATGAGTTCCAATTTGTTATTTGAAATTTATGTACGAGTGATAACAAATATTACCATTGGCTTTTCGGTGAAAGAAAACATTGTGAGGAAACCTGCACACCCCTGAGAAGAAATTCAAAGGTGTGTGTGAAGTCTACCAATCCGCATTGGGCCCGCGTGGTGGACTATGGCCTTTGTAGGAGAGTAGGCCTGAAGATACCATTAATAAAAGCCGTGGTCGCTAATCCTCTTAGTCATTACTTATCAAAGCCAGCGCAGCGGTTCTGTTTTAAAAGATTACGGTGAAATGAAATTTGTATGAATGGAAAGGTTTCAAGTAGCTATAGAGTAGTTAGTAAGTATTTTATGAATAAAAATTAAATAGTCTAAAGCCTCCCAAACTTTATTATGCCCCAACACGCTTAGACTAACATTCCAGAGTCCCAGATTCCCGGTGGCGATACCTGTCGGTATTTAGTTTGGTTGGTGGTAGGACATTTTCTTTTACAGCCAGGCAAGCTATGATACACCGTCTGCCGCCAAACAGCAATGTGGCTGTGTTCCGGCTTCCTTATCTCTGGTTTCGGTATGAAAGGAAGCAGAGAGGTAGGTAGCAAAAAGATTCTTTTTTCATGACACATTAATTTTAAGGCCGTGGAACCTGAGACCAAGCTTGCATGCAGTGTTCTTTTTTCAAATTTTTATTTCGCTTACCCGTATATACCTGTTCTGGAATGTACGTATCGTCAGCATCAGCTAAGGTCAGTTTAAATCTACCGTCCGGTGCTGAAGAATGTGTTGTAGAACCATAAGGTCTCCGGTCACATCGAAAGCTAAACACCCCTGTCTTTGTTACAACGAATAAAATGACTGCATACAAATTAAAATTCATTTTTCTAGTGTAAGAGAGCGAACCATCGGACTAATTTAAGTAAATATTTTATAAAGTCCAAAATGTCTTCGTTGCTATATGTCTAGACTCAAAATGTAAATTACTGTAAGTCGGTCAGCAGTTAAATATTCAAGATATCATATTGCAACGAATTGATCTCATTTCTGCCTATTGACCTGTCTAGATTACGTTTTTAGGGTTCCGAATCCGAGAGATCCGTTCGGAGCTATGTTGTTGAGAATCCTACAGCTTATAATAAAGTTTTTAACCCAGTTATTATTATTATAGCTCCTAAATAGAATTAGACCTAATTGTTACGCACTTAGCCAAAAAATCCGGAGCTCCCGCATTCGATTCCCAGTGGGAACCTGTCCTCTGTTTGATTAGTGGTAGGGCATTTTCGTCACCATCAGGTGAGGTTAAGTATAAAGCCAAGTGAAAACCCTTATGTAGGTAGGTACACTCGAGTACAAAAATATGTACTTTTGAACCATGTCACATTCACCTTTAGTTGACATTTCCTTAAACACACTACATAGGAACATACAAGTCTAGCTAAATTAGCTAAATGTCTAGCTTAATTTTATCTATTCATTCTATGGCATCACTATGGCATCAACTGTAACTGTACCACGCTTAAACGATGTAAAATAAACAGCACTCTGTTTATAATCGCTCGACACTGAAACAGCATCAAGCATAGCGTTCTATCCTGAGTTATTGTATGACGCTAACACGACACTAAATAAGCGCAACCGGAATGGGTGTGTGAGACTGTCAACGCAAAGTGTTTTATTTTATCAACAAAAATAATTAATTTTACGACTATACAGTGTTGTGTAAATGTCTACAAAGCCTATAAAGATGCCGTCGGCAACAAAGGACTCGACGATCCTAAAGATCGCAGTGGAAATGCTAAATGCGCCCGATAAAGTGCCACAGTTGATAGAGTTTGACCAAAGTCAGCCTTTGTCCAGCATCATACAGGAATTATGTGAGCGCTGGGGTCTTCCAGACCCAGACAATTATGCTTTACAGTTCTCCGAAAGCAATAACCAGAATTACATCACCGAAAAGAATCGTAATGCAATCAAAAATGGGTCTGTTTTGAGACTCGAATTGTCACCAGCAAAAACTGTACAGGATATCCTTTCTAAGATAAACAATGGTTCTGAAACCGATCAAACCTCTGCTCTGTCA
Source organism: Carcina quercana (assembly GCA_910589575.2). Taxonomy (NCBI): domain Eukaryota; kingdom Metazoa; phylum Arthropoda; class Insecta; order Lepidoptera; family Depressariidae; genus Carcina; species Carcina quercana. The sequence continues at coordinate 3,371,038 of OU342434.1, read as the reverse complement.
AAATTGTCAACTTCCAGTGGTGATCTCACCTTTGCATTCGAATTTATCAACAAGAAAGGCCTTTCTCTTATTATAAACAACATTGAAACAGGTAAATTTAAAGGAAATGCTTTAAAGTACGCCCTTATTACGTTTGTAGAGCTCATGGACCATGGGATCATATCATGGGACATATTAGAGAATCAATTCATTAACAAAGTTGCAAGTTTTGTCAGTAATCAGACAACCACTCAAGATCCTCAGATTATTCAATCATGCCTCTCAATTCTTGAAAATATTGTACTTAACAGCTCTGGAAAAAATGCTCATGTTGAAAAGGAAATAACTATACCAAACTTGGTGTCCCACCTGCAAAATCCCTATCAGGACAGCATTATTCAACAAAATGCAATTGCACTTATTAATGCTATATTCTCAAAAGCCGATATGATTAAAAGAAAAACTATTGCAGCTACTTTGGCTTCTAAACAAGTCAGAAATGTTATTTATGAGAATCTTATAGGAGCAAGTGATTTCTCAAAGAATGTTTCTAAAGAAGCCCTAGGTACTGAATTAGCCCATCAACTATATGTTTTGCAGTCCTTAATGCTAGGTCTACTGGAACCTAAAATGAGAACAAGGGCAGACTCTCAGGAGCAAGAGTCCCAGGATAAAATAAAAGAACTCCGAAAGATTGCATTTGATAATGACAACAGCTTCAATATTGAAGTGACAACAAGGAGGCAGTTGGGTAGTTTCTCTAAAGACTTCAAAAAACTTGGTTTCAAATGTGAAATTGATCCAATAAAAGACTTTAATGAGGTACCTCCTGGTATCTTGGCTTTAGATTGTATGCTGTACTTTGCAAGAAATTATCCAGAAGACTACACAAAGATAGTTTTAGAAAATAGTTGCAGAGCCGATGAACATGAATGTCCTTTTGGCAAGACAAGTGTTGAGTTAGTAAAACAACTTTGTGACATATTGCACATTGGGGATCCTCCGAGTGAACAAGGACAAACATATCACCCTCTATTCTTCACTCATGACCACCCTTTTGAAGAACTATTCTGTATTTGCATAGTGCTGCTCAATAAAACCTGGAAAGAAATGCGGGCAACAACAGAAGATTTTGTTAAAGTATCGAGTGTGGTCAGAGAACAAATAAGCAGAGCATTGTCAGCATCTCCAAAAGGTTTCGACAAATTCCGACAAAGGATAAACCAGTTGACATATGCTGAAATTACTCAGATTTGGCAACAGGAACGAACTAATCGGGAGGTTTGGGAGTCACATGCTAGACCCATAGTAGAACTTAAAGAAAAAATCACTCCAGAAATCATTGAACTGATCCAACAACAGAGACTAGGTGTACTTGTTGGTGGGACAAGATTCAAGAAATATTCAAAAGGTCAAAGGGTAAAAGACAAGTTTTGGTTTGTCCGCTTGTCACCTAACCATAAAGTGTTGCACTATGGAGATTGTGATGAAAAGAATACACCAAGTTTAGAGGAACTGGGTTACAAATTGCCTGTCACTGATATAAAATGTGTTGTTGTTGGCAAAGAATGTCCCCATATGAAAGACTTGAGAGGCAGGAAGATAACTCCGCAGTTGGCCTTTTCATTAATCTTGAAGTCAGCTGAAATGCCTTCTCTAGATTTTGTAGCCCCTGATGAACAAATATTTGATTACTGGACAGATGGTGTCAATGCTTTACTAAAGGAAAAGATGTCAAGCAAGTCCTTTGAGAATGACTTAGAAACCCTTTTGTCCATGGATATTAAAGTACGTCTTCTAGATGCTGAAGGTATCGATATACCGCAGGATCCACCTCAGATTCCGGAGGAACCCGAAGACTACGATTTCTATTATGATAATAATTAGACTAGATTTTAATGGAATAGAACTATTGTAAATAAAATCAACTACTTTCAGAAATCATCTACAAATATATAATTTTTATCTGTGCAATACAACGAAGTATAAATATTTAAATCAATTTCAATTTTGTAATATTCCTAATTTGAATTTCATTGGCTTTTAAATTTTACTTTATTTATATTACTATTCATGTAAGTTATTATAAGATATTTTAAAGACATTTTTAATTATATTTATAATTTTAAGAATGCACAAAAGTATTTTAGAAACTAATGATCTTTTCGAGGATAACTATAAAATTATACTTTTTAAAATATGTAATATTTAGAGGTAAATTATAATCAATCTTCCATTTAAAAGTTGTGTGGCCATATTCCAATATAATATTTTGTATACCAAAGATCACCTAAAGAACAAAATATATTTAAAAATGTGTATTATGAAATAAATATTTACTCAAACATGTTTAAATTTTTTATTGATAATTTTGTACAGATTGCATTGAATTAAGTTACAAAAACAATTATAGCAAACTATACCTCTCAATCACTGATTCATAATTTATAGCAATGTAATAATTCTCACCTTATCAAAATTAACAAGATCAATTCTAGAAACTGCTACACTCAATTAAACAACAAATATCCACATTTACGTACGTACATACACATTTATTGCATCTTGGAAACTTCAAACTTAGTGTTTATGATCTCTTCATCAGAGTCTAGTATAGGAAGGGTGCTCGTGGGTATGTTTTCTTCGACCCATCGGAGGTCGCTGTCGAGAGAATTGTGCGTTTCTGCGTCTTTGTCCATGTCCCCCGCCCCGCTGATGCTGGAGCCTCGCATCTTTACGCCGTAGGCGTCGTTTACAAATTGTTCCTCTTCATCTGAAATATTAATTATTTTTTACAACAGACTTAAAAAAGGTTCTCAACTCAACTTCATTTATTTGTTTGTTACGCGATAACTTTGAGAATCTATTTTGATATTTCTTTTTTTGGTTTGGTAGAGCATACTTCAGAGGTGGTCCCATATGAATTTTATCGAAATCGATTCAGCACTTTTTGAGAAAATCAACAAAAAACAAATATGACCCAGATAATTATACCTATAGGGGTGCACATTTAAGAGTCCCCTTAGGGCAGTTGAAGTCGGTTTCTAGTTCTTTTTGAACGCGTTAATATAAATAATAATAATTATATTTAATTAAACAAGTCGATAGCTTCAGTAGTCCCTGAGATAATCAGCTGTGACAGACACCAGAGTGAGATTCTAAGGGTTAAATTTTTTCATCGGCTGTTCGGAATCCCCAAAAGTAGCCTAAATCGGTTTAAATGTTAACGGCTACGTGCATACCAAATTTCATCACGATAGGTTGTGACTTATGTCATTGAAGCTGCAAGTGGTAACAAACAGAATAACTTCCAAAAATAATTTCTTTAGTAGCCTTTTCTATACGATTACAACTCACTGTCTCACATATCTTGTCTTCCCGCAACACAGGTCTCCTAGTGTGGGAGATAATGTAAATTGTATGTGTTTGTAGTTATCAGGATAATAAACATTTTTGTATATCGATACTAATATTATGTGGAAATGAGTTCGTTTGTTTGTCCTTCCCGTCGTAACTTTGAATGATTGATTGATTGATTTATGGCATAGGGAGGGATAGTTGAAGGGCCAGAAAAGCCCATAGGCTATTTTTGAAGTAAAACTTCTTTACGCACGCTTCACTTTGCGAGTAAGCTGGTGAATGCACGACGAAAGCGTTACGAAAACTGTGATCGGGCGAGGCGAACGGAAGTTGAGAGAGATATATAAACTAGTGCAGATAGAGAGTTACGTTTCGTATATTACTGTAGGAGCACGAGAGCGAGGTGCCTATCATAGCCAGTTTCATAAGAAGTTTTACTTCATTCGTGTGGTCTCATGACAGACAGCACACTCATTTTTTAATCCTGATCAAGCTTGTAGTTCCCATTGGATGATATCCGAAGTCTCGCATAGTCGCAGGCAAAAGTTTTCTCTGTGTAGTCTCTACAATTTAAGAGTGTTTTTACCGTCATCATCTTCAGCATTGTCTAGGAGTGGTGTGAAGGCGTATCGCTGGTTGTTGTTGGTGGGACGCCACAACACCATGATCACAGTCAGTACGCTGGCGAACAGAATGTGCCAGTAAGCTTCATCCATCCAAACTTCCTTCCAGTCCTGCGACAGCAAAGAAAACATGCAATGTTATATACAATAAAATAACCAATTTTTATTGGAAAATTTTTTTTCTTAAGGCGATCCACCTCCATCAAATTTTCGTACTAAATTTCTGGTGCCATAATCTTTTAAAATATAATAGCTGGATTTCTGTAGTAACTATATAAAAATAGAACATCAGATTGTGATGTCGCGAAATGACTATCATTAACATACAACTACACAGCGAATCACAATTTTCATTTTAAACACTTTTTTCTATTATTGTTCAAAGCGCCATCTATGAACCATTAGCTGCGTAACTGCTATTGTAGCTAACTATGAAGTTGTAAATTAATGATACTTATTTCGAGACATTTTAATTTCACCTCCTATTTTTAGTTAATTACTTATCAAAGCCAGCTTTTCTATTTTGAAAGATTATGGCAACATAAATTTAGTATGGAAGCATTACGAGAGGGATAACGTTAAGCTGCTTGTTTTTCCATTCGCCCAATGTCTTTCAATATTTGGAATTTGAAGAATTCAGCTTTGAATTCCTTCTAATATTACAAATGCTAAAGTGAGTTTGTCCTTAATTTACGCCTTCTACGAAACCTAAAGCTATAAACGGATTGCGAAATAATACATCAGTCGAACTAAGTTTTGTGTGTGTGTGGAATGTGTTTGCGCAAGGCAATTGGATGGAAAGCATGCTCAGCCAGAAGCCTCAAGCTTTCATTCCGGAACACAACAGTGTTATTGACACTGCTGTCTGGCGACAGACAAATTAGGTAACGCGGTGGTAGCTAGCCAGACATAAAAATTGCCACCAACCAAAAAGAATTCTGATAGGTATTGGTACCACAGCCGGGAATCGAATCCAGGACGTCAATGAAGCGACGAAGCCATGGAGGCGGTTAATTTTTTAATTTAAGAAAACAATACAAAACTCTTAATACAATCATACTCACAGTGATACACGCCAACACTCTATATGACTTTATGGAGTATAGCATGAATATAACCGACGATATGACAGCAAATATTAGTGTGTTAGTGAAATGTCGATACAGCGACAGCTTGATTGTGTTCCTGAAAACATAGAGATAGATTAGGTTCATTTATTTAACCTTGACAGACATATTTAAGTTTGCCATCGAAAAAATTTACCTTATTTCAAGGTAATATAAAAATAAAGCCACTAATTGAATTGTATTCAGACGTAAATATGACCAATTGCAGGCACTGACCATAAAACGAAAAATATGAGGTTATTTTCACGTTTTAATAAACTAAAATTGCAAAATTTATAATATAATTTCTCACCTCCTCAACTGCAGCGTCCGCATGGTGTAAGCTAGAGATACGAACACCCACCAACAGATGGCGCTGTCTAACAACGATAGAGGCGCCTCTGACAGTAGTAAATCTCTATTCGAGTCCTCTGCTTTGTGGTGGAGACGTAGCCACGCCTCTATGGCGGCGAGCAGGCCCCACAGCAAGCCCGCGCCGACCACGCGCTGCAACGCTGGCCCTAGACGAGGCCTGAAATTATTAAAAACATCATAGAGCCTCCATCTTAGCTATCTTATAGACCGACTGTTTAAATGAGTCCTCGCCCACGCAGTACAGGGGCGCGGGGGTAGGGCGACAAAGGAGATCGAGAGATGGGCGGGCGGCAGGCGCGCATAGTGTCCTGCCACCCGCTACCTACCTATAGTGATTACTAAGCAGTCATGATGATCGTAGTATCTTCATATACAGGTAGACGTTGGAAATTAAGTCACAGGCTGGACACTTCAAACAAATGTCGTGATATCGGTTTATATTACCATACATCGAATGGACGACGTTTGTTTGTATATGTCGCACTTTGATTGCTTAATAAGCTATTTCACATAACCAGTAGCTGTTGTACTAAACAGATCCGTTATGTAAAACAGCTGTACACATTCTAGATGGATTGTCATTGCGTTGTATTAAACAAAATAGCTACCCATGTTTTAGACGTTTTGCAGAAAAGATTATTATCAAACCCAAAAAGCATTTTGTGCAAGGCGACCGTGATTTAATATAAATAAATAACCTTTAAATCACTGTTTGGATTAAAATTTGGATTATTTTCACTCATATTCCATAACTAGGTTTATTAGTTTACTGGCCATATCCTATAGGCATGATTTAAAATGGAAGCGAAACGCTTGGTGCGAGCTGTAGGAATATCTAGTAGAAATGGTGATAGGGGAATGAATAACTCCTACGCACACTTTCCAAAATGAACCCTGTAGAATACCTATAGACAGGCAAGACCTATCATAAGAATACTTGTAGAAATGAACACAAACTTACTTGACTATACCGAAACCCAATGATACAATGATGACTAGCATTCGTGCCAACGCTCTCTTGGCCACTGACACCCACTCAGCAAACATGTAAGCCTCTGCGTTGAACAACCTGAGAACAAAAAGGAGTTATAACAATTGTTAGTCATCATTCCTATACCTTTTTAAGAAGTTATTCTTTTCATTATCATGTCTAGTTCATTATTAAGTCCAAATAAATAATTTGATTAGAATAAAATTACTATATCGGTCTAAATAGCTTGTGCAAATACAACACTATTTTCTGTGTTTTGTATTTTTCTGTGTACAATAAATTGTTAAATAAATAAATAAAATTATTTGTGATCTTTTTTTTGAACTTAGTACAGGTCCTTAAAATATAGACATACGCCACCACTAACTTTTTCGTACACCTATAAAAGAGAAACAATCACACCATACATTGTTTTGTTATATCTCAAACGGAATAGGCAGCGTTTTTGACCGACTTCAAAAAAGGAAGAGGTTATCAATTCGACAGGTATGTTATTGTTTTTTGCTTTTTTTTTAATGTTTGTTACCTCAGAACTTTTCACTGGGTGCGGTTTTGATGATTCTTTTTTTATTTGAAAGGTGCTTCCCGTGTAGTTCAATTTGGTCCAGTTCTGACAACGGCATCCATGAGAAAACGATATAAACCTTAAATTTGCCTTAGAAAAAGTAGACTTTTAGGGCAATTGAAGTCGGTTTCCAGTTCTTTTTGAACGCATTTACTTGTCGATTAACGTTTCCAGGCAGCTTGATTTTTTCCCACATCTTCAACAATTATATATTTCAACCAAATTACACAAAACCTTAACCAATTATATACCTAAACCTTCCTCAAGAATTATTCTGTTGATACATGAAAACTGCATCAAAATCCGTCTAATAGTTTTTGAGTTTATCGCGAACAGAGAGACGCGGCGAGGGACTTCCGTTTTAGAATATTTTTTATCACTTGGCAAAATTATTGTATTGTATATCGTACTCTACTTTGTAGATACGTACATGGCGCTAAGTGCTATGCTAAAAAAGTTTTGTATACCGTCAATCATAATAAAATAATAATAATAAAAATCAATTTATTCCAGCATACAGCCATATTTACACTACAACAAAAAAAAAACACACACAAAAAAAATTAAGGCTAGATTACGTGATTAGCGTATGGTAGTTCCGCCACACTTCCACGATAGGGCTTCGGGGCCACTCGGCGACGCTTTGTATGAGCAGGTTGCGGGAGCTGCCCACGCGCGTGTTGATAATAATCAGGATCGGAATAACTATACTTTAATCTTTCTAACATCATTGAATTGACATAAGACAGAATGAGATATATATACATGCTCAGCCGCAAATAATGTGTCAAAATTTTGCGAGTGGAACAATTTGGGTTAATACTTACCGAAAAAAAGCTATTCTTTAGTACTGCATTCGAAACCCTTCAGAACAACTACAATACATTTCAGTTGGTAAAGAGCGGGGGCGCTGGGTTAAAAGAGGTGCAAATGTTGCTATTGTCATCTCTTTTTAATACACAATGATGAGTAGCCAGTATAGATATAATTGTTCAACTTGAAACAACCTATCTAAAGGTACGTGTATCAGACAGATTATATATGTTTGCGGGAGTACTCACCCAGTTCTGTTAATAGCGGAATAAACACCGTAGTAGGTGGCGCTCTCCACCATGCCTAGCAAGGCCACGCCCCCTATCCAGTACTGTATGCGGAGCAGGTCGCGCCACTGCAGCGCGCACACCGCCAGCCACGACGTGCACAGCACCGTGTACACGCCGCACATCACCCCGAAGAACTGACGGTAGTTATGGCAATATTAATCATTATACTTTAGACTTCAGATTGTCGACGAGCTACATTGAGGGTCTTCACAAAAAATTTCGCCCCTATAGGTAGAGCGCTTAAGTTAGTCTTCGCCCGCGCGGTACAGGGGTGAGGAGGTACGGCGACAAAGGGGATCGAGAGACGAGCGGGCGGCGCGCGCGCGTAATGTCTTACCGCCCGCTCATTTCCGGGCGGACGACGACTTATTTGAAGCGGTCGGTCTAATGTAGGCGCGGCGCTACTTAGGTATTGCTAAAATACCTCAGGTGTCTAAAGACAAGTTTTTAATCAGTGCGTGGTGCCAATGATGACATACGGAACCGAAACCAGGTCCTTTACTGTGGGCCGAATAAACAAGCTCAAAGTCACTCAGCAAGCAATGGAACGAGCTATGCTCGGAATTGATCTACGTGATAAAATCCGAAATGGGGAAATTCGTAGACGAACTATAGCTCCTCGAGTCAGTGAGCTGAAGTGGCGATGAACAGGCCACATCGCTCGAAGAACGGAAAACCGATGGGGAGTAAAAGTTCTCGAGTAGCGACAACGTGCCGGGACGTCCCCCTATTTGATGGACTGACGACTTAGTTAAGGTCGCGGGGAATCGCTGGATGCATGTGGCTGGTCCATATGGCATAACTATGTCCAGCAGTGGACAGCTGATGATGATTATACTTATTTGGGCTTAAATTGTCGACGAGTTCCAATTAGGCGTTTCACGAAAATTGACGCCACTAGTTGGCGCCACCTTTGCAAGATCCAGCCCATAAATATGTATCTTTTTCCGTTTTTTATAAGGTAATCTTTCTTTTTATTATAATGCGCGCTGTAAAAACATAGTTATTACGAAGGTTTGGGACCGTACAAGTATTACGTAAGCATTATAAGGGGGTGGTGGACCTTTGCTTACGCAAGCATGGGGGGAGGGGGTAAGAGCTTTGATTACTTTTAGTGACAAGAGTAAGGGGGGTGGGGGTGTTAAATAATTGTAGTAAATTCGCTTACGTAATACTTGAACGGCCCCTTTGACAAAGAGTATCGTATGTTATAAAATAACAAAAGGGGAAAATATATATATTTCTGGTCACCCGACGGATCCCGCTAGACCTGCATCAAACAGTAGGCTACGCGTCCGGAGCGAGAGTTTCATTTCTATACAAATATGTACTACTAGTTATTCATATGGCATAAGCTTCCTCCATATAGTGAGGTAGGGAGATCAGCCCGATACACGTTTCCCGGTATGACCACTCGATTACTTTCTTCTTAATTTTTAAAATAACAGTGATAGCTGCTAACCAAGAATAAAACCTACCACAAGCAGAGGCCACAGTGCAGCAGACATATATCCTGAGGGTCCCAGCATGTCCACATGCACCGTTCCATTCACTTGAGCTGACGCGTGCACTGTCATCTTCAACAGGTATATGCCTTCTTTGTCTACGATGAGCAAGGGCGCTATTGGCTGCAAACAATAATGAGTGTCAACATAGGTGACGAATTCAGAATAGGAACACCCCATATCATCCCGCCGGGGGTATCTTGATTCTATCGATTACTCTCATGGAAAGTCGTATGCGGCGATCAATGAGGATTCTTATGTCCAGCAGTGGACCTATCAAAACACGTAGCTGATGAATGAAGATGTCAAAGGCTGCAGGCTTCCAGCACCCACTATAAGGAATGGGTGCTCCCCATGATCATATACATCAAAACTCATCTATAATCGGGTACTTAAAACCTCTACTAGCTCGCCCTTCGCGCGGCACGACGATGTCGGTTTTCACTATTATCACACTAACCTTATCACGACTGCAGCTACTTTTTAGGTTTCCGTATCCAAATGCTATGCCTTTTATATTGTAATAGGTAAACACATGAAATTTATACACATTTCGTTAAAAAATTTGCCGCTATAATAACAAATATATTAAAAAAAAAAAGTTAAAATAGATTTAGTGTTAAATATGGTGATGGTATGGAAATATAGCAATTGGCCGTTTTTTCAAATTTCTCTCAAATAGTGCATTGCACCATTGAACTTTACACTAAAGTTGTACAATAGTGAAATTAATTTCCCGCAACAAATAAATTGCCATATGATTAACTAAATCTCACCACTATCGGATGTCCACTTTTAGCTTTTTCTTCACAAATAGTTACATTGTAGAAGATTATCACAAAGAAATATGGATGTACAAATCCAATGTAAATGAAGTTACACAACAAAAAACTGAAGGTTTCGCTACCCAATGACATCAAATTTAAAATAGAAAAGACACTAATTTACATCTTCACTATTCACACAGTTTACTTTTTTCTGAATAAATATTAAATTGCAACTCACAGATTCTCCGGGTTGAGTTTTTGCAACTTCATTTTTGCTTTTATCTAAGTTTTTGCCAGCCAGTGTATTGTCCTCCAGTACTTTCGACAATTTTCCTTGACATTGGAAACTTATTTTATCATAAAACTTAGTGTGGATAGGTGCTGACGCGTTGTTAAACTCGTCTGACCTCTTCACGCGATTTGTGCATTGTACTACTCTCTGAAAACAAAATGACAAATTAGACGAATTTTTTAACTCACAAATTACAGGGTTTACTTCTTCTTAGCTACAAATAATATGAATCTGCAAGGTATATACAATAAACTGTAAACCTGACTACGAAAACTTTCTGAAATTATTGTATAACTGCAAAGGGATTAAACTTGCCGACAAACTAGACTATTGTGTAACAGAAAATGGTAGTCAACTTATAGTTTCACCATGGCTATCCACCTGTCTGTCAGTCCATGGCTTCACTCAGACACTCTTAGTACTAGAAAGCTGCAATCTGGCATGGGTATACATATTGATCACCCCAATTAAAGTGGTATCCTGATGGGCTACTATGGAATCGTACACTGCACGTGGCCCGACACACACTTTAATGGTTTTAACATTTAAAAATTCCACCTTCTTCCCACATTTGTAAGTAATCAAATATCATTATGGTCATCATGGTCATTATTTGTTCTTGTAAGGGTTCAATTTCTCAAGAGGTACAAAAAGGAATAGGAGCATCTTATAGGAGCATTTTTGGGTAATAATAAAACAAGAATATCAGTTTATAAAACATGTCATAGGAGAGATTTATATAACAGGACAAGAGTGTCAACTAATGTGCAGTTTCATTTACTACTTTATGTAATATCATTCAATAGCTAGATAATATCTATTTTAAATAAAACAGCAAAGATCCTACAACAAACTTTTAAAATGGTACAATGTATTGCAAAACTATTTTATATATTTTACTTACCTTTTCAAAAAAGTGGAAATAATCAGGTGAGCACATTGTAGACATCCATTCATACATAACAGTGACATTTGTGGACACAGATGCGTCACAATCAAAGTGCACTGAAAATATAACACATGGATGTTACAATAAAAAGCATGTAGAATAAAAATTATTAATTTACTGGGATATTTGATAGAAATAGCTGCCATAAACCCATTGCTTGCCCAGTCAAAATTTGAAAATATTTATTTTTCTGAACATAAATTCATTATACACATTTAGTAAAGCAGTATAATGGAAAGCATGGTGTCCCATGTCACCTTGAGGGAGAAAGGGGCTTATGTCCAACAGTGGACTTATGATGATAAAAGAATGTTTATTAATACCTGCTCATATGATTTTTATAAATAGAAATAAAATGTTGATAGGCCTAATCATATGGGTATTGATCTATTGACAAATCTATACTATCTGAAGTGGAAATTGTAACTTCCAGATAACAATTAGGTTTATCTTACCCGAGTTATCAGAGGTGTCAAATCGATCTAACAGTAAAATCAGCAAATACTTACACACAACTGTTAGTTTTGAGTCCTTAAACAGGGATTTCGCTAATGTGAATTCACATGATTCCTGAAAAGTATCACTAAATTTAAAACATACAATACAAATATTATGCCTACAATACGTATAATGGAAGTAGACTTTTCTCCAAAACTCATGTTTTTCATCTGTTTACCGTTTTTGGACTATGTTTGAGGCTGATAGGCCTTGATTGTAATCATAAAGTTGTACTACTTTTAACCACAAATACTGATTAAAACCCAATCGAAAGATTTTAGCGTGACTAATGCAAGAATAGCAACTCCATATTATGTCGATAGCGTGCCTGTCGAAATATTGCACCGCCCTTGTGCATGGAAATAGGTCCAATAAATCAAAATATAACGCGGAAATGCAGCATGAAAATAAAATGAGAATTTTCTTACCCCATTCAGTGCTAAATCCCATTTTCCTACATCGGAAAAGCATTGAGAAAAACTCACTATACATGCTACTAAAATAAATACACTAAGATTCATTTTGGTTTATTATTGGAACTATAAAATTATTTTATAACAGTTAAATTATTCTGGAGCATCATTCCGCGTCAAATTAATTGACTAATACTAGGTATTTTCACATAAAGCTGTGATTTTTCAGAATCCACAGCTAAACTTAGCATTTGTTTGACTCACTTTGACACAACTTTGACAGAAACCGAACAGTACAACGAAACGTTGCGTCATGCATGTCATCAATGCGTTTTGTTTACAGAATATTAGCGTTCTCATACTGTATCCATGCTATGTGCTGTGCAACATACCACAGATTATATATATATTTATTTATTTGGCTTGATTTTTGGGATGTGTATGCATTGATAGACCTATGTTACATTAAAAAAATATTATATTTTTATGAACGCTTCCACTTCGCGTAAGCAGAATTTTTGGAGGAGCGTGTGGAAGCACTGAATTTGTTTTTTGACAGCCTAGGAGTATATAATTGACAGCTACAGCCATTTGTGGTTCCACAATCGTGTCAAAATATTTATGTTTTGTTGTTCGTAATTTTGCTTTGAGATTCGCATAATATGTATTAGTTGTGATGTTTTCTTTTTATTATAATGCTGTACTACAGAAAATAAAAGTAAACTTGTCTGACTACAATGTTTTGGTGATCCAATATCCTTAACCAGCAGTGGTCGTCATGTCAGATTGCGCGCTGGTAACCAATGTAAGTGAACACGATGCCAGCATGGACGTGGGGAACGACAAGTCGCTCTTCGAGCCTACTGTTGATATGATGGTCAATGATTTTGACGATGAGAGAACACTAGACGAAGAAGAAGCACTAGCGGCAGGAGAGCAACAAGACCCCAACGCCGAGCTCGATAGCTTACAGAAAGAGGGTGATATGCCCTTGGAGGAACTACTCGCATTGTACAGATACGAGAGAACCATGGAAAAACCCGCCCCAGAACAACCTCCGGAGGTTGTACCTGAAGAAATTGAGAAGGAGGAATCTGCACTGCAACAATTATATAGTGAAACTACCAGTCCAGAAGCGACCCGTTGCCTACGGTCAGGTTCCAGACCTCCTTCAGAGGAGGAAGATGACTATGATTACAGTCCTGATGAAGATGACTGGAAGAAAACTATAATGGTTGGAAGTGATTACCAAGCAGGTATCCCAGAAGGATTATGTAGTTATGATGATGCACTACCTTATGAAAACGAAGACAAGTTGCTTTGGAACCCTTGCGTTTTAGAAGAAAATACTATAGAGGATTATATGAGAAAGATATGTGCTATGAATTCTGGTACAGGTGTTGATGCGATACCTACAGGGAAACAGCTAAGAGATGATGAAGAAGCTTTATTTTTACTGCAACAGTGTGGTCACAATGTTGAAGAAGCCTTAAGAAGACGGCGTATCTCAGCACAAACACCTGCCCATGCAAGTTTATGGTCAGAAGAAGAATGTCGTAATTTTGAAAATGGGATCAAAGCACATGGCAAAGATTTTCACTTAATAAGACAGCAAAAGGTTAGGACACGCTCTGTAGGGGAACTTGTCCAATTCTATTATATTTGGAAAAAAACAGAGAGGCATGATATATTTGCCAACAAAGCACGATTAGAGAAAAAGAAGTACACCTTACATCCAGGTCATACAGACTATATGGATAGATTTTTAGAAGAGCAGGAAGCTACCGGTCCGGGTATAATTAGGCCGGTGTCACCATCTCCTATGATGGTATATGTACCATCTCCAGCACAGCAGCCTGACCCATTGGCTTTAGGAGAAAAAGAGGTGTTTTCACAACTGAATCCCCACTCAACACCTCCGAGATCACTCTCCACAGAGGAGGTAGAGCCAGACACTGGCTCTTAATATATGTATTTTGGCAATGCCATTGTCAAGTAGTTCGCACTGTTTGTCTAAGCCTATGTCCTGTTAGGATGCCTCAACTTTAGTTTTTTAAGGTAATGATTCACATCTCTGTGACTAGTATGATTCTGATAAAGTTAAAGAAGAGATCAAAAGAAAATATCAACAATAAGCAATTTAAAACGACATTAGTCAGTTGAAGAATATTCATCAATTTAAATCCTCATTATTAAAATTTAGATTTTCATTAATACATACATAGGAGAAATAGATTTAATTATATGAGAACATTGAGCCTGTAAAAGCCATGAACGGATCATGGAGGGACTGATTAAAACATTTTTTAATGTTCCTGTAGTTAGCCATGTTTTGTCCATTGCGCGAGTGGAGATATGGACTGATCCTGGATTGTCTAGAATTGTTGCCTGTTGTGTGGCCACGCGGCTACTAGTTAGCACATGGTTTGGAGTTTACTCGGCGGCATTAAATCCATGACACAAGGCTATTTGTGATGCTTTCTTATTCAGACTGAATCAGTGACATATACAGAAAAAAATCAAAGGGGGAGCACAAACCCCTCCTGCCACTTGGCTCCCATACCTAAAATCTATATAATACAGTTATAATTTTACATCCTTTTGGGTCCCATATTCACAAGTTTAAAGTTTACTAACATGTTTTAAATATTAATATAGTATCTTAAATCCTATGGGGATTCTAAACGATTCCAAGATATTTTCCATCCCGAAGCTCCTAAAAGATTTCAAGAAAATTTTAATTTAAAACGAAAATTAAATGTTCTATTTTACTTGTTTTATTTTTTCAATGGCAACAATATATTCTTGTTCCTAGTATATATTTTTACTAACACATGTATATGTCAGTTATTTCAATGAAAAGACGTTGATATCCCTTTCAAAGTTTATAACATATGTTTCTTTGTTAAGCAGCTTGTAATAAACTCTGGCTTTAGAAAGAGCATGTGTGTCTCTAATGGCTTTGTTTTGTAAAATTTAGACTACAAGTGCGGCCAACGTTTGAAAAATTTTACACACACTACCTATGTAACAAATACGAGCAATAATATATTTGGAACAGGCGGCGCCAAGGGGATGCGCTCGCCCCTGTAACCGCCACTGGAATGAATATAACATATTTTAGAATGTGTCAGCACACACAAACATCAATTGAAATAGAAAATATTAGTCAGTGTCAGGATTCAGTCTGCTTTTAAATTAATTTATTATTAATTCACATCTTTTATTGATCTTGTATCTTTTATTTTCATAAGAATGCTTGAAGTGTGTAAAGTGTGTTTTTTATAAGAATGTTTCAGAATAAGCAATTTATTAATAATAATTTCAGTCATCTTTTATCAATAAAATTAGATGTATTGAACCCACAAACATTACATTTTGGCATTGCAAATTAATCCACATTTTTTAGATCAAAGTATTTAAGCATTGAATCCTTACGTACCATGTCATAGCTAAAAATCGCATTTTTGGTTATGTAATTAATTATAATCCTAAGATGAGGACATAGACTATGACAATTAGATTTAAGTATACTAAGCAACCTTTTAATTTTACATCTACTTAATTTACTATGACAGGTTTTAAATAATTAAATAATATGAATTAAGTTATTAATTATTATATTTTATAAAACAAAGAATGTACATATTATATTGATAAATCATGTTGTTTGCGAACCCTGTCAGCAGAGTGCATTCGGGAAATGCATAATTTAATTTAAACTTTCTTTAATGTTATTGATAGGTGGTATAAAACTTGTGAACTTAATAAACAGTGAAAGTTAAGTCAGTTGTCTTTGTTTAGAATAGCAGTCACCTTTTCTATGGCTATCTGCCTAGCTCCAATTAATTTATCAACGGAAGCAGTAGCACATGATGGGTTTACATTTGGCCTTCATCTCACCTCATATTAAGTGACGATAAGGCCGTTAAATGGTAAGCGTGCGCACAGAAGCCTCAAGCCTTGAAGGGAGCCTCAAGATAATGAGGCGCTGGCTCTGCTAACTTTCATGCTGGAACACAATATTCACACTGCTGTTTGGCGGCAGACTTGGGTAACATGATGTTACCTAGCCAGGCGGATATAGAGAAATGTCTTACCACCAAACACACCGAACGCACCCGTGCCGGGCTGTTAGTCCAATATTTACCCATTAGCTGTGCAGGCTACGGAGGTGATAGGGTACACCCTACGAATAAGTTGTATGTACCAATAAGTGGTAAGATGTGGCCATTGTTCGGGTGAAGCTGTAGAGGTCGCAGGACCAACAGCATCAAGTCCATTCGAAAAAAAAAAAAAAAAAAAAAAGGTAAGATGTGGTGGCTGTAAGATGAAATGATCTTCGCTTTTCCTGAAAAATGAATAAAAAAACATTTCTGTCATGGTGTCATAGCATTGACTAAACTCTGACAGATGAGTGAGATAGAGGATCACATATAGCTCGGACCAAGAATCAAGATCTTGATTCTTGGTCCGAGACATATAGTGATATGAGGTGGATGAAATTTTCTGGCGCGAACTTGTATAATGGTGGTTGATTGCAATTTTTCGTAATTCGTTAATAATACTGTTATGTGTTTTTTGTGTTATAATGGTGTGATATAATGCAAAAAGTGTCATGGACAGTGTTATAGTATCAATTACGCAAAATTGCGAGGGTTTCGACGCAATCGAAACGGTTTACCATGTCGAGTACATTCGGCGTATGGGTTCTTTTGAATTATGTTGAAGCCAAGGCTGGCCTTTCAAATTCTCGTCAAGAATCGTCAAAACAAGCGATAAAATGTACACATTATACATTTTATTGAGAAAACTGAAGAAAAGAATCAGAGTAGGCTGTATGGCTTTGTTCCATTGCCTTCCCATTCGGGAGAATTAAACTACTACTACTATGTGGTGGATGACATTTGTTTGACTGACGTGAGTGATTGTGTGATTTAAAAATTGTAAATTAGTAAGAAATTTAATAAATAAATAGTGATGGTGACTGAAGACTACATGTCTGTGAAAGAAATAATCAACGATTTTCAAGAAAACTATGGCAAAGTGCGAAAATTACTTGACGATAGCAAAAATGATCCTGAAAATGAACCTTACTTATCCAAGTACAAAGCAAAAGATATTTTATCCAACATGCGAGATTCTCTCAAACAGGCGATGAATTCAGAGTCTAGTTTGAGTAAAATGAAACTTGATGCAATGTTAGGAGTTGTGTTATTAAATATTGGTATCATCAATATGGAGACAGAAGAATTGACAGCCAGTGATCAAGTATTAACTGAAGCCGAAGAAATTCTCTCTCCATACTCATGTGAACCAGAAGTTATTATAACTATAATCAATGTTTACAACAATCTAGGTATACTATGGTCCAACCGTGAAGATCCAGAGAAAGCTAAATCTTTTTTGGTTAAGGCTAAGGAGCTGTATGAACAATTTAAATGCACATTGAAAATGCCATTATGTATTGAGCAATTGCCTGTTCTCACTTCAGAAAATGTCACCGGCGATTTCTTATTATTTGAAAAAACATATACATTGACCCTGTACTATTTAGCTCAAGTGTACGCTGCACTGAAGGAGACATTGAAATCAGCTATTTATTGTCATATTACATTGAGAAGACAGCTTGAATATTCTGACTTTGAGCCAATTGAATGGGCTTTAAATGCAGCAACATTGTCACAGGTTTTTGCAGAGCTTTCGGGATTTTATCAATCGAGGCATCATTTGGCTGCAGCTTCGACTATTCTTGACCAACATGAGGCCCAGCTTCAAGCATCTGAGAGTATTGAGGAAGCTCATTTGGCTAAAGTGGAAACATTAAAGCACAGATCTGCAGATGTAGCTAGATGCTGGGCTAAGTATTGTATCATGCTCATGACATCATCCAAATTGCGATTAATGATGGATAATGATCAGTTAAGTGAACCAATAACTGGTATGTATGATACGTTTATATCAACATTTTGCTTTTCATTTTGGGGGCATAAATTTTGCATGTACATTGTTGCATAATGGATGTGATAATATTTTTATAAATTTTTTAAATGGGTTGTGTTTTGTCCATTTTAATGAAAATAAGTACTTAATTCCAATTGTGAAAAAGAAAAAAAGGATTTTGTATGTTCCAAAAAAGACAGACTATTTCAATGATCTACACCAGGGTTTTCCAACCTCTTTCAAGGGTGGTATCTAAGTGCCACCTGATGTCAATCCTAAGATCCCTAAAAATAAACGAATAACTAACAATTGTAATGTTACTTGTTTGCAATATTCGTATAGGTCTGTTTTGCTCACATAGTCACTTTGTTTTCCTTCATAATTTTCATGTTTAAGTTTTATTCACCGACCTATGCTAAGGGATCCGCAGGCCCCAGGCTGCTCTACACAGTAATTTCAACACAAGTTGTGCTGCATGGATTTTATTACTTTAAATTAGCAAAATAACTTAAGCCTAAACATCATCAGCATCTCTCATATGGCACTTCAGACTTTGAGGGAATTTGCCATTTAATATATTATATATAACCTCCATGCAAATTGGTGGTCCCGCCCTTGAATTATTCCCTGACACATTTTATGGCATGCAGTGTAACCCTTTGAGTAATTCTATTATGTTTGTTTACTGTATATTTATTTATTCTTACTATGTTACAGATTTGTCAAATTTATCATTGGAAGACAATGAAAATATTTGCGATGGAGACATAAGGAGCCTTATATTTCCCAATCTTGACGTATCCAAATATGAAAGTAAAGTTACTGACAAATATCTTCTCACCTTCTCTGATGCTAGAGATGTGTTTATTCAGTGCCAGAATTGGCTAAATAAAGCCAAGGAGTATTATAAACTGGATACATTGGCTTCTGATCATATAGAGCTTGTACAGGATAGTTCTCAAAGCTATACATATTTAGCTTTCTTTGAAGAGGATGATGAGAGAAGAGCTAAAATGCTTAAGCGACGTGTGGACATGCTCGAAGACTTGATCAAAGAAATCAATCCTACATATTACCTACATTTCTGCAGACAAATTTGGTATGAATTAGGAGAAGTGTACTTAGATATACTTAATTTAAAATTGGACAAAATTAATAACAGCAATGAAAAACCAACACCACATGCCTTGAAAAAGATAAACATGCTTTGCGATAAAAGTATAGAGAATTTTGATCACTTTTTGAAGTCGTATAGGGACAAAAATGGTTTGATGCCCATAAAGTTTGACCGTGAAATGATTCGACCTGTAATAAATGCTTACGCTTATATTGGACGGAATAGTATGAAGAGGGTAGCAGTAAACAAAAGTATACAGGTTGGTCATGTGAAGAAAAGCCTTGAGGCCTACCAAGCAGTAGTAGATATTTGTGAGAATAATGAAGAAGCTGCTTCGATGATGCGGGAAGAATTCACCTTGTGCAACGAGATGGTTAGAATTCTGCCTATAAAGATCAATAAGCTCGAAAGAGAGCTTGCTGCTTAAAAAACAAGCTAAAACAAAATGTGGATTATAAATGCTTCAAACTTCTACATAATAATCTATGACATAATACTGTTAGTTTTCACGATCTTGGTGTTGCTTCTACACTTTTGATTTAATTAGTCGATTTATAATGTTAATATTTCAGGAAAGCCTAAGCAATGTCTCTATTATAGTATGGCACTTGAGAAACTATTAAATATATTTACAAATGATACATATAATTAGATATGCATTCGAAAAATTTACCCTGCAACAGGGGTGAGAACAGTTCATGTTTCCTTTTCTTAAAACTCCGGTGGGGCTGTTTTTAGGGTTCCATACCCAGAGGGTAAAAAACGGGACCCTATTACTGAGACTTGGCTGTCCGTCCATCTATGATAGTTAGACAGTGAACAGATGTATTTCTGTTGCTGTTATAACAACAAATACTAAAAAACAGAATAAAATAATTTATGGGGGCTCCGATACAACAAACCTGATTTTTGCTCGTTTTTAGGGTTCCATACCCAAAGGGTAACCAACGGGACCCTATTAATAAGACTTCGCTGTCCGTCCGTCTGTCTGTCTGTCCCTCTATAACTCATGATCGGTGATAGTTAGACAGTTGAAATTTTCACAGATGATGTTTTTCTGTTGCCGCTATAACAACAAATACTAAAAACCAGAATAAAATAAATATTTAAGGGGGCTCCAATACAACAAGCGAGATTTTTTTGAGATGTGCGATGTAACATACAACTTACGCTATCTAGTGTCGTACTCGTCTACTACTGCTAAACTAAATTGATGACGAAAATCGAGGCGCATTCGTTAGAGGATTGTTCGGTGCATATTATTCTTTATGGTGTTCCGTATTTTAAATATCCATATTCTGTACGGAATCCTTTGTGCGCGAGTCAGTATCATTTTGTACAGACAACGTCATTTGTATCTAACTTTGTACCATGTCATATTAACCCCTTCGCAGAAGCAAGCTCCCCAAAGCAGAATGTACAAAACAATTAACTTTAAGATAACATTTCTCTTGATGAATGATAAGTTATTGCCGGCCTGTGATGTTCAACCCGCAAGTTTCCGTGTATTGTTATTTAACATCTGATCTATGTGTAAGATGCTTCAAAATAGAAAATCAAACTATTTTTGTTTTTATTTATTGATTCTTTGTACGGTCCTAACGTACAATTTATTATTCATTTTATGTATAAGTTAATAATAAAAGTTATTGTGATATTTTTACATCACTGACAAAATCAATTACCCTTCTCTCTCTCTCACTGATGGTTAGTGACGACAAGGCTGTAGAATGGGAAGCGTGCGCACCCAGAAGTCTCAACCAAACGCGGCGCTGGCTATGTTACATAACATACCGGGATACAACATTGATATTAACACTGTTGTTTAGCGGAAGACTTAGGTAATATGGTGGTAGCTAGCCAGATGGATTTAGTAAGTACCCTACCACCAAGCAAACAGTACCGATAGGTAACCCCACTGGGAATCGAACCTGAGATTTGACGGAGACTACGAACGGCCATGTATACATGGTATCTGTTTCTCACACTTTTTACACACATATCATTCTTTACGCAATCCATCTATACCTTCTCAGGTCTTCTTCTACCCCTACACCCATCAACATTCATAATCATCACTTTTCTGTTATGTATGCCCCGCACAGAGAACTTTAATACTGTCGTAAATTAACATTGAATATCAAACATTTTTTGTCTTCTTTATTATCTAAGAATAATATAATGTCAAAAAATCGGCCAAGTGCGAGTCAGACTCGCGCCCCGAGGGCTCCGTATATAATATTAATATACTTTTCTGATTTATTCCTATACTTGTCCCGTGAGACTGCTTCTTGACAAATGGGACCCTATAGGTTTTGGCGTTTGATGAACTTGTCAAAATAAACGTAATAAATGGGTGTATATTTTTATTGCTTAGACCTAGAAGTTTGATTTTTTAACAGATACATGGAACTGCAGCAGAAATAATTAATTTCAATTTGATACCTCCACTCGTTTCTGAGGAAAAGGGTCTTAAAACTTTTATAAAGCTTAATAAACTTTATTAAATTTTTTGACAACTATGATCCATTTTTGTTAGTAATATCCTATTATCTACGTTAGTACTTATATTCTAATACAGACTTAGTTTTTATAATAAGATGCCACATCAGTGGGCAATCGAATCTTCCAGCAATCACCCTCGCAACGCTGTGTGCCTTAACAGTCACACTTGATTGTCCAAGAGATCCCATAAGGGTTCATATTTTCTTTTGAGGCTTCTCTTGAACCTTAAAATAATGTCAACACTACTTGAGAAATATTCAATGTTGTTTCTCTTTCGTACTAACGAGTAATATCTTTGACACTGACGATAAAACAAACCTTAGAACTAAAACTAAGACTAAAATGGCTAAAAGTAAAGCAGCGGCGACGTCCAGCAACATGTTCTGTATGAAATTGAGATCCCTGGACGAAGAATGCATAGGGGACAGGTGGCCCCATCGAGCTACTCTCTCCACGGTGTAAACTGCCATGTCTAAAGGATCCGTTGGTCGGTCGTGCCAGATGTTTGATATTTGACGTGCACTTACGCGCATTCTGAAAATTAAAAAGATTTTAATTTAATTTTGGGGTGGAATTCGGTGCTGTACTCGGTTTGCTTTGTGCAAAGACATTTAAATTATTACTACTACTCTAACCTACTATATATATATATTTAAATCTCTTTGGCTTTGTGGTACAGCATTTTCTGCGGCCGAACACGCCGAACTTAGCACTGGTTATTTTCCGGTATGAAAAGTAGCAGAGTAGCACCTCAGCGCTTGAGGCTGCTGACGGGTGCGCACAATTCTATATCGATCTATACATGTCTATAGCATCCAACGGTATATTCGTCACTTATCATCAGGTGGGATGAAGCCTACAGAATGGGATGAATTATTTTTGAAGCAGCATGCATGAATCTGCCTACTTCAAAAATGATACGCAAATAGGTTCGTAAATTAAAACTGTAAGAGACGGGAGTGACGCAAATAGGTTAGAATTGTAGAAACCAAATATTACCAAGGTAATGGGTCTCTGACCGAGGATTGTGGCTTTAAGTTTTGTGTTCAACAGCGGTCTTTGAAGTTGATGATATAGATATTTGTACTTACTCTGCACTTAGTGCTTTTTCAAGCGCTTCAGACAACCGTTTCTCGTTGAGCTGTGCGTACGGCACTACTTGTGCCAGTCCCGCGGCCTCGGCCATCGCAGCGTTGTTAGGCTGGTCTCCATAAAACGGCACCACGACCATCGGTTTCCCTGCAGAGACCGCCTCAGTCATTCCTAGAAGACCGCCATGCGCCAAAAATGCCACTACTTTATGGTGTCCTGTAAAACAAAAGCCAATATTGGGTTATGATGTGGTTGGGTGGATAATGTGGGTTTTGGACCGGACATTGAAGTCGTGCGCTTACTGTACTTGAGTTTTTTAACTTTTCTTAAAACCAAGAATCGGGCAGTAGCGGTCACCTATTGTAACGGTATACCAGATTCTTACTGGTATGGTAGCACTAATGGCGGTTCCTAAAGGAAATTCAACACCACGTAAAAACTGCTCAATAGGATTAAAATGTTGTCCATAAGCGATCCTATTGACGAAATAAAATGTCTGAAAATGCAAGGGCGGGCAGGAAGTGAGCAGTATCATCTACCAAAATATTATTACGGCAAGTCCCCACATGTTAGTCAGACGTAGCGATCAATGAGCAGTAATCTCTTTCAGCAGACCGACGATGAAAACCGCACCTGTTGGAGTGAAAGTCTATGAGCAGTAGGTATACCTGTAGACTTTCCTACTGACCAAATACTTACGCAACAACTCAAACTGCGGCAGCCACTTGACTTTCAATATGTTCCCCATCAGTGTCCCCTCTTCTCCACTATCTTCGTACTTCCATATGACGCGATGCTTCAGCTTGGAAAGTGCGTTGATGATCATTTCCTCCTTGTATTTTGGTAAAGTTGTCGTCCGGATCATGGAACCGAAGCTCACCAGGAGCACCCCATTTTTGGACCCATTAAGGAAGCGTTCGATGTACTGTAAAATGATATAAAATAGGTATTATTTAATTTTAGTTCATAGCAATTACTGAAACTTGTAACGGGCTTTTGCTGATGACAATTTTTAAAGATGAAATCGTCTATTTTTGCAATCATTATTATCAATATTGTAAATTGTAACCTCAACCGGCAAGCCAATCGTATATTTTAATTTGGCACCAACGCACGAAGCCCTACGGTATAGAAAATAACATAAGCATCTTTCCTTTATCTCGATAAATTAGTGCGTATTCTGATGGGAAATTGGCTTTTGACACTATTTTATCTTGTTCATGATCATTTAAGGCCTACCTGTTCGGAAACGGTTAATGTCATTGTACGAGTATGTGTAACTTCAATATTTAATAAAGCCTGACCGATAACAACGGTCGGCGAAGAACGATTACAAAATTAAGTCAACAAGAAATCGTTCTTGACTGACTGAAAAAGGATAGTCAAGCTCAAATAATAAGTAATTTAGATTAACATACCTGTGGTATAGGTTTCCGGCTGTGGTCCAGGTGCATTCCCCCGGCTTCTATGACACCAGGCAGCAGTGGACGCACGCCATGCAACGTATGGTGTATGTTTACAATCAAAGCAGACACATTGTTCCCGAGATCTCTCAGGTCGGGGATCTTCTTACCGAAGTGCTTTTCTATGATTTCCTGTTCTTTCATTTGAACCGCGTGCCGGAACCAGTATTTGTGAACGACTTGCAGTACCGAGTTTTCTAATCGTTGCCCAAAAGACATCTTCGTTGTAAAATAAGAGCTTATTAATGGTACGTAAGCAGAATTATCGGTCAGTCCAATTTTGTCAGGACTCCATGGCATATGTCCACAGGATGACACCGCCACTAGTGGTGCTTTCACTCCATAAATATGAGCAAGACCCAGCATGCAGTCACTGTTAAAATATTCCACTATCACAAGATCATATTGTTTACTAAGAGCTTCTTTTAAAGGCACCCAATCAACTAGTTTCTTGCAAATATCAAGCGCCAATGCATCGAGAGGGTAGAAAGCCCATAATCTCTGTAATCCAAACATCGTGACGAGTTTAGGAGTATTCTCAAATTTTGCCAAATCTGTGCTTTCCAATCCCAATGGTGCGAGTCCCTGGAGACTGACATCGGTGTAGTTCGTCGGCGGATCTTTGATCGGGAAGAATGAGACGACGGTGACATGGTGTCCTCGGTCAGCTAGCTTGTGCAGGAGGGGCTCGAAGACCATCTGATGGCTGCGGCCCGTGTGGGGGAAGAGTCCGAGGATGCGGGCAGCGCTGACATCCCTGGAAAGCGCCGCGAGCGCTGCAGCGATGTAAACCACGAGAGAGCGCATCGCTCTACACTCTACAGTTACGACCTGTTACGCCGTGTGGAGCACAGGTGGATATGTAATGCCTACTGCGCTACGCTTGCCTAACACCGCGGCGACCCACTTACTATTTTCAGAAGTGTAGTGGTAGGGTAAATCAAATGCTTCACGCGGCCTCAGAGCTAGTTAAGAAAATTAGGTGTAGTAGATAATAACTTTTTTTATCAAATAATGCAAGTTGGGTATTAAATTTATATTGAATATATCCTTCCTCAATCTTGTAACGTAGGAGGGGATATCTTGAAACTTACCAACACGCCGCCGCACCTTACGTAACCTGGATATTTAGATGTAAATGTGAATGATCTGTACATAGAGCGAGTTTCAGGAAAAAAATCTCCTAAAAAGATACTCGAACGTAATATTCATGCTTATATAAAGCGGCATTGATTCAGATATTACTGCATCTTTTCCATTATCATCAGTCGGGAATCGTAGGCCTCCCATGGTACGCTACAACGCTCGTTTATATCAAATGTAAGTACTTATATGAAATATCAAACTATCTGTCATTTAAAACATTAAGTCCTTCCGAACATTCATTGACATCATGAAATTGGTTTGAAAATCTATCTTAAAACTTAAAATTATTCATTTCTATGATATTTTCGTGATTGAGCACTGAGGTAGGTACTATCAACACGCTGTACGTCACCCCATTGGATTGGGAAATCTTGTGAACGAGTTGTGGAACGACCCAATTAATGACACAAGCATAATTTCTAGGGCAATAGATACCTACGTCCGTAGACGAACGAAACGGTCACCGACATAGCTTGACGAGTCAGTGAGCTGACTTGGCAATGGGCAGGCCACATCGCTCGAAGAACCGATAACCGGTGGGGAGTAAAGGTTCTCGAGTGACAACCACGTACCGGGAAACGTCTACCAGGCCGTCCCCCTACTAGATGGACCGACGACCTGGTTAGAGTCGCGGGGAGTCGCTGGATGCAGGTGGCTCGGGACCGGTCGATGTGGCGTACCATGAGGGAGGCCTATGTCCAGCAGTGGACGTTTCCCGGCTGATGATGATGATGATGAGATACCTACGTATAAAAAAAAGAAATACGCGAAAGAACAAGAAAAGCCTCTTATCCATTGTTTCCATCTTTAATTATGAACATATTTTTCACAGTTCCTTTTCGAAGGGTCAAATGTAATGTCAGAAAGTTTTTGTGTAAAGTATGAAGTACAAAGATTCGATAGTAAAGTCCTTAAAGTATGTAGGTACTTCATATAATAACAATACAAATATTTTACTATTTCTACAATTTCATATTATATTGACCAAACCGTGGGTACAATACAATTTAGTACAATAGTTCTTCAATTATTAGATCCGCAACTATTTATGTTAAAACTATCCTATATTCTATTATTAATTTATTATCAATCACATAAAACTTAACAACTGTCTTTTGTCTTTATTCTATTATAAAAATAACATCAATTCATTTACCACTTGGCTACACACTTAATGGAGTTTTTCCTTCTTACTATTAAATAGGAACTTTGGTACCGAAGACAAAACAAACCTTAGAACTAAAACTAAGACTAAAATGGCTAAAAGTAAAGCTGCGGCGACGTCCAGCAACATGTTCTGTATGAAAGTGAGATCCCTGGACGAAGAATGCATAGGCGCCAGGTGGCCCCATCGAGCTACTCTCTCCACGGTGTAAACTGCCATGTCTAAAGGATCCGATGGTCGATCATGCCAGATTTTCGATGCACGGCGTGCAGTCAAGCGCATTCTGAAAATTGAAAAATACTTTAAAATTGTATTTCAAAATACACACACAATCGGAAACCCTGGTCAAAACCGAGCTGGGGTTAGGGGTTGTTTTCGGAAATAATATGTCGAGAATCGGGACAATTCCTAAATATGACGACCTCTACCCGACTTCAGCACAGCAGAGTTCGTGTTTCATTCATTTCATTCATCACTTTCGATGATTACATTTGTCTTATTGTCATGTATGAGTGTCATGGCAAAACGGTCGCCATTTTGGCCAATTTTGCATTCGGCCATCTTTGTTTTGCTATATTATCCTGTTATATTTATATATTAATTTAGGTTCTACAGTTCTACTCCATTAACCATTCGGAAAACCAGGATATTCCCAATAAAGTATTGCTGTATATTAAATATTATTATATGTATTATGTATTGATATATAAAATTGGTCATTACGATGTCGTTATCCTTTAATGAGATTCAGATTATCTAAGTAGAACGAAGGATTGCTCAAGATATGCTATCAACTATCAAATAAATAATTCGAAGACGGATTTGTATGGATATAGTTTGTCTGGCCAAGTTTTCGTTCAGGCGACAGATAACAGCTTGTATTGATTCAGTTAACTTATACTGGGTCAGGCTAGCTTAGATAAGATATGTACATTTGTGATTTATTTTCTTTCTTAAATAACAGATATATGATTATATGACTTAACCGCACCTACTTCCACCCCGCGGACTCTCGATTGTATTGGACTAAATTACTTGTACAATCGAGTACAAAAATATGTAACTACAATTTTTTGGCCAGGTCATACTCACACTTATTAACATTTCTTTCAACACACTCGTATAAGAAAGTGTATATACCGGTATTGGCAACAGTTTTGATTCTGGACATTCTTTCACAATAACTCCTCTTTACGAACCTCATATGTTCCCTGCTTAATCGACTTTTAAGTCAGCCTAGCGTGAACGTTCAGGAAGCCGGACAACATTCATGTTTTAGTAGGATTATTGCTAAGCTGTAGTTACGCCAGCGCCGGGTGTGGTGGAACTTACATTAGGAACTTTCTTCATTCATTCTGATATCTTCTGCATTTACTAGTCGTTTAGAATCAGAGTTTATTGACCGAGCGATCGCGAAGTCTCCGTTTCAGTTTGGGCAAAAATGCTTTCATATGTCCGGTGAATGTCCGGCTGTTTCCCTCTACAGGTCGTATTTCTTAACCGATTCTCGTGAAAGTTTGTGAGAAGGTTCGATAATTTCAATTCAATTTTTTTTGAAATGGCGGAAATATGGGCTTTGGAAACATAAAACCAATCATATTTCAGCCATTTCGGAAAATTTTACAAAACTTTTTGGAAAATAATGAAAAACCCCACATTTTGTTTCACGGTGCGCGGTGAATGTTTATTTAGTTTTAAGGTACGAGTATACAAATACCTACTCACGAAATCTACAGCTCACAGAGCCACTAGTTAAATTGTTTCTTCGATCCTATATCCGCAAATACAAGGGCAAAGGTTTGAGCAATAATTGCTTGGGAACAGTAATGGATTTAGCTGGAGCAATAACCATTTGAGTCTGGTGCAATTTCAATAAAATGCGGCTATTGTTTCGCCTGGACAACTCAGAGGCCACATTGCCACGGACAGCATCAGGACCTCCAAACCCAGACCAATCGTGCGGTTCATGACCGAGATTGGCCTTGGAGAGGTGACTTGATCCATAGGGGACTGTCACAATAGATCTGCAAAGGTCGCAGTGACAGGCAGGACACACGGACTGCACCCCTCATGCCCAAATAATATAATACTCATTTGACTTATGGAATATTCAGTTCTGGTTGCTCTATATTGATTCACGTTACTCGTCCCTCAAAACGATGTCAAAGTGAAACACATTGGTGTGTACAGGCATCGCAATAAATTGACATGGCCGTGACGTCACAATTGACTTTATTGCCTCGAATTGAGCAATTACAGTGACCCCGTATGAGCGCATCTTTAGGGGCTCGAATATCTTGCAACTTCAAGCATTGTAGCACTGGCACAAGTCGTATCTCGATGGACTGTGGACTGTCATTACATACGTAAGAACATACAGGACGTCAAGTCAATTAGCTCATTATTGGAGTCACGCGAATGCACCGTAACTCTGCATTTATTCGAGTTCATATTGTACCTTTGTAATTGCTTTATATGTGCAACGGTTGTTTGCTTTTTGCCCTAAGTTTAATCAGTCATTGTTGATAAGAAGAGATAGGTTTTCATAATAGCTGGCATGGATGGAACGAGTCATACTCGCACACAGGGCCGGACTGGGCTTCAGGGGCCCGGGTGTTAACATCAGTACAACAAGTGGTTTTTCGGAAATTACAGATTTTAAAGTAAGGGATAACGAAGCTATGACTGAGCCCCGTCGTCCCAGGGTTTCAAGCCCAAAAGCTATGAAATTATTGTTGAATCCCAGACATTCGCCTACATTGAATGAAGATGCAAAAAGATGTGACACACCTAAAATATCCACACAAAGATAGAGGGTTTTCAAGACATAGGGCTTGGGTGACAATCCCCATCCTAGCATAGTCAAAATAAAATATTTAATATTTATTTGGGGTTCCAGTAACAGACATATGGTACCTTATGGCTCATTAACTTTAGGTTTTCGGGAGTCTCATTAACTTCAGATTACTGGAAGCTTAATTGACTATACAATTCTGGGTGAGCTGAGCATGTGTCTATAATACGGCCTTATAGTCACTTACCATCATGTAAAAGTAAAGCAAACCCATTGCGCAAGACCATTCTGACCAAAAATATATTTTACTTACTCAGCGCTTAGCGCCTTTTCAAGCGCGTTAGACAAATCTTTCTCGTTGAGCTGTGCGTACGACACCACTTGTGCCAGTCCCGCGGCCTCGGCCATCGCCGCGTTGTTAGGCTGGTCTCCATAAAACGGCACCACGACCATCGGTTTCCCTGCTGAGACCGCCTCAGTCATTCCTAGAAGACCGCCATGCGCCAAAAATGCCAGCACTTTATGGTGTCCTGTAAAACAAACGGTCAGGATTTGGCATGGGTTTTTAACGTAAAGCTCGCTCCAAACTTATAGTCCGGTCTGAACACGGGGCGATCCGCGTCGCCAATAAACAAAATATATGGATCGTCGAGAAGAAGGCACACGAAGGGCAACTTCAGAGCGGGCCAGAAGTTTGGTGCAAGCTATACTGTCTTCGACCTGATTAATCACATACACTTGTTGGCGGGAAAAATTAACATGGTAGTTGTGGTTGACTCACATTTATTCTGTAATGTGCTGTATTATTCAAGCTGTAACGGAGTGAATTAGGGAGGGCAAGCGAGGATTCAACGTCAGTGACGATTTCCATAAAAGCAAAGATAAACAATATAATTGTTCCCACCATAATATATGTAGTTTTTCAGCTTCAGCTTAATACTGAAGTTAAGTAGTGAATCATTATTTAATAGTAACTTTCTTATTACAAAGACAAGAAAGGAAAACTTTCTGATAATCCTTACAAAACTTGCAAAGTGTTTCGTTTTTCTGATGAGAAGTATATTATTGAAATCCGTAGACGAACTAAGGTCACCGACATAGATCGAAGAGACTGACTCTTCTAGAGCTACAGTGGAAATGGGCAGGCCACATCGCACGGAGAGCCACTAACCGGTCTGGAGTAAAGGTTCTCGAGTGGCGACCACGCACCGGGAAGCGTCTACCGGGCCGTCCCCCTACTAGATGGACGAACGACCCGGTTAAGGTCGCGGGGAGTCGCTCAATGCAAGTGTCTCGGGGTCAGTCAATCTAGCATATCATGGAAGAGGCCTATGTCCAGCAGTGGACGTTTTCCAGCTGATGATGATGAATATATTATGACTGAATTAAATATATTTACTCGTTTTATGCTTACAAACATTAATTACATTATATATATAATCAACTATAAGTAAATGGTTGAATTAATCAAAAGCTAAATTATTTTCAAAAATAATTACAAAGGCAGGCAATTAAATGAGCATTACATCAAATTTTCTAAAGACAAAAATTGTTATTCAGTTCTAACATAGACCAGACCGCACGTTTCGTTCACTCAAAATGTAAACAAGATCTTGTTCATATTATATTTCACACGTGCCATACCAATGGGTGGTTTATTTCTGTACTTGCCTCCATGAGAGTTTCTAAATAGCAACCATAATACAGTTTCCTCTCTATAGCACCCAACTCATGCGCACTGAGCACTTCATTCAAGTTCATATTCGTTATGAAACTAAGAAGAAAAAAAATAGAAATGTACTTCGTTTTCTGTTTCAATTAATTACATTTGAAGCAATGCCGTAATTAACACTGTATGCGCACAGTGCGAGGTTTTATAACTCGGCGCCCATGGTTAACCTAAAACTTAAACCGGTTCATTTTTGCTCCCCTAAGCGTCCTATTTTAGGCAGAAGGTGAATATTTAGGTTGGTATCTTGGTATTAGGTATAAGCTTACCATGTTACCTAACTCTGCTGTCAAGCAGCAGTATATGTATGGAGACAAAAAAATTACATTTTCAATATGCTAAACAACAGCAAAAGCCACAAAAGCCCGTTCTTTCATTGGGGGCTCATTGAAAATGAGAAAACATTACTGAAATTTACCACTGCTCTTTCCAAGTATTCAATAATTATTATTTTAAACAAAAAGCCACTGTAACTTCAGTTGAATAACATTTATCTTTACAGTCCATTATAAAAGTCGAGGTTACTCGAAGTCCATTTAAATGTGAACGTTTTCCAATTATTGAAATTTAAATAACAACACTTATGCAAATTAAATATTGTAAAAACTATCAAAAGAACAAAGTTCTTTCAGAGATACTGTGACGGGTATATTAACATAATAATAAAATGGGACCTGTTAACATTTTCATGCATCAAACAAAAAGACTGCGTCGACAATTACAATTGATTTTGTGTTTCATCATTAGCTCGTGAACGTCCACAGCTGGACATAGGCTTCCTCCACGCATTGGCCGGTCCCGAGCGATTTTGTGTTTATTTGTATGCACTTCAACCTGGAATTTCTAAGGTCCATATTTTGTGGTTTTTGTTTTTACCAGGGTGAAATGTGTTTAACACACCAATTACTTCTGGTTTTACATTTCTATTTAATTTTAATGTAAATATTTGTACGAATAATAAATCTTTTTTTTACTAAACTTCTTTCGATTTGTAACAAATGAAGATGAAGATATAAATAAGTGAAAAATACAAGTGAATGAAAAGTAATATAAAAAATACAACCAATCAATTATACATACATACTCTCTAAAAGCATAACCCTTCGTCGATCGCATTCGGGTAAAAAGCTCATCGAGTTATTTTCGAAATCCACGCATAAAAAAGCTGGTTATAGTTAGATAAATAGGTATTTCTCATATTATTCGCAATGACTTACTACATACACAAACTCCAAAAAGATTAGATTGGTTAAGTAAAAAACTAGTTTTTTTAATTTCTTTAATTTTATATATTTCCTGATTCTAATTTCTAAGTAGTGATTTTTATACATTACAATATTCATTGGTCGTAATGAATTTCCCTATAACGTAATTTTCTATGAAACTGTAGATCCGATCAAGAAATTGTTTCAAGAATAATGACGTGATCGCGAATCAACAATAATGTATATCACGACTTATTGCGGTTATAAGTACCTACGATATTATACTGTTTCCAATAATAATCTAATTTCCATTACGATATACACAACAGTTCAATTTTAAATTGAATCCATACTAATATTCCATTCTAATCTAATTCTAATATTAGAAATGCGAACTTAATTTTATGTTTGTCCTTCCTTTAAGTTTTGCCGGAGAGTTCAAATGACTAGATTTTTGGTAAATGGATAGTTGAAGCTTATCAGGTTATAAGCTTCTTTTTTATCCCGACCCAGCAAATAGTTCCCATGGGATAATTTCTAAAGTCTACGCGGACGAAGTCGCGGGCAAACCACTAATCAAGCCGAGTACCACTGGGAATCGAACCCGTGACCTCCGGCATGTTAATCAAACATTTAGTCATTAGACCACGGAAGCGGTTAAAACATACATATATACACTCGAAAAACATACTACTGCCGTAGTCGGGTAATAAAAGGAATCACTTACGCAACAACTCAAACTGTGGCAGCCACTTGACCTTCAATATGTTCCCCATCAGTGTCCCCTCTTCTCCACTATCTTCGTACTTCCATATGACGCGATGCTTCAGCTTGGACAACGCGTTGATGATCATCTCCGCCTTGTACTGCGGCAAGGTTGACGTCCGGATCAAGGAACCGAAGCTGACGAGGAGAACACCATTGTCGGAATCGTTTAGGAAGCGTTCGATGTACTGGAATTAGAAGAACATTTATCTTTAATAAGCGGTTAAGAAGATTTTTGAAATAAACCGACTTTTTGGTGTAATGCTAATAGGACACTGAAAGATCATGAGAATCTCTAAGTATGTATTTCTTTATGACTTTATCTTCACTTTGCAACTACCAGAAACGCGATTCCATGATTTTGTCTCGACAGATTTTATTTTCGAAAATACCTCTCAAAAATCATATTCCCTCAGATTGTTGTGAAACAACGTAAGGTATTAATTAATACGTAACAATAATACTATTAGTTCTAAACTTGCGTTTTTTTCTAATCCTCAAGGCTATTTTTAAAAGGAACCTTTTGTACAATTTTTTAAGTTCAATGTTCTATTTTAAGTTTTTATTGGTGTAAAATAAAATTATATTGTATTGAATTAAAATGTGTTTTTTCGCGTTTCTAAACGCAGGGCTTACGCGGCAACATTTTTATCCGTACGTTGATTTCTACCTCGTTGTAGCCTCGTTGTACTGTTATCATCTGTCATACAATCTGTCATAAATTCAACGAAAAGTAGAAGTTTCGGTGATATTAGTTACAGGGGACAAATAAAAAAGAAATTGAAATAAAATGACGTTTTAAGGAAGTGCGCTTTACGTCGTGAATGTTGGTATTTGTGTAATCTAAGGTAAATGACATTTATGTAGGTATATATAAGAGAGGTTTAACATCGATAAAGAGCACAGACTAATATATGTACCTATACGGATAAAGAGGTCACCGAGAAATGACCTCACCTCGTCTGTCTGGGCAGCGTTCGTTCCTCCAAATTGTGAGAAATATTTTTGAAAAACAAAAGAAATTAACTCGGAATTTTATGTAGTTGCAAAGATATTTTTTTAATTAATTTTAACGATTTTTTTATAATAAATAAATTTATGCTGAATTGTTGGACGATTGACGGCCTGAATAAATAAAAATTCCCAAGAAAAGCATGTATTTTCATACTCGTACTTGTATCTCTCATAATAAGAATCATTCTCGAAACATATAAGTTTTGTAATGAACCAAAGAGTCCAACTCACTTGATACTGACTTTTTGATCTTTGTCCCCAATTTCATTTGCATAAAAACAATGAACATTATAATACGAGTATCTTACGGGAAAAAAGGATCAGTGTCAATAGTTCAACAAACCAATAATGGTATACTCGTATGCAACAAACATTACAAAACTTATTATTGGATTTAACATGGAACATTTAATATCTCCCGTATCTAGACTCCGAGGCTCTATGAGGTGGCGTCATAGAAGATATAATTTTCTGGGAACGCAGAAATTCACAATAATGCTGTACTTCCGGTATTTCCTTTATTAACCGACTTCAAAAAAGGAGGAGGTTATCAATTCGACGGGTATGTTTTTTTTTCTTCAATTTTATGTTTGTTACCTCAGTACTTTTGACTGGGTGAACCAATTTGAATAATTCTTTTTTAACCTATTTCAAAAAGGATAAGGTTATCAATTCAACTGGTATGTTTTTCCTTTTTTAAATGTTTGTTACCTCAGAACTTTTGACTGCGTGAACCGATTTGGATGATTCTTTTTTTATTTGAAAGGTGGTGCTTCCCGTGTGGTCCAGTTCTGACAACGGCATCCATGAGAAAACGATATAAATCTTAAATTTGCCTCAGTGAAAGTAGACTTTCAGGGCAATTGAAGTCGGTTTCCAGTTCTTTTTGAACGCATTTACTTTTTTTCGTAAATATTTGAATTCTATTATCACTATATCATTATGACAAGCCTTTATCGACTGCGTGATTTACAACTTAGTAGTTTAGGTGCTAACATTGCCAATGACTTCGATTCTAGAAGGCATTCGCTAAACTTGAAATGTTTTACACATCTGAAAATGTGGTCTCTTTTCCATCTCCTTACAAACAATAGATTAAAGTACAACAAGACTAATTTCGATTTTCTCAGCAACAGTTAAACAAAATGAGACAAAACTCGAGATTACTATTACAAATCACTTAAAAGTTCCATTTTATTCTTATTGGGCTCCGTCAATGGATAGACACTCGTCGTGAAGTGTCTACATCAAAACAAAGAAACTCAGACTTAACTCTAGGGGTTTACTGGTACCCATTGAAGAGTCCCCCTATTAAATCCTGGCTCCAATCACATTGCATCGATGATGACAAAATTGTTTTGTCTTCTGAATATGTACAACCACAAAATTTCAAATCCATGCGACAATTAGAAGTATAAAATTGACGTGTTATATTTGTTTGACATAGGTATATAGTGAGTTTTACATAAAAGTGAACCTAATACAAAGCGCGTAAGAATGATAATGCTTTTCTTGTGCATCTACGGAATATTCTTAGAGTCACATAGGTATATAGACGATTTACGAGTAGCTATATAATGATCGTTCATCCCTTATTATCAGTCCGTGGACGAGCAGTTATTCAATTAATCAACCTCAATTTACCGACTAAATAAATCATCTTTGGTTTAGTTAGAACGACGAATCAGTGGCTTCTATGCATTACAGTAAAAGTATAGCAACGGCCTCCGTGGCGCAGTTGTTTCAGCGTTTGACTCAGACGTGCAACACATGCGGAAGGTCCCGGGTTCAACTCTGTGTCATCATTGTCAAATATCTTTGTGAGACTATATCCAGTTTGATTAGGACAATGCAGGCTGAATCACCTGATTGTTTGATAAGTAAGATGATTCCGTGCTTCGGGTGTTTGTCCCGGTTACTATCTACGACAGGTGATAGCTACCTGCATGAGCCATGTCAGAGGACTATGGCGGCTCAACAACTCTGAAAACGAGGGTTTGTGAGGTCGGTCA
The DNA here is from genome assembly GCA_910589575.2 of Carcina quercana. Lineage (NCBI taxonomy): Eukaryota > Metazoa > Arthropoda > Insecta > Lepidoptera > Depressariidae > Carcina > Carcina quercana. The sequence goes on along the minus strand of OU342434.1, from coordinate 3,334,562 downwards.
TCGACCTTAAAACCTACACATGACCTACTCTATAAGAAGAAATAATAGTATACGCAGAAACCAATGACAGAAACTATCGTACTGTTAACCTCAATACTTTAGGCTTCTGGCTGCGCACGCTGATCACCTTACTATCAGGTGAGACGAAGGCCAAGTGTGATGGCGATCGCGACAAAATGGCGTGGATGGTAAATGGTATGGAATTGAAACTTCTACGACTGCTACGATCTGTAGCACTTGTTTTGAAGTAGACAATGCATTAATACGCGTATTCGCTCAGAATGCTTCCATACAAAATTATGTTGCCATAATCTTTTAAAATAGAATAGCTGTCTTTGATAAGTAATTCCCTAAAAATAGGAGATGAAATAATAGTGTCGCGAACTTAATATCATTAATTTACAACTAAATCGTTAGCTGCAATAGCAGTTACGCAGCTACTGGTTCATAAATAGCGCTTTGAACAATAATAGAATAAAAGTGTTTAAAATGAAAATTGTTCATTGTGAAGTCGTACCTTATTGACACTCATTTCATGACATCACAATCTGATGTCGTATTTTTACGATAGTTCAAATCCAGCTAATATATTTTAAAAGATTGTGGCAACATAAATTTAGTATGAAACTTTGATGTAGGTGAATCGCCTTAACATACAACTTTGGTCTCCTAGATGGCGTTTGAACAATAATCAAAAATAGTGTGTCAAAAAGAAAATGGTGACTCACTAGACAACACTATCTCAATAACAGACATGTTAGAAAACTCGTCAGATAAGATTAATCTAGCCTTTAAATAGATAGGTACCTACTAGACGTAAGTGCTTGATAAGAAACTGCACAGACGTGGTTAATCGATTTCTAACTTCTATAGTATGATGTCAGCCTACACATGCATAGCGCTGCTGGCTTGTTAGCTTTCCCAACATTGACCTAAGGGAAGACTTGGGCTAGTTTAAGTAGTTATTTTTTATACTATTACATAGTGTTAAATGACATAAAATGTATACATACAAAGCTATTAGGTCAGTTGGGTATTATACCTCTAGATAAAGAGACCTATATAAAAAGCTACATTCAACTTTTGAAGATAATAGTTTCAAGGATTTCCCCTTTGCCAGACAATAAATAAATTAGGAAGTAAAACACAACCTATATACAAATATCCGGGGAACTACAGTGAAACAACAAAAAACATTTCGTTGTAACAAAAAGTTTGAATTAACAAGCGATTGATTTGATGCGGAAACTAATTCGAGCTCATCTCAATTACGTAATAGATAATCGGCTTGTCGCTACTGTTGCACTATCTGATTCACAGTACAAACTAGTCAAATAAACTGAAGTGCTACTTATTTCCATTAAAAAACCCAGCTAAATGCGAGGCGGACTCGCGCACCAAGAGTTCCGTACCATTATCTATATAAAACGGCAAAAAAACATGTCTGTTGTATGGGAGCCCCCTTAAATATTTATTTTATTCTGGTTTTTAGTATTTGTTGTTAACGCGGCAACGGAAATACATCACCTGTGAAAATTTCAACTGTCTAATTATCACGGTTCATGAGATACAGCCTGGTGACGGACGGACAGCGGAGTCTTAGTAATAGGGTACCGTTTTTTACCCTCTGGGTACGGAACCCTAAAAAGGTAGTTAGGTGAGAGGTTATGCGGTTACTTCTAATCGCGATCAATCACAATAGAAAGTTGTAATAAATACATTGGTGTTTAGGACAATATAAGTAAATTTGTGATGGATTTTTGCTTATCTCCCAAAAAATATTCTACATTTTAATATAATATATATAATGATACTCGGTTTGGTTTATTGTAGGGCATTTTCTATGTCCACCTGGCCTGGCTACCACTATGTCAATTCAGTCTGACGCCAAACAGCAGTGTTAATAGTACTGTTGTGTTTCATTATGAAAAGTAGCAGAGCTATTACATAGACCGAAAAAGGACATATAGCCTATATTTTATCCCGATCAAGCATGTAGTTCCCGTGGGATACTTTTCGAAGTACACGCAAACGAAGCGGTAGGCAATAGCTAGTAAATTGTAAACTTCGTTATTCAATAACATCTGGTAACATTTGATAACAGTCTGATAACTTGCGGTCGGTACAACTCGTACATTCAAATGATACGGAATACATATTTAAGTAATAACTTTAAATTATTGATATATTACTTAACAATGTTCTCATTCTGAATAGAAGGAAAGAACAGAGAGATTTATGAAAACCTAGGGCTTACTAGATGTAATTTTTTCGACCGGATTTTGGATGTATATTTTTTATTGTATATTCTATAGTTTTTATCGGGAAGATATTAAGATCTTAGTCTAAGCTTTAGAATAGGATTATCGCATGACACTGGCATGACATTTCATAAGACTGGCAGTAGAATCTACCTACTATCTATTAACATTCGCTATAATAAATAACTGCGTTCACCAATCTGCCAGCCAAGATTGTTTTATTGTGTGTATGATGGGTTTGCACTTAGCCTTCATCTCAGCTGATGGTAAGTGACGATGAGACCGTTGGATGTTAAGATTGGTAAGCGTGCGCACAACAGTGCTATTAAAACTGCTGTTTGATGACAGACGTAGGTATAATGGTGCTAGCCAGGCGGACAAAAAATGCCCTACCACCGACCAAACTGAGTACCGATAGATACCCCTACTGGGAATCGAACCCGGGTACTCCTGATTGTTAGCGCAACATTTAGGCATAAGGCCATGAAAGCGATTGTAGATCTGTGCTGCTAATAAATGCAACTAAGTTTGTTTGAATTTTGTATTGTGATTTTGCATTGTAGGTATAATGTAATAAACATATGATTGTTCCGCTAGTAAAAGTGGTCGTATCGTAAACTAGTGAGTGTTGCCATTGTTTCATTCTTACACATGACGTTCCTAATACTAGGACCGCAAACAATTGTTTTACATAAGTAAAACTGAACACAAAGCGAGGAAAAGTGTACTATGAAATCGAACTGAAACGTACAAAAATCTTATTAAATACTTGAGCAAATATCGTCAAAGTGCATCGATGTAAAACGGCATAAAGTAATATATCGATTATACTATTTTAATTATGTTTAATGTTTATACCAAAGTCGTATTTTGTAAATATCTGCGTTGAATACACGCCGGTGAAAACTTCATTGGAACAGGTGTGATCAGTGATTTTAGAACAGCGGTTCCTAAACTTTTAAAACCGCGGAACATTCAATACATTTATTGTAGTTCAAGAAACCACTTACCTAACTATTTGTTGACAAAGTAACTGATTCGCGGACCCTTGAACCAACCGACCGACTTCAAAAAAGGAGCAGGTTCTCAATTCGCCTGTAGTTTTTTTATATGTATAGGACGTGATAACTCCACCAAGTATGAAACGATTTTGATAATTTTGTTTGTTTGGTAGAGCATATTTCAGAGGTGGTCCCATATAAATTTTATCGAAATTGATTCAACACCTTTTAAGAAAATCAACAATATACAAATAAGATAATTCTTCCTCTAAGGGTTAACATTTTTAGGGATGAATGCTGTAGACTTTTAGGGCAGTTGAAGTCGGTTAAATAGTTCTTTTTGAACGCGTTAATTATCGACGGAAGGAGTTTTGCGGAAAATACTTTTGGTTTCATTGATGTAGAACAACACTCTCGGCTCTTAAAATGATTTTAAAACCCATAAGTTTATCATTTCTGTGGTATAGGTTTCGGGCTGGGTCAACAAGAAATCGTTCTTGACTGTCTGAAAAAGGATAGTCAAGCTCAAATAATAAGTAATTTAGATTAACATACCTGTGGTATAGGTTTCCGGCTGTGATCCAGGTGCATTCCCCCGGCTTCTATGACACCAGGCAGCAGTGGACGCACGCCATGCAACGTATGGTGTATGTTTACAATCAAAGCAGACACATTGTTCCCGAGATCTCTCAGGTCGGGGATCTTCTTACCGAAGTGCTTCTCTATGATTTCCTGTTCTTTCATTTGAACCGCGTGCCGGAACCAGTATTTGTGAACGACTTGTAGTACCGAGTTTTCTAATCGTTGTAGAAACGACATTTTTGTGGTAAAATCAGAGCTTACTAAAGGCACGTACGCAGGATTATCCGTGAGTCCAACCCTGTCGGGACTCCATGGCATATGACCACTGGAAGACACCGCCACAAATGGTGCTTTCACGCCATAAATATGAGCAAGACCGAGCATGCAGTCACTGTTAAAATATTCCACTATCACAAGATCATATTGTTTACTAAGAGCTTCTTTTAAAGGCTTCCAATCGACTAGTTTCTTGCAAACATCCAGCGCCATTGAATCCAGAGGGTAGAATGCCCAGAATTGAGTCAATATTCTCTCTAGTCCAAGCATCTTGACGAGCTTAGGAGCGTTCTCAAACATTGCCAAATCGATGTTTTCCAGTCCCAATGGCGCGAGTCCCTGGAGACTGACATCGGTGTAGTTCGTCGGCGGATCTTTGATCGGGAAGAATGAGACGACGGTGACATGGTGTCCTCGGTCAGCTAGCTTGTGCAGGAGGGGCTCGAAGACCATCTGATGGCTGCGGCCCGTGTGGGGGAAGAGTCCGAGGATGCGTGCAGCGCTGACATCGTTGGAAAGCGCCGCGAGCGCTGCAGCGATATAAACTACGAGAGAGCGCATCGATTTACAGTTCCGACTTGCTCCGAGTCGCGTGGAGCACTGGTGGGTATGTCACACAGTTAGCGCTCGCTTCCCGCCGACACACTTGCTATTTTCAGCATTGTAGTAGGGTAAACGTCCACTGACGTCCAGTTATATAAGTCTGTAAGTGTTCACGCATCGTAGGACAAGGTTGCTTGATGCGTCAGAGCTCGTAATGAAAATAAGGTGCACTTTAAGTACTTCTAGTCAAGTTTCAATACACTGAAGCATACTTATATCATCTAACACCTCAGTAATGTACGTGATGAAGTGAAGCACTTCATAGAAACGGAGACACAATGTCTCTCGTAACTTTATTGATCATGCAAACAAGAATGATCGTGCAGATCGGGCGTGTTTTAGTAAAAAATACTCGCGTCTGTGATAAAAACAAACCGTAAATTGTTACGCTTAATTTGAAACGGGTAAACTGGTAAGATTTGTTACTGAAACTGCTGTTACCAAAGTACCAAATAGGTGTTATCGATCTCGTTAATGAATAGATAATATCTGATAAAGGAAATGAGACAAGGACATTACTCGTAGATATATTCCTTCAGGTAAAATCCTACTAAATAAAATAGTTGCCAAGTGCGTGTCGGGCCACGCACATTATAAGATTCCGTAGTTGAACTGGTTTTATAAACAGTAATTTTTAAATGAAATTTATAAGAACTTTTTTGACCACTCAAGTATATTTTATAATTTGGTCGGCCCCAAGTTACGTGTATGGGAGCCACCCAAAAAATTATTTTTCAATATTTTATGCCATAACTTTGTCGGCGTATTTAATATATACCCGTAACAAATTACAGCTTTCTAGTAGTAACAGTCCTTGAACAATCGAGGGCACCTTTTTGTTATTTAGAATTTATGAACGAATGATAAAAATCATTACCATTGGCTTTTCGGCGAAGGAAAACATCGTGAGGAAACCTGAACACCCCTGAGTAGAAATTCCAAGGTGTGTGTGAAGTCTACTAATCCGCACTGGTCCCGCGTGGTAGACTGTGGCCCAAACACTATGTAGGAGAGTAGGCCTGAGCCCTTGCAGTGGAGACATACATAGGCTGTTGATAATGACGATGAAAATAAATATATTCGATATTATTTATTATTAAATTTTTTACCATACCATTTTTTTACTCGTTTGTTTTAGCTAGTTATAACATACTAGCGACCCGCCCTTGCTTCACACAGATTATGTTATAAAAATCGGCTTCTAGACCGCGTATCAATATGAAAACATGCAACAGATTTAAATTTAAACCAACTGTGAAAATAGCATCCAATTTCATTTCATACAGGAAGACCATACGAAAATTCTTAAAATAACTGTTTTGGGTTCTATTGCAATCATAAAAAATAAACATCGGCCCAATAGATAGCAGCCAGGTGCAATTCTATTCAATTCAATATAACTTTATTGTACACCAATACAAGCTTAAGTTAAAAAAAAATGTACAAAAGGCGGTCTTATCGCTGACAGCGATCTCTACCAGACAACCTTTGGGTAGAGGAAATAAGTAACAATATTTGGGTGGAGGTGTGACAGATATTGATAGATTATAATTAAATACTTGAATAAACACATATGTATACTTATACTATACTATACTTATTTTATGGTATGGTATAAGGTATTCATTGCTTCGAGAAGATACAGTACCAGTGTATATGCTCTTGAACCTTTCATCAAAAGTACCAACGAGTCATTGTTCTCCGATAATTTGCTATTTAAATGGAGTCTTGCGCCGATAAACTGGTGCCCTTAGCGATGACAGTGCACAATTTATCACCCATTCATCATGTGTTATCTAATGTCTCTTATGAAGCTATGATTATGAGACAGGAAAACACATCTATATTTAAAAATGAGTAAACATTTTCCAGCGGTAATCAATTAGCCTTTCAAGCGTGGTGATCGTGATCATGACCTGTCCCTCGTAGAAAACTCAGCCTGTACTATTGAAACCACTTGGTGGGGTTGTATGAGGGAGGCCCATGATCAACATTGCACTTAGACAGACGGTGATGATGGTCAAATAGAGATATCGCCATGTTTACAGACAGGCGTAAGTAACACGTGTTTACGCTGTTGTATGGTATTCGCTATGTTTTTAACCGACTTCAAAAAGGAGGAGGTTATCAATTCGACGGGTATGTGTTTTTTTAAATGTTTGTTACCTCATAACTATTGACTGGGTGAGCCGATTTGGATGAATCTTTTTTTATTTGAAAGGTGGTGCTTCTCGTGTGGTCCCATTTCAATTTGGTCCAGTTCTGAGAGCATCCATGAGAAAACGATATAAATCTTAAATTTGTCGTAGTAAAAGTAGACTTTTAGGCCAATTGAAGTCGGTTTCCATTTCTTTTTGAACGCATTTACTTGTTCCTTTTTATTATCCCCCATTGAAATAGTCATTTTAGCTAAACATTGAATCGCACTAAGATTAGACTTCGGAGCACTGACGGACTCTGACAGACCATGAGGCAAACTGATTGTGAGCCGGAATGGCTTTTACTTCTACACTTTCCGCGCGGATATATCGCACAAGCCGTTAGTTTCTTCATTTATGCGTAGGTACAGCTAAGGGGTGGAATTCCCTGCCGGCTTGTGTTTCCTGTGAACCCCTCACACAATACACACCTTACCAGCGGCGATGTGGTAAGCCACGGGAACGGTTATTGACCTTACTAAAAAAAAACAACAGCAAAACAATAAATGGGGCAATCAATGTAAAGGTACTTGCTAGTTTTTATCGTTCATTTTTTCTTCGACATTTCTTATTTGCGAACAAGATTTACAGTTACCTACGGCGGTGTGCGGCATAATTATTACGATGCGGTGAAAGTCACGGAACGAAGCGTTATTAAATACATCATTTCTTATTATACGTTTTAAAACGAGTAATTCTTGTAAATATACAGATATTGTATATACCTTACATAGACTTAACGAAATTGTCAGTATCGGGGTATCGGAGACTTATAAGTATGTATCTTGTAAATGGCTAGCGGATTTCATTTTCAACCAACTTCAAAAAAGGAAGAGGTTCTCAATTCGACGCGTATGTTTTTTTGTATGTGTGTTACGTGATAACTCCACCGATAGTGAACCGATTTTGATAATTCTTTTTTTGTTTGGTAGAGAATACTTCAGGGGTTCAGAGCTCTTTGAGAAAATCAACAAAAACCATATTTTTAAGGCTATTGAAGTCGGTTTTTAGTTCTTTTTGAGCGCGTTAATTATATAAGAAGTTGTTAGAACTCATTTACGAGCGAACGAAGTTTGGGGACCTATTATAGATACATTATTTCAAGGAACTCGCGCGGTTGCATGTAAGCCCAAACGTCGACAAATACTCGTAACTCGAGGTCACATTTCTCGAGAACGAACTTCCGAAAATATGGAAGATCCTGGCGGACTCTCCTGTAAGGGACTGCACCACGATCGAAGTGTTGGATTATCACGAGCCGTAGACCGAAGGACTTGTTAAACGTTGACAAAATCAAGTGTAAAACCTTGCATTGCACACTCGATGAGGTAACAACCGGGAAATTGGACACGTTATCCGTCGCCCTCTCGGAACGTATTGATGGTACTCGTATGTTACTTGTATTTATTTGTTTATTGATTAATACTCTGTTATATATTACCCCGCGTAAGCTTATGACTTGCGTGGTGGATGTAATAAAGTAACAGTTACGAGTAAACCGTGAGTACAGTCTATTACGAGCGAAACTACGGAATCGCAACTACTACGGTTTTATTTGATGTCATTTTCTCCTTCATACAAGTGCAAATGATTGATTGATTAGCCCATAAGTGAGTCAGTCAGTTCATTTCTTTCCTTATTAGTTTCACTTCATATTGTGAAAGAGAAACTAATTCATGAGATCAGAAAAGTTGAGTTATTTGCATAGCTTTGTGTGATGGTGAAAAAGCTATTACTTGCAATGTTCGTCTTGGTTAAATTTTGCAAGCGGAATTATAACTTACTACCCACGGAAATGAATTTTTGGGTGTTTTTTCAGTTTCGATGATAATGCATTTTATGGTAGATCAGGAAAACGGCAAAAAACTCACATCTGTTGTATGGGAGCCCCCCCTAAAATTTTTGTTTTATTTTAAGTTAATTATTTATTTTTAAATTCAATATATAACTTAATACTTTGCGAATATTTCAAGCGTCTATACCTGTTGCCGTTTTCAATATCGAGCAAAAAATAACGTTTGTTGTATGAGAGCCCCCTTAAATATTTATTTTATTGTTTTTTTTTTATTTGTTGTTATAGCGGCACCAAAAATACATCACCTGTGAAAATTTCAACTGTCTTATTATCACGGTTTAAGAGATACAGCCTGGTGACACACGGACAGCGGAGTCTCAACAATAGGGTCCCGTTTTATCTTTTGGGTACGGTACCCTTAAAAACTACGCAATAATCGTACGAAAAAAATATCAATTTTATGCTAAAAGTGCCGAACATTAGCTGATACTCTTCAAACTGCCGAATAGATTTTTACCAAATATAGCTTAGACCCACCGCAAGGAAACTTGCTTTTACGTAAATGAACGCTTCAAAATCGGTCCATCCATTCGAGAGCTACGATGCCACAGACATAGACATTGGTCACACTTATAACACCCCTTTTTTGCAGCGGGTTAAAAATAAAAGGTGGTAGAAATCTATGTATCAACAATATCAGACTGCGATCGCCAATCCGCCTGCCAAACATCTATAAACATCTATGTCCAACAGTGGACATATAGATGTCGGTGACATAGTTTCTTTGATAAAAATACATTTATGTGTAGCGCAAATGTTTTGAAGTTCAAGGTTTTCTAGTTTTCTTTAAAAAAAGAAGAAGAATTACATGTTAGGCAAATTGATAGGACCGAACCAGTTGACTGAGATAACAGAAAAAACTGGTCAAGTGGAAGTCGGACTAGTGCACCGAGCGGGAGTTCCGTGCCTTGGAAAAGAACGTACAGTTTAATTTTATTTTTGAAAAGCTAAAAATACGTCATTTTGATATCCAATAATTTTAATATAGGCTATGACACTCTAGTGATTAGGACGACTCTAACCACATATACTAATATGTAAAAATTGGTTTATACGTGTAGTAGTTACGAGGGAACAAGTCGGATGTATACATACTATTACAGTACAAACACGTAACCCTCCTTTTGCGCATCGCCGCAGTCAGGTAATTAAAAAGGGTCCCGACCAGAGAGATTTAAATATACTTAGTAATAGGTTATAGAGCGGGCATTGGAAAACGTTTCATATAACCTGATCTCAAAAGTCAACGGTATGTCAAATGTCTTGTACGGCTGCGTGACGTGATGTGACAATAGATTGCGTAACTTATTACCAATTGGTAATAAGTTTAGGATCAAAATTTTTGATTGCTTTGTCCGGTCTATTAATATTAATGTTAATTGTCTTTGGTCCCGACATAAGAAACGTGTATTTTTCAGTGTTTTTGCTTGAGCTCGTGTGAAATATTGCACGGCGGTGGCACGGAACTTGGCCAATTTTTTCATCTTTCGTACGGAACCCTAAAACGTTTTAGTTTTCTATGTAGATGTCATGACAAGATGTATCTAGATTTATTTTAGGAAATGACATACAATTTATTGTAAAAACCTGTTGGTTTGTACCTCATCTATATGTATATGTGGTCATTTATCAGAGCGGTTCATGACTTCATGTCCTAACACACACATAATTTTTTGGTCCTTATTTTTCTCAGGAACGACTTTTTTGTTTAGGTGTAGTTGAAGGGTTGGAAAAGAACATAGGCCACTTTTTATCCTGATGGAATAACTTCTGAAGTTTACGTGGACGAAGTAGGGGGCAAAAGCTAGTGTAAGGAGATGGGGCAAACAACCCACAATAGTCTGTTTAACACACAACAATTAATACAATAAACTAAAAATGTCTAGTCCAGCAATTTCCATATTCTACTACAGAAACGTTAGATTTTACTGATTCATGATCCCTTTTTCGTTGTAGACAAAGACATTTAATATTAATAGACCGGACAAAGCAAACAAACATTTTGATCCTAAACTTATTACCAATTGGTAATAAGTTACTCAATCTAGTGTCACATCACGTCACGACCGTACAAGACATTTGAGATCAAAATGTTTATATGAAACGTTTCCCAATGACCGCTCTATAACCTATTACTATATTTAAATCTCTGGTTGTAGACATTTGTTTGAACAAATTGTGAGCGGTTAGTGAGATATGAACGCATTAGACTTAATGCAGGTCCTCTAATACCATAGTATTACAGTTTCTGTACTAGGATTCAGTGACTGACACAGTCGAATGCTTTGCTTAGGTCACAGAAAAGACTGGCACAAAGTTGTCCATCATTAATTGCATTAATTTTTTTAAGTTAGTTAATTGCATACTTCACAAAACACAAAATCCTAATGCTCTCATCGATTTATTTCTTAGAGGTCTGCTTTGTTAGGAAAATACTCTGGTTTTTTACACAGATGAAAAACATACCTAATCGTAGATGTAACCTTAGACATGATGACAGACTTCTCATACCAAAATCAAAAATAACTAAAAATGGTCCTTATGCAATTTGTGTAAAAATTTATAATAAACTCGCCAATCACATTAAAAAAGAAGAAAAAGATACAATTTTTGAACAAAAATTAAAGTCTTTTATGGAACCGAAATCATACTACATGGTAGATGAATTCTTAAATGACAAGTTAAAATAAAAACTCAGTGATCCTTCTGTTGTGTTTGACATTGTATATAATTTAAATGTAACTGATTGTAGTTTATGTTCAATTTTAATGCACTTTTACATTAAATGTTACCATCTTTAAACTCATGTAAAGCAATAAACCATATTTTATTTATTATTACGGTTTGACAATATGACTACAAATTGCACCTATAGAACGAAGCACTTGACAATAGACTAAGACTGGTGGGAGACTATATCCTCCCAATTAGGAAAAATACCCGTGCTAGGGTAGGATAATTATAAGGATATGATTAAGACATCGAACTTCTAGATAATCACTAAATAGTATAAAACAAAGTCGCTTCCCGCTGTCTGTCTGTCTGTCTGGATGTATGCTTAAATCTTTGAAACTACGCAACGGATTTTGATGCGGTTTTTTTAATAGATAGAGTGATTCAATAGGAAGGTTTATATATATAATACATGCATAATATAGTAGAGCAACACCGATAATTTTTGGGGTTTCTAATGTGATGTCGTAAATAAACACATATTTTAGCGCTTACATTGCAAACGCTGGCTAAACCCTAGCAGATAGATCAAAATAATGTACTACTGTATTGTACACCTTAGAAAGGTCAACAAAAAAGTCCGCGATGGTATATGTCTAACTATTGTAGTTATGTCACTATAACTACTTTTATACATTTTTTAAGTTGATAGAAATGCCGACCAATATCAGACCATGTTATCCATACCTTTATATTAACCCTTATCAAAATAAATCATTTCATATGCAAGACTGCTTCAATATCTGTAGATAGCTTCTTGAATTATTGAAACAGGACATTCCATTCAAAAGATATAACGAATTTAAAAAACCAAATACACAGAAAAATAAACGCCGGGACCCGGACACCAAACTGAAGCATTCAAATAAAGTAGTATTGATCGAAGTGCGAGAGAGAGCTATGTCATAATCAGCCGGGAAAAGTTTCCATCTGGACATAGGCCTAAAATACATAAAACCAAGGGGTCAAGTGCGAGACGGACTCACGCACCGAGAGTTCCGTGAAGAATATGATTAATAAACATACTGAAAATCATAAATAATAGGTAAGATAATATGCACCCAATAATGCTCTAACAAAAGACGCCTGCCGAAATCACACGCGCAATTGTTAAATTACACATTGAGATACTTCTAAGGGTAGTAATCATAAAGTGGGATTTTAAATGTGATTTAATTCAATTAATTTGTTTTTATTATTTGTTGTTATAGCGGCAACAGAAATACACATTTTGCGAAAATTAATGGAAATGGTCTAAAAGTACGACAAACACATATTGTTAGTTACACGTTTGACTTTTTTACAGACCCAAAAAACTGCAGACTTGATTATTCGATATTAATTTCAAATCGAAAAACACACAGACGGACAACAAAGTAATCCAATAAATAATAAGGGTCCCTTTTTTCCTTTTGAGTTAGTTATCCCTAAAAATGTACAAAAATGTAAATATAGAAATGTAAAACTTTAGATTAAGTAAAAAATTTGAAACTCTAAAAATATAAATAGTAATTTGATCAGAAACAACTACTTATGTCTTTGCAAAAAGTTTTTTTTCGTTTTTCCCAAAATGTTTAAAAGATAAATGTCCACCCGTGCGAAGCCGGGGCGGGCCGCTAGTTATGTATAAAGTAAGTTGCACTGCTTCTGTTGTCTAGTTTACCTTCGAGTAGGCTTTATCTATGACCAAATATTATACCTTTTTTTTCAGGATTTAGCCACCTTTTACAATACCCTGTCTATGGGGTCATCCTATAGTCACACGACTTTTCACTTACCATCAGGCATATACAATCCTGAAGCTGATTTCAACAGACTCTTCCATTTTGAAAAGAAAACAAAAAAGTTAAAATAAGGAATTTATTATCAAAATACTATGTAAACTCACAAGTCCTAACATCCTGAGTAACATACCACTTGTTCGCTAGACAACAGACGGACTCGTTAACAATAAATTATGACTTAACATTGGGAGAACAACCACTTATGCAGCAATCAGTACCACGATCATTCTGAAAATTAGAAAAGGACCATATTAGAAAGACAAATAAAAACAACAAAGAATTGAACAGATCAGAGAGAATGATTTATAATGTATCAATTTAGCTATCCAAAATCGAATTTTAGAACTGCACATTGTTGATTAAAAGCAGAGTGGGCAGTTAGTGAAATTAAGGCTTTGTATAGGAGTTGGGTTAGCCTTCTAAGTGGCCAAATTGTAAATGAAGTGAAGTCATCATATGACCTACAGGTAGGTATCATAACATTAATGTTTCCTAAGTTTTACATTTAGCTTGCCTGCACTTTAGTTGACTTTCGCTATCGCCATGAAATAATTTTTGGTTATAGAACTACTTAAAAGAGACATGTAAAATTGAGTGCCAAAATTTTAAAAAATTAAGGTTTTAGAGTTTTACGTAAATGCCTTACTAAAATACAATTTTGAGGCCATCAGCCTGTTTTGAAATCAATTCTAAGATGAAAACAGAAACAAAATTAGAATTTTACACTTTTAGAAGTAGTTCTACAACAGAAATAAGTTTAACTAGTGAAGACACCTAATGTGCAGACCTTACAAACATTTAACTTATTGTTTTAGAACATGGATAAACTTACCCGTAAAGATATAAAAAGAATGATAGCAAATAAAATGCAAGCTTGATCCAGCCTTCCCTTTGGCAAACAGTCAACACATCTGCATTCATGATACTAGTCGGGTCGTACAGGCCAGGGCCCGACATCACCGGCCGTGTCCGATATCTGAAAATAGCCACTTACATAGAACACGTTGGAGTTTGGTCTAATTAAATTTTGAGCACTTAACACAACATAACCTCACCTGTGTATATGATACAAGATCAACGGCACATTTATCAACAACGAGAACCATTCTCCGGACAGAAGAAACAGTACGTTTATGAATAAATGCAGTAGGTACTCTGGCAAAACCAACTGCAAAAAAGAAACAGATTAATTTGTTTGCGGTCACAAGACGCCAGTCATTCCTTGACAGGTTACTCACTGGATTTAGACTGTTACACTGATCTATTGGGTTTTTGTAATCTGTTTTTAGTTCATCGAAAGCTATCACATGGAATATTGAGAAAAATATGAGGAATGCATCAACAATTAAAGCAATAATGTACGAAAACGCAGGAAAGCTGAACGCCATTTTGCCAAAGTTGACGTTTCAGAAGATTTGACTGACAGTGACACTGACAGTTACGATCTTTTTTTAAGCATGAAATACGTTGTCTTTTGCTCTATCAATAATATTTACGAATCCAGCTAAACACCTTATTGCTCTACCCTAGTTTGTCTCGCGGTGGGTGTGTAAGACTTCATCAGCATCCGTCAGCTTCATACATCCACTGCTGTTGAAAATAGGCTTGTCTCCTCTGCCTCTATAAATTTTCACATATTTTGGCCCGCAAAAAAAGTTTTTATACGAACACGAAAAGCTATTGGAGCTATGAAGTCTAGCATCAGAAGTAGACCATGAAGTTCCTGTGTGAAGTTCATGTATGTTAGCAAGACCATGTTAGCGAGTCTTACAAATGTATCAATTAGTTTGACAAATGACAGATCACCAAGTCACATCAAGGCTATACGACTAAGTTGAAGTGGTATCGGATATAGTAAGTTTCTCTACAACAGTACACATTTTAAATTTACTTGGATCATAGAAAATATTGAAAATTTGGAATTTTTCATTCGATGATCGTTTGGGTTGTCGGTAAATATTCCATTTATATCGGGGTGAACTAATATGTAGATACGTGTATTTAAAAATGAGGTGTACGTGGTTGTTACTATTATGTGCAGTTGGAATTGCTTGGTGTATAGAACATGATTTTAAAGGTTTCGATGATAGCATTCTATTTGGTATCAACTGGCCAGGTTCTCAAGATGTAATAGATAATTTAGTTGACGGAGAAATTAATAAATCACAAGAATATAAAGGATCGGTACGTAAAAAGTCAAATTCAGTTACATTAATAGTTGCATTCACACCTCAGAGAACACTTTCTTTTATTTACCTACTTTCAAGTTTATTATTGCCTTTAGTGATTTGCAATCAGTTTATTAAACCATTTAATTACACACCGCAACCCATTTGCAACAGTATGCTATATTTTTTTGCATTATATGAGAATAATTGTAGAGCCTTTTCTAGACCTATATGTTGTATAATTTATTGTATGCCTTCGGGTAAGAATTGGAGAGACTCTCAATTTCAAATCATTTATTTTTTCAGCTGCAGGTTTACAGAGTTCTTAAATAATAACATAGTAATTGTTCCTATGCAACTTGTATTTTTGATGTACAATATTATCAATATCATTCCAGTTCTACTATAAATATTTCTGATTTCACCCAATTGTTGTGTTTGAATGATACAAATAATGCTGCAAATTATTGATCCAAATTACCCTAAACCACTAGTCCTTATTACATCTTACAGAACAAAGAAATTCTGAAAGTTCAAACATCAATTAAGGAGAAATATGAGTGCCATCTACCTGAGCTTAAAGACAAAGAGACAACAAGCACAGGCGAGTATGATGGACCTTCACCATTGAATTTATTGAAGCCTCTATTTGCACAGAAGATATGTTCCTACAGACTGGAAAGTTATTGGAGCTATGAGGTCTGCCATGGGAGGTATATTAGGCAATATCATGAGGAAAGAGAGGGTAAGTCTAATAATAATGTATTACTTTATATACAGCCATACACTAGGAGACTGCATGCTTCCATGCTAGAATACTGTGTTATGTTGGAAAGTATTCCGTCTTTCAGTTGTTGCAGATTTTGTAATATTTTGGACATAGACACTATTTTTATTCCATAATTTTTCTATACTATCTCAAGTAGCTAATAAATAATTAATGTAAAAATAAACCATTGTATTAAATATGGGATTCATTAATTTCTTTTCAATAAATTCAAAAACAGATAAGTTTTCGGGAACAGAGAAATTCTGGGTCAGGTGATTCATGCCTGTAATAGATTTATCATGATCAATCATTATAAAATTTAGCATGCATGTAGTCTATGGCATGAAAAGGGACAACTTTTCACCTGGTACAGTGATCCAATGTTTTTTTTCTTCAAAAATTAACACCGGTAAAGCTGTAGCTAATAAAAAATATGTCCAATTTTTCATAATGACAAATATGACTCTATGTATAATATACTTTTGTACTAAAGTGTACAGTAAATTAAGGACTTGTTTTCGTATTTAGTTAAACTCTCCCTTCTTGTTACAGGTAAACAAGTCAAAACACAAGAATATTTCCTTGGACATTGGGGCATTGATAAACAGATAAAATTAGAGACTGATATGAAAGCTGTACAAGAAAGTAAAGAACCCCCCAAAACTACAAAAGTAGAGGGAATGACTCTGCCTTATGTGGAAATGGTTTTAGGTGATGGTGAGTTTAAAAAGTTGTACATATTTTTTTATATAATAGCTTATTGTATATAGAAAAATAATAGCCTTAAACAACACAAATAAGTTGTTAGGGTTTCTGCTGGAGCTGGGGTGAAGTGTAAGGCACACCATACCACCCCATCACACAAAATAGGCTCACCTGACCATGATTTGCAGAAACCTGCCTGATGACGAATAAAAATATATACAAAAGGAACATTTCTGGGTCAAGCAAGAAAGCTGGAAGAGTTACTGCATTTTAATTAGTTTTTGTTAAAAGTTTTTAATATATAAGCTTTTCTTGTTGACGGTAATTTTGTTATTAGATCTATGTAGTAATCATCAAGACAAATCGATGAACCCTAATATGATGGGTTTTTCATGTGCAATCCCCATGACCACTGTCCATCTCCATCATCAGGCCAGCTCAATGGTACCAAAGCATAGTTGGAAACGGATACCAGCCTACGGTTCTAATTTAGCTTGCACGACTTGATCATAACAAAACATACAAACATTGCAGGTTAAATAAAAGCTGAAACAATATACCTTCCCATGTTACACCATAATGAAGAGTACCAAGCTTTTTGCAACCTGTATTCTGCATACGTCAGTTCATTTAGGGCTCAGTGTATACTATTAAACCACACAGAATTACATTTCAGGTACTATTTGCGACCTAAGTGGCAAACCTCGCGCCACAAAAGTCCTCTATGTTTGCTACAGCCACGGGAAGCACGAAGTATACTCATTCAAAGAAACTTCTACATGCGAGTATGAAATAATCATCCTATCACCACTTCTCTGTGAACATCCTCAATTTAAACCCAAGGAAGTTAGCGAGAATGTCATTGACTGTTTCGCCGTTGGTGATGCACCGAAGAAACCGAGGAATTTGCTGCAGATGGAAGTCGATAGCCTTAGGTTCACACATCAGAGCACCAGAT
This sequence comes from Carcina quercana, assembly GCA_910589575.2. Classification (NCBI taxonomy): domain Eukaryota; kingdom Metazoa; phylum Arthropoda; class Insecta; order Lepidoptera; family Depressariidae; genus Carcina; species Carcina quercana. The sequence goes on along the minus strand of OU342434.1, from coordinate 3,316,669 downwards.
TTTTAACTGTGAGTGTGTATTGTGATCATTTATGTGTGATTCACTTAACAATCGTAATTATTCTTTGTTATTAGCTTTCCTAGATTTTGAGGGCTTGCTGTACAGGGTTGTTGTAAGTTGAATGATGATGTATAGTTGTGGTACAGTGGATGGTATAGTGGTGGTTAGTAAGTGGATGGTGTTGTTAAGGTTTGCTGTTGTTGCATAAGTCCAAATAGTTAAAATCTTTCGTTTTGTGACTATTGTCTGTTTATCACAGTTGTTAATGTACTAAACTGTGTCTCAATTTTTTTCCCGACACCATTAAACTTTATTTTAATGGTCAAAAAGTAGGTTAGTTAGTTAGTAATTTTTAGTTAATTATTTTGTGACATTTTAAATTTTCGTATTGACAAATAAAATTGTCAAAGTATAAATGAATTATGAATAACTAGTTTGTCCACGTGGACTTCAGAAATAATTCCAAAGGAACTGCTGGTTCGATCGAGATAAAAAGTAGACTATATGTCCTATTCTGGCCCTTCAACTTTTCCTGTACAAAAAAATCAAGTTCAACTTAATCTCCGTCACGGCGCAAAACAAGGACCAACAAGCAAACTTACATTCGCATGTAAAATATTAAATAGCACACGCCAGACACTTCGAATAAATATCGTGATACCGCGCATGTGTGAGTAAGTAGCACGGTCATTTTCTGAGCCAGTCTCTTGCGGGGTGAAGGGAGGTATCGCGGATCGGCGGGAGGCGGTGAACGTCCGTTCTTATATTAATTGTGTGTACACTCATTTACATGTAAAGAATATGAATTGATTACTCACAACTCTGTGAAGCGAGCTCTCTGTCATCTTAATATTTTATTTTCTTCATTTTATTACTGTAATACTTAGTATAGTAGCTTCACTTATAGACAGTTTGTTTGCTTGAATAACTTTTGTGTTGGCGTGTTGTTCAGGACAAGGACGCTAAGGATATACTAGCTGTGTTGAAAGTAGAGAAAATTGACAAGGTAACTATCATTGTTTTATATTTTGATATTATTTTTAACGTTTATAATTTTGATCTAATCATGCATTGATTATGTATGGAGATGGAAGACGTTAACTTGGATTTCAGTCAACGTAAGTATTCTTTTAGCACTGAAATGTAAATTGAATTAGTTTTGACATTTTTTATATTATAGTAATTTTTGGTATATATGTATAGAACCTAATAAATGTATAGAACCTAATTATTTAAAACTAATAATTGATTGCTAAAAGTGAATACAACGCCATACAGATGTACGGTCATTTTACTTTAATGGTTAAAAAAACACTATTACTGATGTTAACGTTAACGCATGAATGGAAGCATGTTAATCTAGAAGCCACAAGTTGATGAATCACTAGCTATATTTTATTTCATCACCAGAATACAATTCATATTTCAAACGCCACCTTTGTTTTCGGCGTTAAGTCTTACTTGTTTCGTGTGTTTTGTATGTTTTTAACCGACTCCAAAAAAGAAGGATGTTATCAATTCGACGGGTATGTTTTTTAAAAATGTTTGTTATCTCTGAACTTTTGACTGGGTGAACCGATTTGGATGATTCTTTCTTCCTTTTCTATTACGAAGGTAAATCTGTTGTGTAATGTTAATCTGTTGGGTAGAGCGTCAGTCCTTGAACAATCGAGGTCTGGGTTCGATCCTGGCTCATACCAATGAGTTACAATTTGTTATTTGGAATCTATGTACGAATGATAAAAATTGGCTTCACGGTGAAGGAAAACATCGTGAGAAAACCTGCACACTTCTGAGAAGAAATTCAAAGGTGTGTGTGAAATTTACTAATCCGCAATGGTCCCGCGTGGTGGACTATGACCCAAACTCTATGTAGGAGAGTATACCCGAGCCCTTGCAGTGGGGACATACATAGGCTGTTGATGATGATCAGCATACAATAGTGCTAAATCAGTTTTGGCGACTTCTATATAGCCAGGGGGCAGGCATATAAAAGTCTAAATATCTCAAACCAATAATTTATCTTCTCTGTGCAGCTAATTCATTTCGTTGCATTGTATGATATATAATAAATATTTTCATGCAATAGTTTGAATTAAGTCGTCCCCAAAAAATACTATTATAAGACTGATATGTATCCAGAAGTCTGTGCTATTGATTATTAAAATTTGATTAAAATCTGGGTAGCATGAAATTTGTGTTGTTGACAATTACTCAATAACAGTGCATGTTGATTTCCAGGACGGTGAAACTCATCTGAAGTTCGAGCTGCATCCACTTGGAGACGTTGACGTGGCGGAGGAAGGGGGCGGTGAAACAACAACGCCCTTGTTGGACGTCAAACCTGCCGTCGTGACGGACGACTCCCCGGTCCGCGCCTTCCTCAATGGAGACAATTGTTTAAATGGGGTTAGTAACTATCAGGGTTGGAAAATACATGTTTCTATGATACGTTTAAAACATTTTGAACTGTTTGTTTTGTTGCTCTTCATTTCGCTTGTTCCTATGTTTTAAATTCCCATGTTAAAATTTCCGACGTTAAAATAACGAGGAGAAGGACAGCATTATCTACCTATGTAAAAACATCTTACTGCGGTGCTTATGGCGAAACTCTTCAAGAACGACGTGACGATCTATGGGGGACTCGTGTCGTTGTTAACGACGTGGTCCTTTACTGTGGGCCGAATAAACAAGCTCAAAGTCACTCAGCGAGCAATGGAACTAGCTACTCGATGCTAGGAATTTATCTAAAATCCGAATGAAGAAATCTGTAGACGAACAACGAAATAGTCACCAACATAGCTCGACGAGTCAGTGAGCTGAAGTGGCATTGGGCAGGCCACATCGCTCGAAGAACCGATACCCGATGGGGAGTGAGAGTTCTCGAGTGGCGACAGGTAGCTCGGGTCCGGTTGATGTGGCGTACTAAGAAGGAGACCTATGTGTCCAGCAGTGGACGTTTCCTGGCTGATGATGATTTTCAACGACACCAATGGGGTGTCGTGTAAAAAAAATTGGGCTTAAAATTAACTAAGTTAAGTTAGTTAAGTTAAGAATCTCTTGTGAACTCTTACAATTTCAGCATTTTAGTACTTATTATCATTAAAAATTAAAACATGACGAATTGTTTTATAACAAGCTACCGTTCACATCACACACACATCACCCGTTTATATATCACTGGTTGACTGGAAGAGGTCCCTATTGAGGGATACGTCCGACAAAATTTACGTACCATAGATATAAGTTATAGTATGTTGTTATTTACTTGATTTTTATATACATTTAAAGGTGTAAATAAAGAAAATACAAACAAACACTAGTTGGCAGTGGTGTCTTCCCACCCGCACCCCCCAATTACGATTAAGGTGCAAAAATGTATTTTTTTTAAATTATCGTGTAACCTCCCTCCGTCAGGGCACAGGCTGGTGGAAGTATGAGTTCTGCTACGGCAAGCACGTGGTCCAGTACCACGTGGATCGCGTCGGAGAGAAGACCACGCTCGTGCTGGGCAAGTTCAACGAGTTAGCGCATCTGGAGTGGATACAGTTCAACAAGGGCAAGGCGCCCAAGCCAGTCGGTAAGATATGCCAATATTTGAATAACTGCATGACAGAGATTCGCTCTTTAATTACGGACCCCTTTATATTGAAAAGTCAAAAATCAAATTTGTGACCTTCATAAATTTTTCATTGACCTCAAAACTCCCTAAACTGTTAATTTAATTGAAATCGTTTTGGCATGGCATATACAAGAATTGCTCATTTAATAGTATAGGATATGTATTGTTGCGAGCTCGTGGGTTGAGATTGAAGGAAACACGTGTCCAAACTTCCGGAGTTTATATGGTAACACAGGTGCACAAACCTCAAAATCACGGGTGCGACAGAGTGCGTCCCTGTCTCACTGGGTCCAAGTCTTCTGTACTGAGTTCGTCCCTGGATTATACGTACTGTCGCTTCTGACACTGGTCAAGCCTTTGAGATTATTCGAGAGCGTTCCACGCTATCATTTGTTGCTATCGGACACGAAGGAGATACATGGATCCAATTCTCTTTTTCACACTCGTTTGAGAAGTTTCCATGCTACTCGACACGAAGGATCTACCTCTCTTTTCATTATTTCTAGACTGTTCGAGAAGCTCCGTGATAGATTTGCACAATACGAAATAAATACGAACGAAAATATCTGGACGATATATCGACTCTGTAAAATATAGTTCGCTGTAGTTATAGATCGAAATAATAGCAGGTAAAAGGTAACAGAGTCAGCGCCTCATTAGGGGTTATGGGTGCGCACGCTTACCATCCAACGGTCTTATCGTCACTTACCATCAGGTGAGATGAAGGCCGAGTGCAAACCCATCATACATGTAAAAAATGACCTTAACAGAACGAAGGATTATCTCTGTCTTTATTTATGCATGCTATATTTTCTGTTATGGTCTAACACGTTTTGTCTCCCTTTTTTCAGACGAACGCACGTCAATTTCACATTTCTACTCGGACGGTGACATTTGCGACAAAACCGGCAAACCTCGTCAAACGGAGGTCAAACTGAAATGTTTGGAAAACTCTTCAAGTCCAGCTCAAGTCTCCCTTTACCTTCTTGAGCCAAGGACCTGCCATTACATCTTGGGCGTAGAGTCACCCTTAATATGTGACATATTGCCGTTAGCTGACGAGAATGGATTGGTCAAGACTAAGCCGTTATCGTTGAAACAGGATGTTCAAGTTGTATTGAAAAAGGACGAGGAAGAAACTGAGTCGAAAGAGAAAAAGGTCCCTGATTTTGGGAATGATTAGTTTAATAAATTTAGTTTCTATGTTGTATTGTTGCTTTTTTTATATCGTCATCAACAACTTCATTAGTGCACTGTTGGACATGCGCAGTGCTTATACATCGTATGTAATGTAATGTGTAAATGTAATGTACTTTTTATGAGATTTGCCAAAGTCACCACGCTTGTCAGGGGATTGGTGATCGCAGTAAGATGTTAATATATAGTTAGGTGCTGGTAAACATCACCTTTTCCCCTTTGCCTTTTTATATTGTGATCCAGCCTGCGTAGCATGAGACGCTTGAGATCGATGAGAGATATTGTCATATCTTAACGTCAAATCCTATCATATTCAGTCGGGAAACGTCCACTGGGACATAGGCCTGCTTCATTATACACAATACATAGAAACAAGCAAGAGTGAAATGAGATGGTACATAAGTGGATACATATTTTTGTACTAGAGTACATCTCAAATTTTAGAGCAAAATTTCAGCGCCATACTCCAATTTTTTCTAACCTCTAGTGTGAAAACTGAGCTACGAGCCGATATGTGTGTGGAAGCTGGTGACACGTTTTGTCGGCTGACACATGGTATCTGTGTCAAGCAGATACTTTGTTATTGATATCCCAGGTCCAATCGCTCAGACCTGATGCTGCAGTACGTTCTACGTAATCCGTCGGATCCCAGAGAAAAGTTGGATATAAGGAGTGATAGGGATCTTACAAAGTAATTAAAATGCTTCGAAATATTTTTTTAAACTTGACATTTATTTACATTCATTTCAACAAAACGGGTGTTTGTATAAAACAGTTCTTTTTAAATATTAAATTTATTTACCAATTGTATATCTACTCAATTACTGTGCCTCGAAAGTTAGTGTAAAAATAATTTTTTGCGCTTTTGTATTGGATATGCTGGTCTAGTGATGTACCGTGACTGGGCCGTCATATTTGTAGAGTAAATAAAATCGATTATCAAATTTCAAAAGTGCGCCCCAGCGCAGTTTGTATGAAGGACGAAGGTTGAATACGCGAAAGCTTGACATAATCAGGAAATTTTAGAGATAAAATGGAATAAAATTGTCAAAAAAGTATCTACATGGAAAATTTATTATAAATTGACAGCCGTTAAGTACGACAGATTAAGTAATAAAATGGCCATTTGGATTTTCGGAGAAAATCTTTGCACTAAACAAAGGTATCCGGGTGATGATCAATCGAACTTATTTATTATTGTCATCGGGCGAGGGACGATTGTTTCCGATTCGGACGAAGAATAGCATGAATAGATTAGATAGTTACCATCAGTTCCGTGGTACATCCCGCAGAGGTTGGGAATACTATGGTGTTATATGTACTTGGTTCCAGGGAACTGGCGGGAAAATAATTTCATCCATGTTACTAGTGGGAATAGGCTCGTCGATTAATAGCACTCATTTGATTGGTTTCCGTTACCGGTAGTAGAGTACTGCGGTTCACGGAACAATCTGATCTGAGCACAAATAGTCAATCCATTCACTGTTCTCGGCCTTTGTGATTTGTATTAGAAATTCGAATAATCACGTTTTTAAATCCAATCACTTACTTTCGGTACAGTCGGAAAAAAATCTATTTTCTATGTGACGCATTACACTATCAATTCAGATCGTCTTAGTTGTAATCGTTGAATAACAGACCACAAATATATATTGAAATTTATTCAGTGGGAATGATAAAATACTTGTTTATTGATTAATGATCAGAACGGATAGTGTAAATTGACCCTTTTAATGACATTTATAGAAAATCCAGCAGTATACCGCAACGGGTAGCTTTTCACAACAACAATGAGGTCTTTACAATACCTAGTTAGGTAAAAAAATCTCTTATATTTTTAGTTTTTATCTAAGTAGTTCACACTTATAAACAGGCTGGGGTCAGAAAGTTATCCTTCGCTTTCGCTTCGCTATAAAATAACGAAAGTTGTTTCGTGGGAAATGAAAACGAACGAAAAGCTTTCTATCTCACCCCTTTTTATGGTCGTGTCTAGGATACAGCGTCAATAATCAAGTTTATCTTAAATTCACAATGTCAATTTTAACAATACAATCCCCTTTTATATTTTGTTGTAACAAGAAAAAAAGTCTAAAAGTTCTGCACAGAACTATCTAGAGCAATCACATATTGTTGAAACATTTATGAAGGTTCACACACAAGATCGTTCTTAGCGACATAAGCGCCCTTGCGAAGCGGAAGTTAAGCTCAAACTAAAGCTGAATCGATCGTGTGTATTGACCTTTATCGAACACGTAAAGGGGAACTTATTCAGTCTAAATATTGTCTTTCATTAGACATAAAAATGACTAAAATTATACTAAATAAATCCATCTCGTGAATATAATTTTTAAAATACAATAATACTCAACTAAAGTTTAATAATTAAAATGATGGTCTACATCAGTTCTTTTCAAATAATGCTGTTTCAAGGTTTTGTTTAAAAATATAGGTTGTAAGTTTTTGAAGAAAACAACAACTTGATGGATGGCATTGGCACGAGTCGAATCAATGTTCATGATTTTCTAACGCAATACTTTACTGACATTTTAAGAAATTGACTTTTTAAGAAAATTATGAATACTTACTTTTTAACTTAACAGTATTAAGTAATAAAGTCAAAATGGGTGCCAGTGATTATTTTAAGATGAAATAATAGTGACGTAACAATTAAAATAAATTTTAAGTAAATCGAAAGAATACTAAATCTTACATACGTAACATATATTCTATCATTTAAATACTTATACCTAACAAAAAATTTTGACTAAAGGGCCAGTGTTCGATGTGTTACACAAACATTACACGAAAATTTACAATGTGGGTAGTAATAAATTAACATCTAAAGTACAATAAACGAGCACAATCAAGTAGGATTATTAATAAAAATTCTATAAACAGATATCTCAAAATAATAGGGTTGAACTACATTTAGCAGCACTGCTTCACACTTTCCTATGCTTCTATCCTTTTCTGTCACTCAGAACCGTCATTTACTAGAGCGAGAAAGAGAGCGGGAGTACGACCGCCTCGATCGACGACAGAATGCTGCTAGATTAGTACAATCCTAAGTCACCTCACGCAGTTCAAGATGGCGGGTAGTCAAAGTTTTAAAATGGCCGACATTTCAGCCTAAAATGTCAAAAAAGACAGAAACTGCTTGTAATAATTGAAAAGAAAGAGAGAGAGAGAGAGAGAGAACAATGTTTTGCAATACAATTACACGTTTAAAAGCCTATTATAATAGGCATATAGCCTATATAATAGAGACAAATATAATAAATATCACACTCCTTGCAAATATGCAGTGTCAAAAACTTTATCGAAACATAAAAATCTTGGACTCAAGGAATTAACAAGATTTTGACGATCAGAATGACATTCATAGAGATATCAGCAACTGTTTGTTGTTTATAGAATCTCAAGCGAAATACAAGCCCCACATAGAAATTAGAAAGTATTAAGTACACTATTGAACAACAAGAAAAACAATAAATACACTGATCACGTTGAGATCATTTTCATTGTTAAACTAACACCTTACAAATTTGTAACAGAGGAAAAATAAATCGACTTAGCTTCTCGTAACTGATGATGGCCACGTTTACTTTCACAAAATGGTAACACATAAAACGGTTATTTATAACAGAATATAAAAACGTTCTGCTCAACGTTATTTGTAAATAAAATTATATCTATAGCGATACTTATGAGATGATACACTTTGGATGATAAAAGTTGATGATACACATGTGTCTTTTTAGTATTGACAATTTTTTTCTTAGACAAAACAAACAATGAAAACATTCAAACTCCAGGACCAAAATCTTTGGCTCTTGAACAATGTGACGGTACCTAAAAGCGTTGAACTTATGCTTATAAAGTGACTAAAACTTATTTAGAAATGATTATAATAAAACGATTTGGGGAATACTTTGGAAACGTAATAAATCCTTTGACACAAACCCTTAACCTTATACTTATTAGTTAACAACTGTGCACGTGGACTCGAGTTTACGAACGCACCTTACGAACTATTCAGTTCATGTGCACCAGGATACATCACAACAAACGTTCCCAAACTTACAACCTCTTTGCTTGCAAATAGTTTTTTTTATTACTTTTCTCTTTAAAATTCACTAGGAACGGAGTTCTGGAATATTCTAGTACGGTCTCGATAGTTCTTTTGAACGTTTCAATTGAACTTTGAGTCTCTTTGTACCTATTTGGAAGCCGTTCATGGCTTGTATGGCGGCCTGCGCTGACGCGGCGTTGTCGTACGAAACGAAACCGAAACACTTCGATAGGTTAGTTTGTTTGTCTATGAACACTTTGGCCGATATCACGTGGCCAAACGGCAGGAAGGTGGACGCCAGGTCGGTGTCCGTGAACTCTTGCGGCAAATGGTAAATGAAGAGGTTGCCACCTTCCGGACCTGAAAAGTATCGGTAGTCTGCATTTAGAATAGGAACGTGTTACAGTTCCATGATTGTCTATATTCAGGCGATTACAACGGATACTGTTTGCAGCGATAAGTGTACAAGTTCCTCGAGCTCTCGTTATTAGCTTTTAAAGATATTCAATGTATGTAGCTGATGAACTTGTAGATTTATCAGTGCAAAGCACCCGTGTGCAGAAGCCATTATTCAAACTACCTTATTTAAACTTAACGTTATCCCTCTCCTAATGCTTCCATAATAAATTTCTGTTGCCATAATTTTTTAAAATAGAATAGCTGGCTTTGATAAGTAATTACCTAAAAATAGGAGACGAAATTATAGTGTCGCGAAATAAATATCATTAATTTACAACTTAATAGTTAGCTACAATAGCCGTTACGCAGCTAATGGTTCATACCTTAGATGGCGCTTTGAATAATTATAATCGAAAAAAGTGTTTAAAATGAAAATTGTGATTCGCTGTGATGTGTTATGTATGTTAATGATACTCATTTCGCTACATCCCAATCTGATGTCCTATTGTTAGATAGTTACTACACAAATCCAGCTACTATATTTTAAAAGATTATGGCAACAGAAATGTGGTATGAAACTTTGATGGATCACCTTCAATATACGCTGCTACTCGTATGACTAGACCATGCAAATCAAAATATACTTTATTTTAAGCTCACATAATGTTGTTTGATGTTATTCTGGTGTCCGAGATGAGATTTCCATGAGTTTCAGATCACCATTGGATCCAGTTTAAAAAAGTTTAAGCGATACACCTCTATCAAAGTTTCATACTAAATTTGATCAGAGAATGTGATCAAATTTATTTTAAGTTCACGAACTTTAATTAAATTTAAGTAAGTATTCGTCACTAGTGACGAAAGTGCACTAAAAACTTATGTACACTTGTGACCGAACCTCAAAGGTGACCTCAAACCTGATAGTAAGTAACTTTAAGGCCGTTGATAAAGCCTCAAGGTAATAAGGAGCTGGCTATGCTACCTTTCATACCGGAACACAACAGTGCTATTAACACAGCTGTTCGGCGGCAGACTAAGGTAACATGGTGGGTAGTGGTAGCTACCCAGGCGGACATTGAAAATACCGTATCACCAACCAAACACGTTTATGAGTTCTTGAGTTGGTGTTCGCAGGAAGATGTGACGTAAAGCCAGACGTTGTTCGTTTCCTGGAGCTTCCCAAAGTCACCTTCTACGACATGGGTTGGACCTGTCCTAGTAACGACTCGTTACAAATAACGTAACATTCAAACCACCTTCGACTTGTTTGCCGGCGGCAGCGGCTGCGGCCGACCCGAGCACGGAGCCGAGCGGCGCGGCCGCGAAAGCCGTGCCGAACTGCGCCGCGTACGCCGAGCTTAAAGGCTCAGCCGTCGACCCTGCAAGCATGACACATTTAACGATCAGAGATCATATGATCCTTTATGGGCGCCAAAAATCGGATAACAGTCCTAAACTGGGCGCCAAAAGTTTATTCATTTTTATTTCAGTCTGTATAAAATCTGCTATCAAATAATTTATCAAATATGGATTTAATGAGACTAAAAAAATCTTTATTATAAACTATCGTCGGTCGCGGGTAGTCGCTGGATGCAAGTGGCTCGGGACGATGACGATGTCTAGCAGTGGACGTTTCCCGGCTGATGATTATATTCAATAAGATTTAAAAGTCGAAGCAAGATATTCATGAGCGAGTAATTATGGTGAACCTTAGATCATAGGACTCCACGAGTTGGGCGCCAATACAGTAATCAAACGACTCAATATACATAAGTGGCAATTTCTCTATGCAGGTTGTAAATCATTGGTAGGATATTAAATTTTAAAAAATCCGCAAAACAAAATTCAACTTTAATAAAATCCAAGCCGAACATAGTTACAATGGGAAACAATGTCATGGGGATATTATCTAACAGACAACAATAAAATAGAATTAAGCCTCATACGTTCACGACATAATAGTAAAAACGACAAATAAACTTAGTTATTTTAGCACGTCCATGCAAAAACAATGAACAATTCATGTTAATATTAATAACACTAAATTTCGCAACGGATTAAAAATAAAATGAAAAAATGGTTTGATAATGAATTCAACAGAGATTTATTAACGCAGAACAGGCAAACGTTAACAAAAAGACAAGCCCGTTACAGTTACAAAACTTTCCAAATTATGTCGTATATTATGAAAACAATAGCGTTTCCGATTGTTTTAACTTTATTCAATCAAAACCTTTGCAAAACCAAGCTTTCTCTCTATTCTGATAAAAAAATCCCAACATTTACGTATTTAAAAAAAAAGGCGTCAATTTGCCTGTAAATTACAAAAAGCCTAGTCCAAGCATCGCAAGGCAAATTAAGACAAGCAATCCTCAAAACTGCAATAAAGAAGATACATACGCCATGTGTTTCATTGTTGTAAGTTTTACTAAAATAATTCGAGAACGTTCTACATTCATACAACGCCTCAAGCATGTTTGAAATACCTACTTTTTATTCTCCATTACAGAATATATTCCGTTCTGTTTTAAAGCTATGATAAGAGACACAGGAATTGTAACAAGGAAGGAAAAACATTTAAAGTAAACTTCCTTATCATTCCTGAGTAATGCAACAAGCTACTAGCTTTTTGATGTGCTGGTACACTAAAAAGTCTCATCAGTGAATACCTTAAATTGCTAGTAGCTATCGAATATTTCCTTTAAAACTAACCATATCATATCAATATCAACCTAAAATTATAGTTTATCATTTATCGCGTATGTAAAATATGTTGCATTTCCAATACATGGCGCATCTATCTCATTCATCACAATTGAATCTACGGAGCCAACAAGTCATTCCATTATAAAACACATAACGATTCGTCCCCAATGCGTTTTTTACCTGTGATGTTCGTCTTCCCGAGAAGACCTGAAGTGTGAAAAATTTTCATCGTTAATTAACTTTCAACGTATCCCTAAGTCCAACCTGAAATAGGAAAGTTTGCCGAGAGAAAAGTTCGTTATAGCTTCGTTTTTTTGTCCATGTAGTCTATGCTCTACATTCCAATTAGAGATTTGGACAGCTCCAGCAATTAGTCCTGGATTTATGAGCTTAATTCTGCTGCCGGGCTTGAGACTCTACAGTGAAAGTATCGTGGAAGGATAAGAGGAACGACAATTAAGGTTTCCAGTGCGCTCCGGTACTTAACCGTTTTGTCTGTGATTATTTTTTACCTCCGCAGTTTTGTGACGGCATCTATCGACTTTTTAAAAAGAAATTGCTAACAAGATGAGATGTGAGCTCTACTCTGGTAAATAGGATATGCTGTGTCTGTTGTAGCTTGGCAGAGGTGAAGTGGTCACAGTTATGGGAGCGGTGCAGGGGTTTATACCAGGTTAACTTCTGTGGTAGTACTATGTATTGCTTGGCAACAGTAAAACACTAGAAATTCGCTGAAAGATTTAGTGCCGACCTTTTGAATAGGCCCTGACGGTGACATTACTACTGCTCTACTTGCATAACAAGTGAATGCCATTTTGTAGAGATAGGAAAAGTGACCTATAATAATGTGCTGTGAAAAATTACGGGAATATGTGGGAGATGTATGGATCGATGACAATTGTCTATGATATTTAGTAGTAAAATCGATGTGTATAATGTGGGTACTTACACAATGGCGGTGCGGTGGGTTGAGGAGCGGCCGCGGGCGCAATGGGCGCCGCTTGCGTCACTACAGGGGGCTGCGTCATCGCCGCAAGCGCAGCCAAATTCTGTACAGAGACGGGAGCCAACAGACCCCCCAGCTGTTCCGCAGCCCCCCCGCCCATACCTCCGCTCCCGCTCAGGCCTGCGCCATTGAAAGCGATATCCTGATAGTTAACACCTACGAGGAGATAACGAACCAAAAATTAAACAAAACAAAAAATAGGGCTAACCAAAGTATTGGGATTAGGGAAGGGAATGGAAGACATAATAAAAAAAATCTTATGCTACAAAAATACGTGTGTCATTATAATTTGATGATGCTACAACATGATAAAGAATGGGCAATGCGTTTCGATGAAAGCAATACTTTAGTTCTATCAAAAGTTTGCCATAAACCAGCAACCGTTGGCCCAGCCAGCAATCAGTAAATATAATTTTTAATTATTCGATTAGGGGTGTGATTTTGAAATCGAGCATATGAAAGCAAAATATTTTGCTGGGAGTAACTTAGCATTAAACAAACAAAGGAAAACTCTAATATGCAAACACGAAGCAGCGAAACATGCCGAAATATAATATATACGAAATGAATCATTAGTGGAGTGACTCAAGTATTCGAATATATGTATATGTAGTTACAACGCTCCTCAGCCATTGTTTGACAATTGACACACAAATCAGCTCAACGCGGACTTGTGAGAGAATATCACAAGACAACGTCTAGCCTTCAAGCAACTGACAAGATAATATCAATGGAAAATTGACGTCGATTTCTTAGAATTCGCTTTGTTCACACGAATCGTGTAAATTTACAGCACACACTCGAATAATTACAGTAATGACGACAGTTATTTACGTTTTTAGATCGTGATTCTTTGGTTGTTGTATAATCGAGTTTCGTCGTGTATTATTTTGTGTCTGCAGAATATACACGTGACGAAAAATGTAACTATAAAACTGTGTGTAGATACATTGATTAAACATGACTTCAGAGCTCTGCTGTGACGATGCTTTACAGTTCGAATTCATCACAATCGTTCTTTATGGTCTACTGTTTATGGCCAAATGCAAATTTAAACTAAGATAACACAGATATCATGCGCAAGGACTAAAAAAGTACGCCAATACAAAATCAAAACACTAACATTTAAATTCGAGGTTAGGACGGTTCATTTTAATGGACTTTAATGAAATGAGCTTATTATTAGTTTATTACAAAACTCAAAAACCAATAATAAACGTAATAATCAGCTTACTGGTGTCTATACCTTGCAGTAGCGTCGACCCCTGACCCTGCAACAGCTGTTGCTGCAGACCAACTGCCTGCAGTTGTTGCAACAGTTGCAGCTGTGTTGCAGGCGACAACGCTGCCTCAGAAGCTAGATAAGCAGCTGGTGTCACAGGGGCAGACAAGCCCCATAAGCTAGCTTGCATGGCCTGCAGCTTCTTCTGTTCTTTTTCCTTTTGCGTGTCCGCGAATTTGACTACTAGCGGTGCCGAGCACCCCTCCATCGTTTGACTATGGTGCAGCGCCTGGAATGTGAAATTGTTAACTTTGAAATGGTTATCTGTTTAAACTGATTATTATAAAAGGAAAGTCTATTTGACGATCTATGAGGAGGCCCATGTCCAACAGTGGACATATGCAGCCAATAGCAATTGCTAGTGACGCAAGAAACTATTATTATACGTATTAGTGCGCATTGCGAAGATCACTACACCCCTCGATGACTCATCCGGTGAACATCGAGAACAAGTCATCTTATCTCGTTAGCAGTGACGGCGGCTTGCTTCGACACAAGCGTGACGAAGACACAGCCCTTGCTCTGGATGGACTGGTTTGTCGCGGAGCATCGCATGCTCGAGCGTGACGAAGGTACCACCCAAGCTGTAGATGGCTAGTGCGTTGCGGTGCACCACGTGCTCTCCTCGATGACTCAGTAGCCCAGCGATCGCATGTCGCTTACCTTGATAGCAGCGATGGCGGCCTGCTTCGACACGAACGTGACGAAGGCGCAGCCCTTGCTCTGTCCCTGCGCGTCGCGGAGCACCGTGCACTCCTCGATGGCCCCGTGGCCGGCGAACAGCGATCGCACGTCGTTCTCCGACAATTTTTTATTCAGCATGCCCACGAACAGCTTGCGTTCTGAGGACAACACAAATTTCACAATCAACCAACTAATAATTTAACTTACTAAGATACCGTGCTTGTTTGTGGTCGGTCAAGCCAAAAGGGAAAATCGTGGACTTCGTAAGAAGTGTGCTTCGAGTTTGAAATTGAAATTGCACGCACTTCTGACTCACGGCATAATAAATTTACTTAGACCAAATATAAAATGTGTTGAATCCCTTACAGTCCCTTTTCACTTGGCCATTCACGTTTAGTTCACCCAAGACTAAAGCAGATATACCACAACGTGTTTTCATAAAAATTTCTAATGTCTGCGTCATCCGTGATATGGCAAACTGAGATAAAGCCAAACGTACCAACTTGGCTCTGACTGAGCAATGCAACCTGCAAAGTTCTCTGAAAACAAGTCGTTGATGCCAAAGTTCAAGTCTCAAAAACATGATTGTTTTACGTAAACCTTGGCGAGAGTCGATGCTTATCGCATTCTGCTTGTTTAAGACAAACGCTTAATGATTGAGCGTGAGATTGAGAGATCATTACTGTCATTATCAGACAAATCTCTATCGAAGCGTGTGTCATTAACGCCGGGATGCCAGACACTTATTATGACTTATACGCAGGACACGACGTTAATTGCTAAATAATCTGGCTTAGGTAACAAGGGAAGCGAACTTCCTTTGCTGTGTTTATCAGATCAGTGTTTTTCAAACTTATTAAATAAGTGACCCCAATGGGTGAAAACCCTGATGATGTGTTTGAAACGGCTTCGAGGCCTAGTAGCTTCAAGCTGACCCGAAGGTCCCGGGTTCACCTATTGATACTCGGTTTCTATGTTCGCCTGGCCCGCTACCACCGTGTTACCTATGTTTACCGCCAAACAGCAGTGTTAACGGGAATTTAGAATTTCGGTAGCAAAGCCAGGGCTTCCTTAATGAGGCTTCTGAGTGAGTACTAACTACGTCTTATCTTCACTTACCATCAGGTGAGATGAAGGCCAAGTGCTAACCCACTTTAAAAACTTCTACTGCAATGTAATTGATGTTATTTTGTACTTATTTTATTATATTCTTGTATTTTGCACGTATGTACGTGTCCATGATAATAATCATAGCCTTAGATATAGTCCGTTTCTTATACGAGTACTAGGAGTATCTTGCTATTTCATTGGTTGTTTTATTTCTCGATTGTTTTGTAATCCACATGGGGGGCTATAGACCGACACTTTGAGAAACACTACCAACTCTGCTGCAAGACAGAATGGCGAGCAACAACGTCGCAGCACATCAAATATTCGAACCGGCAAATCGGATATTTGCTTTGGACATAACACCGAGAGACGAGTGCACTGTACACTAGAAACATCCCGTCTAGCGTCTGTGATCCGCACATGTGATCCTGAAATATGTAGTTCGCGATCCCGGGCTCAGTGGAGGGGGTTAAGTGCAAATTTACGACTCTCAGCCCGACAACGGCCATAAAGCATTTTTCCTTCCATGCATACGAATACCGATGTCTTCGATGCCTTTAAAACTTAACACGATGCGACACATGCTAAGGCAGATTGTTCGACGAGAAAGTAGAAAAAAGACAGTCAAGTTGGTCCCCGGTGCGAACTTCAATACTATAAGTTAACAAACGACTAAACTACTATAGGTCGGTCAGCGCCAGGTTTAAAGTTGAGAACCAGCTAGCGGGAAGCTGCCGCTGTTCTATGTAGCGCAAACATTCGAGAGCAGATTTATTCTCCCGGATTGTAAGTCGGTACACAATGCAATGTAGAGTATTACGCGTAAAATTCAACATTCGCCGGGTTTCAATCCCCCGGGGGGCGCGCGGCGAAATTGAAAAGGTACAGCGAACGAGGCCGTCTGTTACAAATATTTCATGCCCGCAAAATCAGCACGCTCGCGCGGAGATTAGCATGAAAATGGCGCGAGAAAACGAGACGAGGATCTGGTGAAAAACCCGCTCGAGCCCGTACTCGCCGCGACGCTCGGATTCCCTAATTTTCACTCCGCTTTGTGCACCGGGTGAATGTTTAAATTTGAGATCAGCACACGTGGGGGCGCATGCGGGCCGTGATCGCCCCACACAGGTGATCCTTTCAAACTTTTATGACAGAAATCTTGATACGGCGCCGCGCGCAAACAACGCCTTACGTAACGCTCGCTGTCAGCACGCTAACCATTATCTTCACGGTGCGGAGTCACGAGCTGCGACTACGATAAATGGATGGAAAACAAAACGTACACTAGCAGACAGCAGTGGACCAAGGCAACTACTAATTAGAATAAGTATTCAAAGCGAAAACCCTCTTGAACACGGAGCGTAATCAGTTTTAAATGCAGGAGTAATTGTATACTTAGCACAAATAACGCTTTAAAATGTTAATGCTTTAAGTGCGCCATCGGGCCCGTAACGGCATCGTTCGTTAAACAATTTACATAACCTCCTGACTGGATGGCGGAGGGAGAGAGAAGCGAAGGAGAGGCCACTTGAAGCATAAGAAGACAATTTACAATAACAAGGGAACAAACATTTTCGAATTGTCCAATGAACGTCAACATCGAGCGACGGACAATTAAAATTTACATTACTGTCTCTTTGGTTCCGTTTGTATTATTTTAAAACAAGATACTTACAACAAAACTATGCATAATCTGAAAGTAATGATAGATTCGTATAAAGAAATGACTAGCCAAATAACTGAGCTCATGCAGCCAGTAAACTATTAAATATGTAAGATATATCACAACGTGAATGTTGTGAAACAATATGCCATCAACATTTTACCATCACATAATTCTCTAGGTATCACACAATCTGACATTGAAACTGAGAAAGTGTTGATAGGTACTGTGGACATTTTGTTAGATACTCTTGACATTTGACACTTATATAATTTTGATACAGTTGTTATTTTCACACTCAGGCCATTTTGTTATTTTGGAAATTCTAATAGTCTGCAAATTTCAAATCTACGATCATACTCTCATCGTTGAGGAACAGAAGAATCTTGGTCGGCCGTCACCAAAACACACAGAAATTAGTGAACCAATTTTGAAGCAACGACAGCACTGATTGTCTCATTCGTTTAAACGACAGCACTCGGCCTGTAATCTAAGTTATCGCTGTCGTTCGAACGAAGGACACTCAAACAATTAACACGGTAGTTAATGAGTTTTAAACGACTTTCAAAAGATCTCCAATGTCATGGTTTTAAGTTTACTGCCGCCGCGTGCGTCTTCAGTTTTCCTTTTTATTCTTTATATTTTTGTCGTGGTAATTACAGTCTTTAAAGATGTACAGCTAATATACTCGTAACTAGCTCAAGCTGTAAGTAAATATACCTTAACATCCATATCCTTAAT
Organism: Carcina quercana; assembly: GCA_910589575.2. Taxonomy (NCBI): domain Eukaryota; kingdom Metazoa; phylum Arthropoda; class Insecta; order Lepidoptera; family Depressariidae; genus Carcina; species Carcina quercana. The sequence goes on along the minus strand of OU342434.1, from coordinate 3,298,187 downwards.
AATCCATACTAATTATCTAAAAGTGAGGTTATTTGTTTGTTCGTCCTTCCTCTTACGTCGTATTTGAGAGTCATAATGATTTGATTATTTGTATAGGGATAGCTGAAGGGCTGGAAAATGGCATAGGCTACTTTTATCCTGAACGAACAGGTAGTTCCCGCAGGGAAAATTCAAAAATCCACGCGCACGAAGTCTCTGACAAAACACTATATGTATACAATAAATGAAAAATATATTGGTATGTATACATAAATGGTAAAACAAGTTAACGCGTTCAAAAAGAACTACAAACCAACTTCAACGGCCCTTAAGTCTACAACAAATTTAAGACATTTGGTTTTCTTATGGATGCCATTGTCAGAACTGGACCAAATTGAAACGGGACCACGCCAGAAGCACCAGCTTTCAAATAAAAACAAAAGATTTCTGAGGAAAAAAATATACCTACCCGTTGAATTGAATACCTCTTACTTTTTTGAAGTCGGTTGATAAAAAGATTTCTGTCTATGATCGTTGTGTGGAAATAAATATAAATGTTAAACCAGCTACTGTATATTTATGTCACAAATGTCATTTTATTTCCTTCCATACATTCGCTTGTCAAGTTCTCAGTCACGCCATTTCCTTGAAAAGCGACAACACCTAAGGCGCGATGCACACTTGAAAATACAATATATTTATTTAATTTATTTAAGGAAACCTAACGTAACATATAAGTAGAATCAAAATAGATAGTAGGTTGAGAATAATTTAGGTCTCCGCATGCTTATGAATTTGTAAAAGTTTGAATTTTATTACCGGTACTTTTAAGTTAATCCTTTTTACGAAATGCTTGTTAAATATGAGAACAAAAACCATTCAGTTTTTCATAGTTAAAAAGATATTTTCAATTAGATGTTATCTTTACTTGCGAACATGTAACTTTTCATTACAAACGTCTTATTGCTTTCAGGATTTCTAACGACGTTTTAAATTGAAGAAAAAAAATATCTCGTAAAATTGAGTAGTAATAACTAAATTATTGCCCGTGTACAATTTTATTGAAATAAAATAATGAATAAACTGAAACACTTAGTGGTAGAAGAATTATAGAATCATACTAACAGGTTAACAAAGTAGTCAAGTTTTAGCAAAAAGCAGTGTTTCCTTTAGCTACAAAGTATGTCTCGAACAAAAAGGTCCTTGTAACAACATACATTCCATCCCTCTCAGCTTCAAGTATACATTATATTATATCACGTCTCTATACTTTACTTCCTCACGTCAAAGTGCGTTTTCTTGTCCTTCCGCAGACAATAAAGTTGTGAGGCAAAAGTTATGTGTTCTGTGACACACTTTTGTTAAGGTATCAATGTCATTGTTTTAGAGTTTAGATAGCTCGGAATTCAGGTGTTGCTTGCTTTAAAAATGTCAGGAATTTGTTGTTATTATGACACTACAAATACTCTTTATTTGAAAACTAAAGAAACAAACAAATTTGTAACCTATAATAAGCTTTCTTAACAGAATTGTTTGTTGTATTCGCCCTCAGAGCAAGCTAGCCAGTTAGAAACTTTAAAAATGGAACATCGTTTCGAACACCGTGTGATAATTAAGATTTCTGTTGCCATAATCTTTTAAAATATAATAGCTGAATTTGTGTGGTAACTATCTAAAAATAGAACATCAGATTGTGATGTCGCGAAATGAGTATTATTAACATACAACTTCACAGTGAATCACAATTTGCATTTTAAACACTTTTTCGATTATTGTTCAAAGCGCCATCTATGAACCATTAGCTGCGTAACTGCTATTGTAGCTAAATATAAAGTTGTAAATTAATGATATTTATTTCGCGGCACTATAATTTTTTGCTCCTATTTTTAGGTAATTACTTATCAAAGCCAGTTATTCTATTTTAAAAGATTATGGCAACATAAATTTAATATGGAAGCATTAGGAGAGGGATAACTTTAAGAATGTCAGTGAATAAGTAATTTCTGAAGAATTCCAATGGAAAGTGACCAGCTAGAAATAATAGCAAGTAATAGTTGTATTAATCATTGCATCTGTATACCAATTATTCAAATATTGTTTATGCATGATCGAATCACAAATACCCAAACACATACGTCAACATTTATAACATTAGTATGGCTACACGCTTGGCTTAAAAATCCGGAGGTACCGGGTTCGATTCCCAGTTATAAGGAGATTTCATATGTCTGCCTGGCTAGCTACGACCATGTTACTTAAGTCTGCTGACAAACAGCAATGTTAATAGCACTGTTGGGGTATGAAAGGCAGCAGAGCCGATTGAGGCTTCTGGGTGCACGCTCACAGCATCCAACGCCACTTTCGTCACTTTCCATCAAGTGAAATTAGGGCAGGGAAAATAAGGTGTACAATAAATTTTATATATTAACTTAAAAATTACACATTCTTGAAATGATTTGTATTATGTACCCTATACTAATTCAACATCTTTAAAAGCACTATTTTGTTCCGGAAAAGAACTGTCATTTAGGCAGTTTTATTGTAGCTTCTATCCTAACGCCATCCAATGCATACCGTGTTCTGTCAAATCCAATGAAAAAAATACACCTTCACTTTTATAAATTCGACTCCATTTTGGACTGTGATGACTCTGACAGTGTCGAATGATATCTCTGACGTAAACACGATCCAGCCATGTGTAAAACCATCACACTAAACATTAGGACGTAAGTAATATCCGGAGAATCCAGAAGTGAAGTGAGCACATAATGTAATATCAAGTTGTAGACAAACTGGCAACGGTGCGAGGTGCAGAGGTTAACACGCAGTGACGTCACGATGTGACGGACGCACCCACGTTAATATTAGCGACGTTTTGTCAACGAGATGTATGGCGATGATTTGTTTAAATTCCAGCCTCGTTTTGCATAGGGGTTTGTCGTTCAAATTAACAGAACGTTATTTGTGGAATTTGCGAATGGCTGGTGTTCGAATTTTAAATCAAGTGAGTAAATAAAATGCGATCGAATTCAGTGGCTTCTACCTTTGGAATTCAATATTTTTACGGTATTAAGACCCATTGTTAAAATTTTATGCATTTATAATTACAATCAACATCTTTGGATTGCAATATTATGAAATTTCTTCATCGACATCCAGTAATTCAGCATTTTAATATTCTGTACATTCTCGGATTTCAACATTTCGACATTCATCATTTTCGGAATTAACATTCATTAAGTTTGACATATGAATATTTAACGCAATGGTGCAGAAGGTAAAATACATGTGTAAAAGCTACGAACTACCAATCTATTGTCAATAATTTATTTGGGAGTTTGTGTTGCCAATTATGTATATAAAGTCGAATTTCCTTCAGATAACAATTCAAACAAGAGCTTATACGATTTGGCTGCACTACCAGCTGCCTCTCAAGAAACGTCCGCGAAACACTCCCAAGTGGCACATTACAACCCCCGTTTGGGGCACAACTTGCAACTTGTACAGATAAAATTAAAGCGTCGGGATGAAACTAATTTCCTCGTTATTAAGTAGTTACAAAATTGACAAAACTCGTTAGAGCGGGCGGTGGCGGTGGCGGTGGCGGGAGCAGTTACATCGTTTTGTTTAATTTGTACCACTGGCTTGGCAATTACCCGCTTTGAAGCGTTAGTGTTTAATGCCAGATGAATAACTGTGCGTTTATTTTAATAAATTATTATGAAACAAGTTTTATGCCCGCGACTACGTCATACTGTATCCGGACAAAAAGGTGCCTGTATCCTTCTTCAGGTTTCATGCAATTGTCATCTATGGTAGATTAGGTTCAGCCGTTTTGACGTGAAAGGGCAACAAACAGGCTTCTGCAACAATTTATTTTTATGGTTCCGTACCCAAAAGGTTACCAACAGGACCCTATTACTAAGACTCCGCTGTCCATCCATCTGTCTGTTTGTCCGTCTGTCACCAGGCTGTATTTTCCGTGATAGTTAGACAATTTTTACAGATAATGTGTTTCTGTTCTAGCGAACAGCAAATACTTAAAAAAACAGAATCATACAACACACGTGATTTTTAAACGTGCATTTTAAAGTATTAGTAACTCCACCTTGTTACGAGTAGCAAAACTAAATCGAAAATGGTATTTAGGTGCATTCGTTAGATGATCGTTCGGTGCATATTTTTCATAATTTCCGTGTTTTAATTATCCATGTTCTGCACGGAACCCTTGGTGCGGGAGTCCAACTCGCACTTGGCAGGTATTTGTTACTCTTGACTATACAATTGTTACGTTTAAAAGTTCAACACAGGCCAAAGTCTACTAAATATGTAGTCGGTAGGTTCTAAATATTTTTTTATTAAAACGCCTGTAAAAAATTGCCGCCCCTTTCTGTTGCAGATTTATGAAAATTAATCCACTGCAACTGGGTCACAAACATGCGGGCGAGAACAATTTACACTTTTAACACGATAGGCTTGAATACAATTGAGAAACGCAAATATTTAGTAACCACATGCATATGTAATACTGAAAACGAATGTGTTCATGAGGTTTGTTTTAATTTATATACTCAAAAAGTGTAAGGAAATGTAATTGTAACCACCTCCGTGACCTCGCCTCCCGCCGATCCGCGATACCTCACCTCTCTCCGCAAGAAAGTGACCCGCTCAAGGGTCGTGAATATGCCGCGCTTGAATTCACTCATAGACGCGCGTGCACTCAAACAAACGTCATCCGTTCGATGTTTGGGAACAGTAACGATATCACGACATTTATTTGAAGTGTCCGGTGCTGTGGCTCTCCTTATGGTTTATTCACCAGTGACTACCACTATATAGGCTCGGTTTAAATTCAGAGTTAGACACAAATGTTACTTACGGGTCTAAAGTATTATAGAAAAGGAATGGTGATTTTGAGAGTTCGACGTTGTCGTGCTTTTTTGGTTAGAAACGTTACTACGTTATGTCTACTGTAAAAAGTTTGGTAGCATTTGTTACCACAGGCGTTCTACTGATTAGGGAGACAATACGGCATCGAAAAGTGTACTCATATTTGCCATCGTGTACCTTAGGTATCAGCTAGATTTTTTAAATAGATTTTGGGATGCGTTCCTACACACGGTGCTCTACAAAAAAGGTGCTACGAAAAGTTTACACAAAACGAATTCTGCTTTTGCCGGACCGCGGGCCCGGGGACTCCCCAGCTTTCGAAATTACCGCGCAAACACTGAACAATTCGCGGCATTGTTTCGCCGGAGGAAGTGCTTCGAGCCGTGTTTATCTCGCGTCCTTATTTGACGAGACTTTATTATGTGCGCTAGCTTTTCAACAGATCCCCGCTCTAGTAGGGGGGGCTACATGCTACGAGACTCCCCCCCTCGCTGAAACAGAATCTCCGTGGTATTGTTCTGCCAGGACACGTGATTAATTTTGTATCGCGGCATGGGACCTCTTTTATGTGAGCTTCATACCAGTCACCTGCCAGAAGTAGTCTGGCTTGACTAAGGAAAGGCGGGGTGCTGACAAGGAGTTTTAATTAGATTAACATTCAGAGTGAATAGTGTGGACTTGCGTCATCTGAGAAAGACTTGCTGTCAGAGCTATTGTGAGGACCGACTTCATAAGGTGCAGTAAAATAAAATACAACATAGTTTAGTTAAAAATAATGAGGTGCGGAATTTAGGTGGAACTAATTCCTGGCATTTGTATCCACCGCAACACACTTGATTTTGGACACTAGTTCACAGTAGCTCCCCCTTGACAGTCCTCACATATTCCAGGATAGGCTATAGTGACATTTCTGTTGCGTTTTAATTGGGATCGAACATGGATCGAAAATTAGATCAATGTAACTTAATTAAGCTGAACAAAAAACTTATTGGACCCAATTTCTTGAAAGAACAAGGTGAAACAGTTTCTTTGTAAACGATAAGTATTCAGAGGAAACCCTTTCCAATTCCATGATTTCCTTAACAAAAATAGTCATTCGATCGAACCCTAAATTAAATTACGTCTCCCGCCGCCACCGCGAGCACGCACTCAAGTGTGTCCTGCGGAAATTTGATGTCCATCACCGCGGCTGCCGCTCCTTCATTTTAATTTCCAACTTTGCCACCGACCCACGATAGGCGCTCTCGAAACACCCAAATAACTCAGAACATTCAGAAAATTCAGAACTATAACAATGACGAGTTTCGGGGGAGCGAACGAATGCTAATAGGGTAGAGGAAGTGTACCCCGAGACGTTTCATTTCCACTCGGATCGCTCTCGGTAAAATTGAATAAATTTGAATGTGGAACAACTGGTCGGAAGTCAGGAAGGGGGAGCGGAGAGACGTCGGAGGGGCGAGGTTGACGGAATCGAGGAGTCATTGAGAGCGGAATGGAAGCGAGTGGATTGTATCCGTCAATTGTCAGCTCAACCTTATTGTTACGAGACTGATTTTGCGAAACGAGAAAAGTTAAGATGTAATGCTGGAAATCCTAGCAGCTTTATTCAAGTTCTTACTACTTATTGTGAGTGAATACAAGTATTGGTAACTTAAACGCACAACCCGAGAATCCCGGGTTTGTTGGATTGGTGGTCAGGACATTTCCTTTGTTTTCTTAGCTGGCTACCATCATACCACTTAAATTTTGTCAGTAAACATCAATGTTAATAGCACTGTTGTGTTCTATGAAAGATCGCATAGTCAGGTTGAGGCTTCTGGGTGCGCACGCTCATCATCCAACGGTCTTATCGTCACATTCCATCAGTTGAGACGAAGGCCGGTTTGCATTTGGTCTTTTAGATAAAAAAATTGTACCTATGTTGGTAAGGTAATACATAAAAAGTGTGTATTGAGTAAGTAAACAATCCATACATATGGAAAAGAGTAATTTGTCCAACTAATTCCAATTTGCTGAAATTGATAATTTAAATAATAAAATTATTGTTAAAAAAGTTATCTTGCTTAAATAATATACCACATACAGGTCGTTACAGTTTGCTGTTGTGGAATAAAATAACCATTGTCATCCGTATCACAATCTGTAAAAATTATTGTTGCATGTATACGTCTAAACTAACAAAACATACCAAGGAAGCAAGGTACGAATGGCCTATTTGCCAGAAAAATTGAACGTTTTGTCGTGATTCACAAATAGAGGCTAACATCTCGGTAGACCTGTCCGGTCGACAAAGAACGAAACGAACGAACGAAGTCACGCACAACCGTCTGCACATTCGAACACCTGAAAGTGTGAAGGTGTCCCCCATCTTGATTAAACGTGTCCCAAGGGCCCTTAGGAGCAAGGAGGTCCAATCAAAAAGCTGTCTATATTCGCCCACTCGTTCAATTTGCGAGAATGTCTCGCAAAGCTCTCCTAATTCGATGTTTACATAACGATGTAGGTACACTTTGGAGCAATCGGCGTGTTATACGTGTGTACAGTTTTTGATAAATTTATTGTACGTTGTGTATTCAGAGTAACTTTTTCTGTAATAAACATAATCATCATAATTTGATATTTTACTCATATACTCGTGTATTTGTATAGGCTGTCAAGTACCTATTTAGTAAGTATTTCATTCGATTATAACAGTTATATAATTCTGTAACTATATCAGCATATACCTATATATAAAAGTGTGTTATTGGCTATTAGAAAATAGTTTCTATTCTCTGAAAGAATTTTTGAATAGCAGTCTGTTGAGACGATGATAGTCAAAGCATCGATTTATGGCATTGTACGCCTTGTAATCACCTTATTAAAACAACTGTATTAGTTTAACAAAACGAATATATTCAATTCAAGACCATAATGTTACATATTATAAAACACTATATATGCCGAGGAAAAACACTTCAATAGCGAGTGTTATAAGACAGACATCTGTGTTTTCATGGCAGAAACTCACAAACAGACAGAAAAATAATTTTATTCGGTATAAAGTAGTAGTAGTGTTAAAATAATATACATAGTTATGTAAACAGTCACATTAATTGAAACCCTGTTATTAAAACGTGTAACAATTTAAAAATGTGACGTGGTTCAACGTGTGTACATATTTTTGTAGTCGAGTGTACAATGTTCGGTGCAAACAAGCGTATCTTTATTTTATTGTGCTATTTTTTAATGTATATTTTTAACATCATCCAATTTTCCAAAATTATCCATAGTTACATCAAGAATATGATGTGCTATTAATAATTCTATCGTATTATTTTTTCACGACTATTATACAAAAAGTAGTTCTCCCAAATAAAAGTGACGTTAGGTAGGACGACAAAAGAAGTTAGGCACACTGTTAGGAGACGTAGAATGTTCGAATCTGAGCCATTTTATCGGTTCACGTTTTTAAAATCGAAACACACGCAAAGAGGACAATGAAACGTACAGATATGATATTTGTTGGAAATAATCGCACAATGGGTGCTCATTTTGTTTGAGCTGGGTACGCGCCGATCGCGATATGACACCGCGTTTCACGGACCAACATGTGCTCTACACACGGCCAACAAGAAATGCGAACAAAAAATCAATCACCATCCAAACTGATCACAGTTTTAATTGCCATCTAACGATGTAAGAGAAAATTCGACGAAGAGTCCAACAAGTAAACTTTAAAAGTTTAATCATGTCCGATATAGAACAACGTGGCAGAACTTGGGGACATCAATATTTTATTTCAGATAAGTTTTTTGCCGTCGGTTGCTGTAACTGTCAAAAATCTTGTAACTTTCCGATTGACGAATGAAATAACTTGAGTTGTGAGTTTTAGTTTCTATAATGTTCGTTGGTAATTAACAAACCTATAATTTGTTGTATTTTTTATCGGGATTTGAATATTCAACTTAATTCCACCTACATGTGTCTAGTGATTTTCTCTGAACCCTTTATCAATACCAGTTTAAAAAGGGCCCAAAGATTTTTGTCTAAAAAGTTTTTTCAAAACCGCGGAACATTTCAATTACACAGTAGATTTCTCTAACACGTTTTCATTATAAAACTTCATTTTGCCCTATTCTGTCAAACACGAGTAAATGAATCATTTCGTAAAAGGTGACTAAGCAAAAAAAAAATTAAGGAAATGGGCAGTAACATCTAACTATGCAAAAACAACTGACTGCGATCACCAATCCTCTTGCCAAGCGCCGTGAGTACGGCAAATCTCATGGGAACTCTTACGTGGTAATCTATGGGGGAGGTTCATGTCCAGCTGTGGACTACTGTAGCCATTATGGTGATGTCTATAAAAATGAAGGCTTTACAATGGCAACGAAAGACCCATGTCTTCCTATATGTATTGTAAGAAGGTAAACATAAAGGTTTTAAAATCGCTGAAGAAGTCACAAAATCTTCTTTTTTCACCCTCATCCTTCCCTTCCTACCTTCACTTTATCCCTCAATTCAATCATTTTCTAAATGTGTCAATGAATCAGTTAACGTCATCCAAGATATAATAAATCTCCCCAACCATTTGACAGTAAATCAAGAAGATTAAATAAGAAATAGTAGAAGAATAACTTTAGCGGAAAACGGCAATATTTAAATGTGATTTACATAAATTTATTAATGCGGAACAAATAAATTGGCAAGGGAAGGAGCTTTGATTTGTGACCGACACAAAACGTGCAGTCCACCGAATAAACGCCAAGTCGCGTTGCGTCGCTAGGAGAATTAATTGAATTCGTTCGCGGCATGTCCCCGCCTCCTCTGAAGATAATAAAGGTTTGAGTATTTATTTGACAATAAATGTTTAATGTAATAATATATGCCATCGCCACGAACATTAACAATACACTCTCTGTAGAAGAGTCGACCTGAGCCGCTGTTGTAGGGACATATGTGGCTGTTGATGATGATGATGATGATGAAAATATAGAAAGAAAGAAGGTTATTTGGCACAGAATGTGGAAATGACTAACAAAATAATATCAACAACATTAAAGTACGAGTATTGTAAGAAAGCAAAGCAACGATTTAAAGGTCAATTTCCCAAAATTACTGATGACCTCGGTCTATTTATACAGAAACGTCTGTATTTATTATTTCATTATTAATTTTATTTATTCGGAACCTTTTAAACACTGTTAATTTATGTAACCGCGAATTTTGCAATACAATAACAATCATGAACCGAATTTCAATTTATTACCAAATAAATTTGCACTTGGCCTGAATCTCACCCGCTGAGAAGTGGCCATAAGAACAGAGGACGGAAGCGTGCTCGCCCAGAAGCCTAAATTAAATGAGCACAAACAAAAGCCTTGAACAGAATTTTTTTGGAGAAATCTGTATTATATCATACGAGATATGGTACGTAGTGTTACATGGCCGATTGTTATTTAATTTTGAAGTAAACGCCAGCCATGAATATGTTCGCCGAAGCCCAGTTTCGTATGTCACTAAAGCAATACAAGTAAACCGCGTGAGAAAATTAAACAATGACATTACGTAGCTTTCCATTTCTCTTAGTGACATGGATGGCGGGGCTCAGTTCATTGGCGATCGGGCAGGCGTTTGGCATGACATATGATTATTGAGCAAACAAATAGCTTGTCGGACGGCCGAGTGCCAACTGAGACAACCATTTTAATTACAAGCGAATTTATTATAGTTAATTGGAACCGCATTTAAAAGTTCGATCGCATCCATCTATTGAACACGTTGGGAAAATATATCATCATCATCCGGGAAACGTACACTGCTGGACCTAGGGCTCATGGATCGCTTGACAGATGGTTTGGTGAACGCAGTATTCGGTTTAGTTCTTCAGAAGGAGGCTGCCGCGGTTACTTTGGCAGGTAGCTGGTCAGAAATGTGTATTCAATCGTAGGAACCTTTAAATCATTAAAGTGTAAAGCTAAGTTTTTATAATATTTCCTTTAGAAATCACGTCATCCATTGCCGTCCCTTGTCAGACACCTCTAAACCTTCAAAAATTATAATTGTACTTTCGTCATTTTGTAAAAGCTGATTTTTATATATGTTACTTGGAGAGCTATTATAAGATGTTATCTACTGAGGTACCGGACAGTTTTGATGGCAATCATGGCAATCATCATCAAAATGTTAAACTCTCAGCTATTACAAAATAACGTGTGTATTGTATAATGTCCGGGCCCTCGCGGGCTCTTCCTATATAATAAATGTGCAGTACAATTTTTCTTAAACTAGAATCCAAAATACACGTGTAGATACAGTTGTATGCCAACTATTTCATTAGCTATTAAACACCCTCGTGGTCCATTATGGTAACTAGTGTTTTAATAGCACTCATAACGTGTGATTGCATAATACGCTATTGATTCCCTCTCACCGAATATTTCTGTACAATCTCGGTACTGAAGCGTCACGTCGCGGCTTCGAGTGGTATGCGAATTATGGACAAACAGTGCGAGCTCGTCCGGTGCTGCATACCTGCCGGGCGTCATCCGATATCTAGTGTCAATATTTGGGATCACCGGCAGTGGACTCGGGCCCTGGGAGACTGATGGCACAGGGCCGCACTGAGACATTATAATGAGAACTAATAGAGAATACTCGTATGTATGAAAAAATATTTTAGTCTAATTTGACAGACCATGTAAAAACCTCTATCATTTTTTTCGATACGACTAATACTTTTTTAGTACAACCCGCCAAAAAGTAATTCTAGTCGCGCGGTGCTAAAACGCTCCATATAAATCAGGCGTGTTTTGTGACGTCACAGTACATTTTACAGCGTTAATATGTACGCAGCTTTATGTGTCATATACCCCCTACAAAAACCCGAAATCTAATAAGCATTTTACTATTAGAAGAACTTAATTTTTCCCAATTTTTGAGACATCAATTCGCTGCAAAATCCAAATAAAATACAAAAATTTCTCTACGTGATAAAATCCGTAGACGAACGAAGGTCACCGATATAGCTCGAAGTCAGTGAGCTGAAGTGGCAATGGGCAGGCCACATACGAAGAACCGATAGCCGGTGGGGAGTAAAGGTTCTCGAGTGGCGACCACGTACCGGGAAACGTCTACCGGGCCGTCCCCCTACTAGATGGACCGACGACCTGTTTAGAGTCGCGGGGAGTCGCTGGATGCAGGTGGCTCAGAACCGGTCGATGTGGTGTACCATGAAGCAGGCTTATGTCCAGCAGTGGATGTTTCCTGGCTGATGATGACGAAGAGCGCGTGCGGTTTATGTTTTGAGCATTTTGCGAAATTGAGCGTTGAGTTGCCAAATATCAAATTTTTAGCGACTAGTCGGATGTTTAATGTTATACTCGAGCTGCACGTGAAATATCGGTGTATGAACAGAGTTACGACATTTCAATCGACGAACATATTTATAAGCGGTCCCTGTGCTGAGCACGAGGATCGATGCACATCCGATGATAATTCCAGGTGTCAGGTATGGCTTAATTGGGACTCAGTTGCTACGGCAATTCGACAGCGCACTTCCCGCTCATTCGCCGTGTGACGACGCTCATACAGTACTTCAGTTTTATGATACTGTCCAATTTATTTGCAGCATACATACTGGATTTTTATGTTAAAAATACTGCCACTATTCGTTGGGGGATTAAGTCATGGCATATTTGATCCTGTGACGTTGTTTAAATACTCAGGTTTATGAAAACTTTTCGACTCCGTGATTAAAATCGTTTTGTAACGAGCTGCAATACATACTCGTTGGTTAGTTGGGAGTTTAAAAAAAAATGTATTTGTAAATTTCTATATAATATTTTATATGTACGTACACTTAAGTATAAAAATATCTATCCACTTTTGAACCATGTCACGCTGCATAGGAACAAGTAACAGTGAATATGACATGGTTCGAAAGTGGATACATACTATTTTTGTACTCGAGTGTACATATCTGAACTTGGGCTTCATCTCACTTGATGGTAAGTGATAAAGGCGTTGGTACCGAGAAGCCTCAAGTGACTTGTTGTTTGTAAGTACTTTTTCAATTATTATCATGGCTTTAATCCTATTCGATCGAATACTATTACAGGAAATGTTTCGGACACTATATTCACGGCGGCAAAACTGGATTTGGTACAGTTTCGCACGAAACCATTTTCTCCAAGCTACGCTGTCAAAATATCTAAGCCACAATCCAAAGCTTTTGACTCAATTAGTTATCAGAGACTAGCCTGGAGACAAATCTAATATCGGAATAGAGCCTCGCTATCCCAACGAGCAGTGTTTGCTGTCCACTAGCCTCATCTAGTATTTGAAATCACAACTTTATAGAATTGGAGTGAATAGTCATTCAGATCGCTTTTACGACAATTGCTATAGTGCATTTCGATGTCGCTTTGCTGTTGATGAAAGGAAGACATTGTGATATCTCAACAATTAACAGGCACAGGAACGACATTACAAGAATTTTATTATTCTACTCTATTGAAAGGAGTACGAGTGATAGAAACATAAAAGAGATTTAATATTTTTTTATCAAACATTCATGGAAATATTGTCATTACTGTTGAAAAAGCGAAAAAGTATCAAATATACGGACAAGGGAAATCAAATCCATTGCAGGAGCGTTTTTTGAATTTCGAACATTACAATGCTTCAAGCAATGTTGACTGGAACGGCGTGCTGGGGTTATTAAATACTCTTTGATTTGATCTCTTTTATCATTCTTGGCATACCAAAGTATCTGTGTTTATTGCGTTCACGTGGCTGTATAGCCATAAATGCGTTAGCCTTTCGGCACAGATTATAAATAAAAAATTGGCGCTAAAGCTGAAAATTCGTGTTTTCGTACTTAATAAATATCAATTTAATAATTAAAATGAATTGCACCAGTTCAGCGAAGTCAAAAAAAAATACATGGAAGTATATAAAAATTTTCTTTTAGTATGGCGGAAATGGCCATTGCCGGTCTGGTATTAGTGAAGTCCTCGCCTACGGCTCGGCCTTCAAACTCAATACTCGACCTACAATTTCCTATTGCACGGCCTTATAGTACATTAGTGCAAAATAATGTACCATTAATCGATTTTTTAAGGTATCGTAAAGTCGTTACCGTGTCATAAAAACAACTAGTAACTGTGTGTTTACAGACTTAGGAATTTTTATGGTGTCAAATAGATTTAAATGTGGTAATAGGTGATATAAATTATAGGTTATATTGTATATGTATACAGAGAACATGAAGAAAATATTGCCTGTATTCGCTCGTTTCCTGTATTCTCCAAGTATGGTGGTTTTGTAGTGTGGTTGAGAACATTTTGAGAAAATAATATTTTGTGCTAAGACGGATTCTTCTTCTACAATTTACGCTTTAAATTTTTTATCTGTAGAAAACTTTAGTGCATCTTCCCAAGCATAACTAGAATCATTGAGTTTATCATTACAACAGGTTACCGAATTTCACTTAAAGTTTGAAATGCTTATTGTACAACATAAACCGAAAAGAAGATTGAAATGCGATATAAATCAACCTCTAGAAGAAAAAACACCGCATGTTATTGAAGAGTGTGAGTAACACAAATCCCTGAGCTAATATCTCACTAGGATCCACACAACGTTGATCTCTCTAGGGGTTCATTCGTAGTATTAGCGGGTATTTCGAGAAATATCCGTTGAGTCCCGACTGATGCGATTACATACTTAGTACTGACTATTAGCTTTGTCAAAAATGGTCATCTGCGTAAATCCAGCGCTGAATTTAAGCCTCATTCAGCGCAATATCGGGCTACTTCCATGACCATGGATTGACATTACGACAACGCTTGGCACGACTATTGTTGATCGCCATAAGACATTGTTCATATATACATACCTCTAAATATACGTAGATGCTGCAATATAGTGTTAGGAAACGTCAATCCACAGTTCGCTACGCACAGGCGAGTAATAGTTCTTAGCTCCAGGCACAGATGGAGCTAATTAAGATAAGTTACTCGTATTTCTTGCATGCACTCTCCGCACTGCCCCGCGATTGCCTCATCACTTCATTCAAAGAGAGCGCGCTAGCGTTTTATTTGTGCCTAAAAAATGGCCTGGTCTGACATTCTACGAGGGGTTAATGTCCAATAGTGGACTTGTGACTGATTCTGGTATGACAAACGCTTCCCCTGAGTCACTTCTTACACCACTCAAGGTGAGATTGAGTTAGTTTATCCTTAAGCACGAGCCATACCTAAAAAATACAATGACTTTAATGAAAAGGCAATAAACAAGGCCGTAATCGTAACAAATCGATCCTGTAATGTTATCGCTGGCGTTGTCAATCAAGGTTAGAACAATGAAAATAGATGAGGAAGTTGTGCTGGCAATTAAGCCTCAAACCTTTTGACAGATGATGCAGTATCCGCGCCATCTATCGAGTATTTCGGAACTAGTTTTTTAAACGAATGCCGAGCGTTCTTTCTATAATAAAAAATGTATTTACTGCCTGACAGCCCTAGAACCTAAACGCTCTGTCTAATCTTCGCCTGTCCGAGGCTTGTGATAGGATTCCGTACAACTTAAAGGGTTTTATTGGTATTACGTACAATACGAGGGTGGGTTATCGGTTATTTCAAGTTGCGGTTACCTCTGCATTCACTCACGGCTGAAGCGTATGGCAAGTCATGCTTCTCTTTCTAACTAATCTTTCTATTCTGTTACTATATGACACTGTGTGTATTATTTTATTTAATATAAATGACACGTTCCGCGAATTTGAACAGCTATCGGTTGACGATGGTAGTATAACTTTGTCACGTGCAATATTACGCCAAAATCGCCATTATGGGCACATTCTAAAAATATTAATCGGGCTAGATTATAAGCCAATATTTGTTCAGCGCTACCTCGTAGTGCAAGTTAATTATAGCGCGTAGATAAAAAGAAAGAGTACCAAGATTAACAATACAGTTTTGTCGAAACTCTAGGGCACTTCTAGTGTTTAGATTTGTTTTAAGGAGCGTTGGTTTTAAACATCGTCGCTGTTTCCAATCTAGCTTTGTACGGCTCAAATGCTCATTAAAACCAAACTGATCCAGGTGGGACCGATATTCGAAAATAAAAACAGCGTAATCATTTCAATTTTAACAGTACATCCACAAATATTTCTAGAACCGTCTTAAAGCTCAATTTATAGGGGCTGTTCATAAATTATGTAAGACAGTTTTATCTACTTTCTAACCCCATCTCCCTATGTAAGTAAGATTTTGGTTGACCCCCTTTTTCCGCTATAATCTTACATAATCTAGAATTAATAAATGAAAATAATAATAATAATCATTAACAATTTGGTTTCCAACAAAGTCCGATATTATATTAAATCGTTCGTTAACTATCAAATCTGGCACCCAAGCTAGAATACTACAGAAATACTTTAAAAAAAGGTCAAGTGCGAGTCGGAGTCGCGCAGAGAGGGTTTCGTACAGAATATAAATAATTACCATAAAAAATTACGCTCTACCGAAAATATAGGTCCAGTTGAAGAACCAACTTAACTTTGCGGTTACGTTATATAACCGACGTATGGCTTACAACTACAAAGTTAAGTTTGTAAACATAAAAAACGGAGTCTTAGTAATAGGGTCCCGTTGGTTACCCTTTGGGTACGGAACCCTAAAAAGGAAGTTTGTATTATGTAAAATTAGCTTCAAGCGATATTGAATCCTTTGCTTACCGTTTTGACTAAAGTTTGTAATTTTAGATAACAATTATTTAGAGCACTTTCCTACCACATGAAAGAAAAAATAAGACTTGTTCGGTCTCCCTACGTAGTAAACGAACACCCCCTATACAAAAGATGTCGTTTGAAGGTGAATACATTTTAAATATTAATTAGTACCTTGGAATGTGCTCGGGTTGCGACCTGCGACCTGAATATTTCATGGCAGCTCACCTTGCGGGATCGAGGGGCACGGTACGTCGAAGGACTGCGATAGCGGTTACCGCGTTATAACGGATATAACCTTAATCGCTTATACAAAACATTCAACTGTAACCGAAATATAATTGAATAATAATTATTGTTTTGTATCATTGTGATTCTATAAAGTTTATGTTGTTTATCATCAGCAGCCGGGAAAAGTTCGCCTGAAAATAGGCCTTCTATATATTGTTAATCTAAATTAATTTAAAAAAAGAAAAAGAAATAGGCCGTACTTGGTAAAAAAAACATCGCGAGGAAGCCTGCACAGTCCTGAGAAGAAATTCAAAAGTGTGTGTGAAGTCTACCAATCCGCAGTGTAATGTAAAATCGGAGTGGTAGACTATGGGCCTTACACTCTCTTTAGGAGAGAAGGCAGTGGGGACACATATAGGCGGTTGATGATGACGATGACTTGGTAAAAGATCAAGCTATTTTCGTTAGTTATATTATAAAGCCTATAATAAAACGACAGGTTAAATTGTTGAAAAGAAAATAAGCAAGTCAAAGTTGCTGACATAAGCTTGATTGCGTAGTATTAACACTCGGAATTGTAAATCCGAAAGAGAAATTAAATTACTTATTGATAATGATACTAATTAATTGATGTATCGAGTTCGCTCTCTTCATTGCTGTATGTGTAAAAAACGCTGCTTAAAATTATGCAAAGTGAGTAATTAAAAGATATCCTGTATTAAAAAGCTAAGTCTCCATATGAAATATCAGAGGAACTTCGTAATTCAATAAGAACTTGTAAGCATGAAACATCAACCCGTATTGAATCCAATCGGGTCGCCGGAAGGTAACGGACCAGAAGATTGAGTGTTCCGTAGACAAGGTCAATCGCATACAAAATGTATTTCATTATTAGGGTCCCGCAGGTCACACCCAGGAGCCCTATTTAACCTCGCTTTACGTCCGTCCCCACCATTATCACGGATATGGTTTAACATATTTCGTCGATATCTCCCGAGTTGGGTAGGTGGGTATATACCGGGCTAAAGTTTCAACAGAGGAGAGATTATCTATATGTATGCACATTTGTGTATACAAAAGCAAAATGCAAGTGAACCTGACGAAATAAGACGAACAGAATTTTACTTAGATTTTTCAAAATTGAAAATTTGCTGAAAATTTAAATTGACGAAAAAAATATCCTCGTCAATCTCGTCTAAAAAGTTTGGTTGAAGCATTAGATCCATACACTATTTACAATTCTCTACCCTATACGATGTTGTCTGGTCATAATCTGAAGTCATTATCTTCAAAAACTATGAATATACATATTCACATAGATCAACCGCTAGCCTGAGAAGCACATGTACATATATGGTGAGATAATCCGCATGGGTGGGTAACCAAGAAAAATCTCCAAGACGTTCCTGTTTCACTTCGTACATGAGATTTGTATGGTTCATACATCTATAGCTGTCTATAGGTTGTGCGGTCACGTCTCACTCGGAAGCTGACGGGATTGCGTTGGAAATAGACGCCTTGACCCATTTGTGCAGGAAATGACATCCTTCAATATCAAACAAGGGATGACGATGTATGCGACCCCTTTGGAGTGCCAGGATAAAGGGGTTCCAGATATTTTTCTTGGTTTGTTTATTTTGCGATCCAGGTACTTGAAAAAATGAACGAACGAGCAATCGAATTTTGCGGTCGTGCTGAATATAAGGAAGATGTTTATTTATTTACAAAGAGATGATGTTTTCCACTACTAGTAGAATTCAAACGCCGTTAATATCACAAATGACTGACCCTCGAAATGACTACAGAGTCTATAAATGACTGATTCATCACGTACTTCTAAAAATTATTTATACAAAGTGTCGATTTCTGGGTTACTTTTTTCTTTCTGTTGCCTTTCTTAGATTCGTCAACGTCAAAAACTCATCATCTGTTTTCCATTGTCATAGAATACATATTGTTAGCCGGACATTTTAAATTTCTTCACTGTTTCACCCTGTTACGTGACGTTGGCACAGTAATAAACAGGACCTACCTCAGGACTGGAAGGACGCCTCTATATGCAATTTGTACAAGGGTAAGGGTGATCTTTCAGACTGTGGCTCATACAGAGGTATATCTCTATTAAGTGCTGCCGGTAAAGTCCTCTCACACATCTTAAACAAGCGCCTTAACTCTGTAGTGGAATCAAATCTACCTGAAAGTCAATGTGGTTTCCGTCCAAACAGAGGCACGGTTGATGCGATTTTCGTTGTTAAACAGATTCAAGAGAAAAGTCTGGAACAACACCGTGGTCTCTACATGTGCTTTGTAGACTTGGAGAAAGCATTCGATCGTGTACCGCGAGCTGCGCTTTGGATCATTCTAGGGAAAGCTGGATGTCCGGAGAAGTTTGTTAACCTGGTGCGTCAATTTCACGATGGCATGATGGCCCGAGTACAGCATGAAAACAACTTTACAGACCAATTCCCACACTCCCACACTCTTCGCTATGTATTTTGCAACTGTGATGAACGACGCACTCCAGAATTGCAATGACCCGATTGTACTAAATATGAGGACTGACAAAAGCGTCTTTGAAATATCGCGTTTTAGAGCAAAAAGCAAAGTTGTTCAATTGCCAGTTGTAGAAGTTTTGTATGCAGATGATGTGTGTCTTATGTCCGACAGTCTCGAAACCCTGCAGCGGTACCTCGACCAACTACATGTTTCTTGTCAAAAATTTGGCCTAGTAATAAGTGTGACCAAAACTCAGATTCTCAAACAGCCTCCTAGAGGCACATCTGCATGTGACGCACACATAACACTGGCTGGACATGGTCTGGAGGAAGTAACAGCTTTTAGATACTTGGGAAGCATGATTCGTAGTGATAATCGCTTGGAAACTGAGATTGCTGCACGTATTGCAAAAGCTGCAGGTGCTTTTGGTAAACTAAATAAAAAAGTCTGGACATCACACGACTTGCGACTCACGACTAAACTGGCTGTGTATAAAGCGATAGTCTTGCCAATCCTACTGTACGCTTCCGAGACCTGGTGCCTTTACAGGAGCGACATCAAGCGCCTTGATTCATTCCACTTAAAATGTCTTCGAGCGGTTCTTCGAGTAAAATGGCAAGACCGTATACCAAACTCTGAAATATTGCGAAGGTCGAATACAGGAGGCATGGAGTCCCTGCTGATGAAAGGTCAACTAAGGTGGTGTGGACATATAGTACGCATGGAAGATGCTCGACTACCTAAATCAGTGTTCTACTCAGAGCTTCAGAGTGGCAAGCGGAAGACTGGTGGTCAATACCTGCGCTACAAGGACGTATTGAAGCGACACCTCACATCCTGTGGAATATCTCCTGACATCTGGGACCGCCATGCACTGCAAAAACCTGAATGGCGCAATAAAGTGTTAAAAGGAATTGAAGCGTTCGAAATAAAGCGTCTAGAAGATCTCGATGCAAAACGCCAAATCCGCAAGACACGACCAAAGCAAGTGTATAACTACACATTTAACGACGAAGGACAGCTGTACTGCGCTACTTGCGAAAAGACATTTAAAAACAAATTCGGCTTCGCAAGTCACTGCCGCGCACATGCCAGGAGTAGCGTCAGGGTGTCGCCGTCGACGGATACGTCGTGGAGGACATCATCATCATCAATAAACAGTTGCTTTGTTGTGGCGTCTGTTGACATACTACTAAATATTGAATTGAGCATTGCCAGGATAAATATCGTACAGAGTGGACAAATTTACAGGAGTTACGGTAATTCTAATGCCACCACTTGAATTTCAATTCAATCATCAATTTTAAAACTCAACTCGAACGGTGAAATACAGTATTCCTCAATCTGTGTAACTGGGTCATGACAACTTGGATAATCATGAGAGTTCTCAACTTTTTGTTGGCTAGGTGGATGCGAAGCCCAATAACCAGTTTAGAGTTTCAGCACAGGTTTCAGTTCGATCTATCTATTGATCGATCTATCCTATTATACAATTGTACTTCTTAATATGTAGCAATGACGTTAAAGCCTACTTCGATATTGCATGAGCAATATTTTTTGAAAGATTTACTGTATATGTATTATACATGATGATAAAATAAACATTTCAACTACAACGGTTCAAATTAATTTATCAATGAAGAAAATATTATGTAGATATGTAGACATATGAAAAGGCATGAGATCCTTCGGGACCTTGGCATGCCTTGGCTTTTAGTATCAATACAGACCAAATAACTCTATGAAAATGTGTAAAATTAAGTTAGACCTTGAAAACTTAAATTGATCCAGAATCAATGAGAAACTGCGTGCTTTAGATGTGTGCAATACGTCTCAAACGAAATCCAAAATAGAAGTAAGTAATGCACAAAATAACCACAGAATCAATGACTAAGAACTGTGAGCTTAGATTACGGACTAGATTAATGTCCGAATACATATACAGTGGAATATACAGAAGAATTCCAAAAGACAGACAATGTTCAAAATAACCGGCCATTCAGTAAAGTATACAGTCTATCTGAAGGTCACGAGATAGGTATAAATGATCGAGAAGTAGATATTAAATGTTGACTTTATCAAGCGCTTCCTCAAAACATTGAAGCCCGATATAGCACGTATGCATCATGCTTAAACTAAACAATCGTCAGGGAGGGACAGTGTCGTGAAGTTATGCATGTCTGCGCTGGGGGACGCTGTATCGCTTTGAGACGACGCGCCAAGTTATTACAACAGTTGTGTTGTTATATATGACTGGTAGTGTACGCACACGTATATCAGTTGTTAAGGAGACGACTACGGAACTAGGATAGATCATAGTTCAATTTCAGAACATCAATTTAACGTACTCATGTGAGCCTTGTTTGAGATGGTGAAAATATTTCATTTTTAGGGTTCCGTACCTCAAAAGGCAAAACGGAACCCTCATAGGATCACTTTGTTGTCCGTCTGTCTGTCTGTCAAGAGCCTTTTTCTCAGGAACGAGTGGAGATATCAACTTGAAATAAATATCGAATACTCTTAGATGCTGTCCATTAGATCTGTGAAAAAATCAAACTCATAGGTCAACGTAATAAAAATATATAGATTTATTTTATCCCATTGCGATACAAAATGCAAGGGAACTAAAACCTATAGGGCATTTCCCGTTGGCCTAGAATTCTAAAATTTTTCAAGAAGCAAGGTCTTACTGCATAACTATAGGAATAAATTTAAAAATAAGGATTTTTTAAAATTATACACAGTAAAAATAGCGTTTATATGTTTACAAACTTAACTTTGTAGTCGAAGGCCATACATCGGGTATGTACTATAGCTACGAGTACAAAGTTGGTTTTCCATTGGACTTACATTTTCGGTAGAGCATTGTTGGGTGCATATTGCCGTACCTATGTACCTATTATTAATGATTTGGGGTTGGAGGGTCATAGGTGGACATTAGTCAAACAATAGGGTCGACAGGTGATGGGTACTAATTTGTTTTGTAATGTAAACCTAATCATTAGGCTTCTTAGTGAGGTTTGGGTTAGGCTTATTTCCATTGAACGGTCTTGACGAGGAAAAATGCAAATCTATATACTACAAAATTTAAACGAAATGAGTCGTCTGGCAACCCTAACAAAACCATGTTAGTGTTACGCGCACACACACAAATACATTTCGAGTACAAATATTATGTTGTGATGTGTATATGAACATAGGTGCAGAGGTACACGCGAGTACCAAAATATGTATCATCTTTTGTGCCATGTCACATTACATTCACACTTGCTTGTTCCCATGTTGAGGGAAATGTCAATTAAAGATGAATGTGACATGGTTCAAACTAAAGGTGAACACATATATTTGTACTTATGTGTACAAGTATTGGATAAATGAATGGAACAGAATAGAATACAGGAGGATATTGGTGGATTGGAGGATACTGCTGGTGTGGATCCGAGTGTTATACAAACTCACGCTTTCCCATGGGTATATTGGATATTATGGATATATTGGATATATATTATCCCATTATATGAGATAATATATCCTTTTATATCATCGACTAGTTACTATGACCACTAATCTGCCAGGGTAGCATGAGAAGCGGTGAGAGTGAAATAAGTCTGTAATAAAATACAAAACACTAATATTTTAAAAATGAATAAATGCGAAAGAGATTTTGTTTGTTTATTTGTTGTCCCTTCCGTCGTAACGGATTATCAGAATGACTTGATTTTTTGTAAAGGGACATTTGAGGATCTGTAAAAGGACATAATCTTCTTTTTATCCCGATAGAGCATGTAGTTCCCGTGGAATACTTTCCAAAGTATACGCGGACGAAGTCACGGGTAAAAGCTTGTGTGGCTGTAACTTTCTCACCGCTATGCGAGTGAAACACCGTGTTGTGATGTTTTAAGAACGTGACATGCGCCGAGAGGTTCTTACCGCTCGTTATCATGCGTCTCATGGTACCCTGGGTGATATTCAAGCGAAGTGATTATTGCAAATCCCTTTACGGAAATCTCGCCCATGTTTACTATCTAAAGGAACACTTTTATTATTATTTTATTTTATTTAAAGAAACATACAGTCGTGTTATATAAATTTAAAACTTTTTTTATACAAAGACTTCAAGTTTCAGTAAATACCATATAAACTAAAATTACTATAAGCTGAGAGTTACTATTTAAAAATAAAAATGAACTTCAACAATGAACTAACTAAATTAAATCAATTAACTGTTTGTTAATCCTTTAATCTATGCAACGAAAATCTAAACATATCTAATTGAGTAAGGTTTTTGTTATAATAATCAAGAGTCAAAATCAATACTTATAAGTTAATTAGTATCGCTTACAAAGCAACAGCTCGTAATGGAAATTGCAATCCTAAAAAGTAAAAAAAAAACTTTTTTGCAGTGATATGCGATTGACCTACAATAGTTCAGCAAATCGAGTCCACAGCGTAAAATTTATTTTCACAACACTAACAGTCACCTAGAAAAATGTGTCAACAATGTTTTTTAAAGCAAACAGCTTGAAAACATTGCTTCTACTTCATTCAATGATTATGAAATGGGGTCAAGTGCAGTAGTCATAGACAATCAATTGTGCCTCTTGTTCGTATCGTGGATATCTAAAAAACTGCATCTTGTTGTTTTTTTGCACCTGCTCGGAGCTATTTTTATTGCAATCGTTAGTAATCCAACCTTGAGTTTGATATTTTATACATATTTATCTCAAGTCATTGAACTCTGGTTGGTATTTTCTTGTGTATAATATAAGCAGTGAGATTGGTAGGGAAACTTTGCGGGATTCCGTGTCGAAATATATTACTAGCTACTAGTTTATAGTAAAGTCACTATTTAAAAAAAAAACGATCAAGTGCGAGTCGGACTCGCGCACCGAGGTTTCCGTACAGAATATGAATAATTAAAATACGGAAAATCATAAATTATATGCACCGAGCAATCCTCTAACAAATGCGCCTAAATACCATTTTCAATTTAGTTCTGCTACTCGTCACTAGATGGCGTTACTAATAGTTTAAAACGCAAGTCTCTCCAAAAATCGCGTTTGTTTTATGGGAGACCCCATAAATTCATCCTGTGTGAAAATTTTAACTGTCACGGTTCATAAGAGCCTAAGATACAGCCTGGTGGCAGACGGACAGACAGACAGACGGACGGATGGACAGTCCCGTTGGGTACCCTTTTGGAAACGGAATTTAAAAAAAGAACCACAATTATATTTTACTCGCAAGTTGCTTATCAGTTCTTGCTATTTTTGTTGGCTAACAGAAACGCAATTTGGCTAATTGTAAATTATCGTGTTATAAGTACAGTTATTAGTGTAAATTTCACTATTTAATACACTAAGAGAGGCACACAAAAAACGTATAATACACATATTTGTTATTTGTATAATGTACGAGTATATGATTTAAGAGCTCGTATACTATCTGTCTACGACATATAAACAAAATTATGTTTGGACATACGAAATAGAAATCAAAATTGATTTATTCAAGTGACAGTCATTTTCAATTTGTGACAGTGCGTACTTGATGCCAGTGTTGTAAGCCTGGGTGGCGGAAGCGAACGCGCTGCAAACAACGTGTGAAGTGTATCAATTGAAGCCCCACTCAAAAGCCCCCCCGTTTGTGTCGGTAGCCCCCCCACCGACCCCAGTTAGGTGCCCGTAGCCGGAGCGAAAGATTGTCGCGGCTCAATCAATAGGCAATTAATTCAAATGTTCCACTCTCGGGGAATTAGGCGCGCGCTGTTCTATTCACACAATTCTGATTAGGGTTGCCCTCGTACGGAAAAATATGAAGTTAATTAAGTCTAATTAGTCCGTTGTATTTTAATTTAACGACCAAGCTAGTTACTAAACAGTTAAGACAGAATCATACAGTCGACGATTAAATTTTAAAAAGTGTCGATTTTTTAAATTTTGACACTTATTTGTTATTGTGCAACCATTTCTGTACAATTACGCTGTAATTATTAGAGAATAATCACATTTAAGATTTAAAGTACATGTTCATTCATGAATTGTAAATTGTAAAACCTTCTGATTTTTAAAAATATGTCAGAATACTTTAGGCAAACTACTTACTAATAGAATTGGTCACTTTAAATACATACACCACAATAAAAACGTACCGGGAAACTTCTATCGGGCCGTCCCACTACGAGGTGGACCGAGTCGCGTGTGTATGTGTGTAACGTGATTCAAGGAAGATTACGTGTTACCGTAGGTTAAAGTTTTAACCACTTGTTAACAATTCTTTACACTCGTATGGCTTTAAGGGATAAATTGCAATTTTGCGATTAATTATATTGTACAGGTGCGAATATTGTCTTGTGTATAAAATATATACTTAGTACGATGTATTATACGGATTTTAGGAGCGATTTAATGTACACTGCGCGGTCAGCGTGACAGCCCTAGCATCAATCCCGACGTGACAAGTCGCGGGCACGAATCACTCGCGAACTGCGGATACACACGCACAGCGGATGAGCTATCCTGTCTGCCGCTGAATTATCTAATCATTGCGCCTTTGTACTCGATCGCAGATTAGTTTGAAGCTCTCTCAACCAGAACCTCTACACGGTCGTTACAAATGGATTGAGTATTTGTATGAGGTATATCGTGAACGGGATTTACCCGACTCAAAGTTTGCACTCGTCACATTGCATCGTGCACAGTTCTCACACAACCAACTTCAAAAAAGGAGGCGCTTCTCAATTCGACTGTATGTTTTTTATATGTATTTTACGCGAGAACTCCGCCAAGTATTAATCGATTTTGATGATTCTTTTTCATTTGGTAGAGAGGATACTTCAGAAGTGATCCCATATAAATTTTATCGCAATTGATTTAGCGCTTTTTGAGAAAATCAACAAGAAGCAAATATGTACCCAGATAATTCTACCTCTAAGGATGAACATTTTAGAGAATAAATGCTGTGGACTTTTAGGGCAGTTGAAGTCGGTTTCTAGTACTTTTTGAACGCGCTAATTATGGAAGATGTAATAGCTGTTGGTTACTATTTTCTTTAACTGTGAAAAGTTTATAGCGAAAGTAGCGAAGGTCTGAATGTTCAGTTCATCAAGGGGTTATTCTTGTTTTGATAGTTAAGATATGTGTTGTATTAAATGACAGCAGTAATAGTTATAGTTGAGTACATACTCAAGGGAGAGATAAATCTAACGATAGGTCAATTTAAAAAGTTTTGATATTATACTGAACTGGATTTCTGAAGACTAAAAAAGATTAACTCAAGAGTAAAATCTATTAATATGGTCTAAATGTTTGATTTTTGATAAATTTTTTACAATTTGAGTAGTATTATCAATGGATTCTTATGAACTAGTTCTAATCATACCAGAAAATTCACCAGATCAGAATAGTCTGAGCGAAAGAGTTTTTTCGATTTGTTCGACTGTACACTTACCTGAAACAAAAACAAAAAGAATATTAGTAGACAATTCAGCAAATGTAGGCAGACTCCGTAAATCTATTTAAATAACGCTAAGTACCCTATTCAATTCGTCCCATCATCGGACCCTCTTCGTAATCGCAACGATTTATCTGACTTTAGCTAAATCTACATTGGAGTCCGATGGCATATCGATTTAGTGACCTAAAGTTTTAGGCGCCTGTGATTCAGTACTTCGTTGATCCTCATCATTTATCATTCAAATATTCCTGTCAGTTACATGCAGAGCATTGCTTGATTGAATATATATGTGTGAGGATGAGGTTACGATATATTTGCAATTGTTTTATTCAATCGGAACAACAAAGTGAACAAAAATCTATGAAGTTCGTTGCGTAAAATGACGTATGCGTGTACGCAACAGGGTTAAACCAGGTAATAACTGGACAATGTAAACAAAATTTATGATTATTATCATTAATATAATGTAAATGACAAGGCTTGCCCAAACCATTTGACATATAAATTTGATTTGGAACTTTGATCAGTTTGATATTGTAGAGTATCAGTAATACGTAATGATTTTCACAAAATTCGGGGAAGTAAAGTGATGAAAATTGACAAAAGATTTTAAGTGAAAACACCTGATGCCAGAACCAGAATAATTGATATATTGATCAATTCGACTATACAAAAAACAACTAAGATGAATTTTTACGGGGGTAAAGCTGCAAGCGATCGAATAGCAAATAGCAATTCGAATGCAATGTGAAGATAAAAGATAATTAGATTTAGAAGTCAAATTAAATTAAAATATAACATGTAGAAACAAAGGTAACAGAGAACATTTAATATGTATGCGTATGTATAAATCACGCAACATTGTCCCCTAAAACGGTCCCAAACGTCTGCAGGTGAGGTCACGCGCAAACAACAGAAAGGAGCGGACGCGATGCGCGCGCGCATTGAATATTAAATCAAACGGTGAAGATCAATAACCCTAGGGCGACAGGCGACAGGAATCCGTGTCAGGCAACGGAGACATTGAAGATATAGGTACTCTGTGGTGCGGTATGCTTTCGAGGAATGCATTACACCGAAATATAGATGCATAGTCAAAATAGGTAACCCCGTGAAATTCTGCGGGTGTTGTAGAAACAGACTGAGCAAATAAGGAAATGGGCAGATCACAGTGTCTTAATGTCATCGCCAAACGTATGAAATTTTGGCAAGATCATCATGGAAAGTACGATTAATGTGGTATCTAAGATCATGTAAAATAGTGGACATAAATATACTCTGGCGTCAACTAAAACTTTGTAAACAGAGAAGATATTGCTAATGGAAACATGCTCTACAAGCTAACGATGAATCAGCTGCTTTATCTTTTATTGTCATTATTATTTACGGGCGATAAAAGATGAAAATAAACAACCATTTTGGGTTAAATCAATGTACTACATGAAAATAAAACAATACGTAAAAAAACAAAAGAATAAATATTTCAAAGACAAAATAGAATGTTAAACCAAAAAGTTCGGCGTCGGCAACAGTCATTGCAAATTTTACTAAATTTTTAACTTACGATGGGTTTTCACTTGTCTTAAATGAATGTAAGTGACGATAAAAAGCCTCAAGCTAAAACAAGCTGTCTCTGCTACCTTTCATACCGGAACACAACAGTGCTATTAGCACAGCTGTTTGGCGACAGACTTAGCTAACATGGTGGTAGTTGGCCAAGTGGACACAGAACCGCCAACCAAACCGAGTACCGATAGGTATTCACACCAAGAATCGAAGCCGGTCACTTCGGATTTTTAGTCCATTGTCTATAGTCAATTGTCAATAAGCAATGTAATAATGTAAGTTATTAATGAAATTCAGTAGAAACTACACCTTACGGAGACACCCTAAACAACGGTTTAAACTTAGTATATTAAAATAGGCTTCCACTATTAGTTAGAAAGTCATCAGGCCGTAGATTACGCCGGCAGATTGACGTCCCCGACGCAAATCCAAACTGGATTTAGTTAACCGATATTAAATTTCTGGTCGGGAATTAAATCGGTTGGAATGGAGCCTATTGACAGGCTTAGGTCAGATCCGACCGCGCCAAGCCTAAGCGGCATAGGCATTATGAGCTCGATTCACTACGTGCTTGATTTCGAACTATTTAAATTAAGCACAACTACAACACGAGAACTATGTAATACTCGAAAAGCTATTTGTCAATACGACAACGTCAAATTTGTAAATAGATAGTTGTAAACTTCAGAAGGAGCTATTGTTTATAATGGGGAATATTAAATTTTAACGGGAATTTGCTCAGAATGCTTCTATAAAAATTGCTTTTGCCAAAAACCTTTAGATTCAAATAGAATTGATAAGTAATTGAAATTATAGTGATGCGAAGTGAATATACTTTATTTACAACTTTATTGTCAACTACAATAGCTTTTACGCAGCTAATGGCCCTTAGAGATAGCGTTTTGAACAATAATCAAAAATCGTGTGTAAAAATGAAAATTGTGATTCACTATGAATTTGTATGTTAACAGTACTAATTTTGCGACATTACAATCCGATATACTGATCTTATTCAAAAAATATGGTAAAAGAAGTTTTATATGAAATTTTAACCGGCGCGAAATCAGCTTAAATTTCAATTTCTTGAATCTTTCAATGAATGGCACTACATGTTGATTTTAACTCCTTCCTTTAATGCCTCTTATCATTAATCAATCGAACAATCCACCATTTGACAAAAGACACCAGCTGAAACCAAAACGACCTTTTGCCTAATTTGAATAAATCTCAATTGCAAACCCAACGAAGATTTAGGAGCCGCCACACTCTGACCCGTCTAGTGTGAAAGGGGTGTACCCATACATAACGTGAACGTGTCCAATATATCAAGGTGGGACGTTTGAAATGCGTTTGAACGAAGTGACAAGCCCTAGTGGCGGAGTGACGCGACAACCTAGTCGTGTTACTGTCGACATTTCGTTCGTCGGCCGACTGGATCGTCACGGAGATTCATAGTCAAATTAATTGCGATCCCCGTCCTAGATACGAAGTGGAACTATTCTGTAAATGTTAACGGTGGTCTGCTGTAATCTGTTATATCTAATTTGCTTTAATGCTAACAAGACAATGTAGTTACTCAAATATTCATTGAAAAGAAACATAAAGAGCTGTTTACTAAGTACTCTGGTGTGTATACTGAATACATCCTATCTGTTTGTTATTTGGTAGAACCCATTGCTAAGCATAAACTTCTCTGATAAAGCGCCACCTAGGTTTTTGATCGCAGATATGTTAGATAACGTTGCTGCCATTTCAATTTTTTTCCCTTTTGATCAAGCCTTCTACACCCTCGGGACAACGTAGGGAGTGACCTTATTGTAAAGGTGAAACTGCACTCGAATACTAATCTCGTATGTCTTATATCCTTTAAAATTATTCTAACACAAAACAAAATTCAATAACTCATTTATTATCTATGCCGAGTGGTCTAGGTTTTAGAATAGGACTATCACCAGTCATGCCACGGATGTCGTCAAAGGCGGCTAGAGGAAAATGTTTAGACGCGGCCATCAGCCTACCTCTGTAATAACAACATCTTACTGAGAACCATCGTATTTACTGTAAAATGTATTTAGGCGATCTGATAAGACAATCCTACTAATATTATAAGTGTGAAAGTTTGGATGTTTAGATGTTTGGATGTTTGTAACGCTTTCACGGAAAAACTACTGAATGGATTTGAA
This sequence comes from Carcina quercana, assembly GCA_910589575.2. Taxonomy (NCBI): domain Eukaryota; kingdom Metazoa; phylum Arthropoda; class Insecta; order Lepidoptera; family Depressariidae; genus Carcina; species Carcina quercana. The sequence goes on along the minus strand of OU342434.1, from coordinate 3,267,671 downwards.
TGAAACTTTACAATAATATAGCTTATACATCAGAATAACATATAGGCTATAATTTATAAAGCCATATTGTGTAAATTGTACAAAATCACACTTATAATATTAGTGGGATTACATGGGCAATTTTGGCATAACAAAAACGACCGACCATATAATATGTAATTCGTATATACAAACTTTCGCGTTTATAATATTAGTGTGAAGACTTTTTGAATGTACTACGTCAGATATTGAAATTTCTTTTGTTTCTTTAAACTATTAGCCTGCGTAACAGAATAAACACTATTTTGTACCTTATGCTGGAAATGGAGATAGATGCCTTCTATGCCTATCGAACAAGTAGAATAAATCCTGAAGTACACGCGGACAAAGTCGCGGGCGGATGCTAGTATAACATAAACCGATTAAGTATTAACTGAAAAAGTTTGAATAGGGACAATATGAAATATAAAACAAGATACATATAATGTTTTATTTTGAAAGAATCAAAGAGGTTTTAGACTAAGGAACTTACATGTCTAATTGTATGTAAACGGCTTGAAATTGAAATCAAATTCTCTCCATCAATAAATCGCGCAATCGTTAAACTAAGCACTTAAATGACGCGTGTGATTTTTCCCACGTAACCGCTACATAGTGTTTGTTTAATCTGATCTTCAAATGGCTTTGGATTTCCTTCAACTTCTTACAGCGTTCACTTTCTTTTCTTTTGTGCGTACCATTCTATCGTTTTAACATCTTTCGCAAATAAAAAACTTGTTAGAGTTAGAAAGCTAAGATGTGGCACCATCAGATATCTTTTTCTTTGGAAACAATCTTGGTGTTCTACAGGGCTGCATATTGGGGCGCCTTTTGTTGAAATTAATAAAAGATAAAAAAATAGCTCGAATGAAGACTATGTTAGGAGTATATCGATAGGGGAATGAGCAATGAAATTTTATTCGAGACACATTGAAGTATAAAAAATACAAAATAACATTCTAAAAGTTGATTGAATCCTAATGATTTTAAACCACAGTCATTGAGACAAGTAAAATGTTTAAAAGTAAATAGAAAACTGTCCGCCCGTTTAGCGTTTTATGTAGAGTATATCCAGAAATAAGCTATCTATTAATAAATCACTGGGAAGTGGCAGAGCTTGTGTGAACATTTTACGATGTAGAGATTAGAACGCGATGAGTTGTGGTTTGTTTTTGACACATCTATTGTTTTATTAAACGCAATATGTTTTATTATCGAATGATTTATACGCTAACGTTCCTTTGACAAAGTATTTGCTTTTGATAATTTTAAGGTCAGCGTATCGTAATTTATTTAACGTATATGTGTCATTCGGGGAATTTTCTGTGACTCTAAAATCCCTGATCACATTGTGCATGAGTAATGTTGTAACATATTCCTGGTGTAGTATTTTCCTGTACATATAGACTACAAATTGTTTGGCATCGTAATATTATTTTATTGCCAACGTATTGTCAAACGTGTGTAGGTTATTAAGTAAATAAGGAAAATTCGCACCCGCCGAGGACCCATCCTACGATGTTATGCAATGCCAGCGTCCATAAAATCGTATGCGTATGCGACTGTTTGTTCTACCAACACGTAGAGTTACTCAGTGTAAATCGACCTTGTAGATTGCCATATGGTTTTGTAATTACATGTTTTTCTACTATTTCAAGTAAAATTATATCTATTGTTATTTCTTCACGACACTCAAATGTTTTAAAGTACGTAATTTTAAGTAACGAGGTCTTATTCACAGATTTTAATGAATTGACCACCGTAATGGGTACATGTTTGGACTTACAATCCGGATGTCCCGGGTTCGATTCCCAGTGGGGGTATCTATTGGTACTCGGTTTGGTTGGTGGTGGGGAATTTTCTATGTCCGCCTTACTGGCTACCACCATGATACCTGAGTCTGTTGCCAAACGGCAGTGTTAAAAGTACTGTTGTGATCCGGTCCTCATTAGATTGAGGCTTCTGGGAGCGCACGCTTAAGATCCAAATGCTTTATCGTCATTTACCATCAGGCGAGATGAAGGCCAAGCGCCAACCCATCATATATTTAAATAAATTGAATATGTCAGAATTTAGGTAGCAATCATTAACAATTTTGTATTTTTGTATCAGGACTAATAATAAAAAATTCTTACTTTATAATAAACATGAAACCCATACGAATTATAAACGTAAACATAAGGTAACTTTGGCCCTACGTTCATATGATGCCTTCTCACGTCTGAACGGCTCAATCAATCTTTGTGAATTTTAGCACATTTGTAGCATATGACATACAGAGACATAGCTTACTTTTTATTTTATTTTATCGAATATATTATTTTATTTTATCGATTCGAAGACCAAAAGCTAATAATATAAGTATAACAAGACAACTAGTTGACAGGAAGCCAATTACAGGTCTTCGCTAATAAAACAATTGAAAATGTTTAAGTAAAGTGAAGCACTTAATATAAGGTTACATTTAACTAAATTACGTATACAGTTTTTTTCTTCTTCTAACAGCGCTAATAACTTCTACACAATGTAACAACATGATATATACTCGTAGTTAAGATAATAATAATAACTCGTCTAGTCGAAACACGCTCTCACTCATTAGTCGCCTTGCTAATGCAATGCTTTTATTTTATTTATTTTTATATTATAGATATATTATCCCGATAAAAAAATAATTCTAAAGGCTGTGTGCTATAAATAAGAAGAATACAATGTAGTATAAATAATGTATAGTTATATCGCTACAACAGCGTTGCTAATCGGATCGCGGGAAGTTTCTATTAAGTCGGTGACGCGGACCACAATAATTGGACTCGTGCTTTCCGGCTCCGGTGGGGCTAGGGAATGCTGGCTTCGTGGCACAAGCAAAGCATAGTGCCGTGTGGTCTCGCCTTTAGAAAAGAACAACCCCATGTATTTATGTGGTTGTCGAAGGGACGAATGTATAGGCACCGTTCATCGTTCATGTCCCAACTTTTTTATTTACTTTATGTATGATGTTTTTCCATTTGGCTACATATCAAGCTATACATTTCCATTTTGAACGGTCTTCGCACTGTATAGACTTTCCATACAACGCTATATATATTTTTCTTGTACCTATACTAGAAAGGTTCGGCTCAATGTTAAGTTTAGTTAAACAGTGTACCTATAAGTGTACTTCTTGACATCGAGTTGTTGAGGCGGTTAAATGCGCAAGAGTGGGGAAGAGAATACATTGATATGTATATAGAACTTTGGCAGTTTCAATATAACATAACGAAAAGCGAAAGAACAAAGAAGATATAGTATGCATAAAAATGTTACAATGCGGAAGGGATCCTCAAACATTTACTATGTCTTTTATAAAGTTGTCAGAAGCGAACCGCGAGTCATAAATAATAAATGCTCCACTATGAAATAGTCTACCGAAATGGCCCTTCAAAGTTATTTTTAACCCTATTTCCACTCAACGCTTTGCCACGATTCATAATAACCTTTACGATCGCGTTACAGCTACCGTTTCAGCTGACATAGAGATTGAGCAATCAAAAACAACTTTATGAAGAGCTCGACCAAAACTGTGGTCAAAATTTGTGTGATGCAAATTAAACATTTTGAAACAAAGATGCACCAACAAGAACGAATAATAAATACATATTAATGAGGAGATACATGCAGTCTTCATACATACATATTGAGTGTTAGTAAATGCAATCAATCAATTAGTAAGTGATTAAGGTTGTAAAAACCAACTGATAGAGACAAAACTGGGTAATTTCCCGCTTCAGTTAGGATTGTATTTAACTTCATGGCCCCATTTCATCAATTAGCTTTTGTTACCGAGTTGTCTAGCTCTAAAACTGTGCTAAAATGAAACGGAAATACGTTTTCTTCTTCTTCAAAACACATTGTATTTGCACAAGGTGGCAGATCCAATAAGTCTTCTATTACTTTTTCATTATAAAATGGTTAAGTGGAACCGTCCCTCTGTTTGTAGGTTTTTGGCTCCTTGGCCAAACTAATTTTGCTAAAATTGGTCACGCACTGCAACCAATGAGATGGAGAGGGACATAATACACTTATGCCGATAGCGTATGGGCTTATAATTGTACGAACCGTGTATTACGGAGTTAAAATATTCCGTCTACCTGGACGTCCCCCTACTAGATGGACCGACGGCCTGGTTAGAGTCGCAGAGAGTCGCTGGATACAGGTGGCTAGGGACCGGTCGATGTGGCGTACCATGAAGGAGGCCATGTCCAGCAGTTGACGTTTCCCGGCTATGATGATGATAGTGGCTATAATAATACACACTTGTTGAAATCTCATGTGCCTACTTATTACTACTCAAAAGATACGAAGCGAAGCCCTAGGGCACCCTTTTTGTACGGAGCCCTAGAAACGACAAACATTTTGCTCTGTAATTTCGCATGTGTCATATTAATATACTAGCTTTCAACTATATTTCAGTAAAACACATTACCAGTTCGAGAAATTAGAACGTAATGAATGTACACTAGTTACATGCTGTTAAATTAGTTTATTTTGTACAAACGTATGCGCACTACAATGCTTTTAAGCAATGAATGGGGTTATCGTTAGCAATGTGTGTTTAGGTGTCGGGTGTTCGGTATTCAAATTAAATCGCCGCCGCGTGCGCAATAACGAATTGAAATTGTCGAACTGCAATTCTTGATATTAATACGAAATTCGATGGATAATTTTAATACTCTTACAAAGTTTCCAGTGTGCCAACTTAATGCGATCCACCTCCATCAAAGTTTCATACACACATTCTGTTGCCATTATCTTTTAAAATATAACAGCTGGAATTGTGTAGTAACTATCAAAAAATGGGACATCGGATTGTGATGTCGCGAAATGAGTATCATTAACATACAACTTCACAGTGAATCACAGTTTTCATTTTGAACACTTTTTTAGATTATTGTTCAAAGCGCCATCTATGAACCATTAGCTGCGTAACTGTTATAGTGACTATATTTTTTGGATATTTATTTCGCGACACTATAATTTCATCTCCTAGTTTTAGGTAATAACTTATCAAAGCCAGCTATTCTATTTTAAAAGATTATGGCAACAGAAATTTACTGTGGGTATGCAATGCACTTGTTTGTCCTTTATCTTACCTAAGGTAAGTGATGATAAGGCTTTGGATGGTAATCTTGGGCGCCGATACGAGGGAACAGTTACTATTGCGTTAGCGTTAAAAACTCACACTAGATGTACATACACATACACACACACACACACACACACACACACACACACACACACACACATATATATATATATATATATATAAATCCCGGTATCATTTCTGCGTCTTTCCAAAAATCCGCTAATTCTGCGTCCACCTGTTTTTTTGTCAATCCCGCTTGTAGTTTTTGTGAATACTTTCCTAATAATTACATAGATGGCGATAGTAGCACTTACTTAATCGTAACATGCGAAATGTACTATACATTTTTCATTTCACCCTCCATGCTGACTCCTACTATTCTGCGGCGAATGTGGAGTCCGTTCGAGGTCAAATCTTTTATTTTAATTACAAAATGAATACCAAACAATTTAGGAGTATATTATTATTATTGTGTTAGATGGTTTCGTTGCATGTTGTGTGCGCTAAAAGCAGTCGACATTTCTTTATTAGGATTGTCTACCTATAGTTTCTTGCTACAATTTAAACTTAGAGTGGAACATAAATATTTGAACGATAAGTAAAAAGTCCGGGGGATCCAGGAATCGCAGTTCTTCCGTCGAGAGTGTGCAATCTTTTTTATTATTATTAGTTAAGATAGACCAACACTTGACCTCAAACTCACCTGATGGTAAGTGACGATGAGCTCGACGATGTTACGTGTTGGTCTAGAAGGTCTCTTCTTTTGAAGATTCCCAAGTTGTAATTTTCGGGGAACACGGAAACCGGTAGTGTATTCCATATTTTTGCTGTACGCACGATAAATGTGGAAGCGAAACGCTTCGTGCGAGCTGTAGGAATATCAACAGTGTACGGGTGAAGGTCTGCCGTTCTTCTGATTGACCGGTACTTGAACGGCGAAGGTGGAATCAACAAAAATAGCTCCTGCGCACACTCTCCAAAATGTATCCTATAAAATACCGAAAGGTAGGCAACCTGACGCCTATGTTTCAGGCTTTGGTACTTTGCCTTAAGTAGCGTATCGTTGCCTATCAGTCTCATAGCTCGACGCTCCACCGAGTCCAAAGCAGCTAGTTGATAGCGAGCTGAACCATCCCAAAGATGGCAGAGGTACTCCATACATGATCTTACTTGAGCGCAATATAGACTCAAGAGCTGTGATGGCTGGAAGTACCGTCTGACCTTCGATAGGATGCCTAGTTTTTTGGCCGCAGTTTTTGCTATGGACTCGATGTAGCTCCCGAAATTGAGATCAGACGAGATTTCCAATCCCAGGAGCTCAAGACGGTTTGTTATCGGTATGGATACATTTTGGAAAGATGGAGCAAGGTGAAATGGACTCCGCTTCGCTGTGAACAGACACGCCTGTGTCTTCGACGCATTGAATTTAACTGAATTGGCTTCGCCCCAATCGACACGGCCTTCAGCGTCAGTTCAACACGTTCTACCGTTTCCTCTCTGAGGGAACGAGTGCTCAGACTACTGGCCTGTGCGGTGGACACATAGCTCTCCGTTACTGTGCTGTCATCTGCGTACCCAAAGATACCGGGCATTATAAGCAGGTCGTTGATGTGCAGCAAAAATAGAGTAGCAGAGAGAACAGATCCCTGAGGGACACCAGAATTGATGCTCAGCAGATCAGACGAGCAGCCGTCAATGACTACTCGAATCGATCTGCCCCTCAGGAAGTCCGATATCCACAGGCACAAGCCAGCAGTTACCCCATAAGCTGGAAGTTTACTGATAAGGCTATCATGCCAGACCCTATCAAAAGCCTTCGAGATGTCGAGTGACACGGCAATAGCCTCACTGTGTTTCTCGATGGCTTCGCTCCATTTGTGAGTGGCATAAATGAGAAGATCCCCAGTGGACCGGCCACGGCGAAATCCGAACTGGCGGTCACTGAGGAGATCGTTAGCTTCCAGATATGCCAGGAGGCGGTTGTTTAATGCACGCTCCATAATCTTGCAGAGTATGGAGGTGATTGCGATGGGTCGGTAATTGTTAGGGTCAGCACGACTGCCTTTTTTAGGCACAGGCTGCACGTTAGCCAACTTCCAGGACTCGGGGACTTTCCCAGTGCTCAGGGAGAGTTTATACAGGCGTGTCAGGACAGGGCACAACTCGGGTGCACAGTTCGGCAAGACTATTGCTGGGATGCCATCTGGACCACTGGCTTTATTCACGTCTAGATTGCGAAGTATATTAAGTACCTCCTTTTGATGTAAATGGATATCCGGCATTTCGGAATCACAACGGGGTACATTTGATGGAGTTTTGTTCACAGTGTCTAGACGTGAGTTGCTCGCAAAAAGAGATGCAAATAGGTTTGCTTTCTCAATCGCGGAGTGAGCCAGTGATCCGTCAGGTTTCACCAGTGGAGGCAAGGACGGTCGGCAGAAATTTGCCTCGACAGATTCGGCAAGAGACCAGAATGCTTTACTCCCAGAAGGGTAAGAAGCTAGTCTGGCTCCAATACGGCCAATATGGTCAAACCGAGCCTTGCGCATAGTCTTCTTGCAGGACTTGGCGGCTGCGTTGAACGCTTTCTTTAATCGACGTGTGTCCGGAGCTTTACGACTACGAGCATCTGCCCATTCCAGGTAAGCGGAGTGTTTTCGTGCTTCAGCTCTCTTGCACTCCGAATTAAACCAAGGGCGAGCTTTACTCTCGAGTGACGTGTCGAAGTACGGAATGAAATACTCCATAGCTCGACAAATCACATCTGAGATTGAATTAGCGCAGCTCGACGGATCGTCTGTACTGAAACACGTTTGCCGCCAAGGATAAGATGCAAAGAAATGACGCATCTCATCCCAATCTGCTGACCTGTATCGCCAAACTCGCCTAGTTCCCTTGGTACTGGGGTCAGGAGGTGAGTAAATAGATACAGATTTCACCAGACAGTGGTCAGAGGTACCTAGTGGGGAGGAAACCGACACTTGGTATCTGTCTGGATCAGTTGTCAGCAGAAGGTCCAAGCAGTTTGCGGTGTGATCATCGACGTCCGGTACTCTCGTTGCACAAGTTACCAGCTGGGTGAGATCTAGCGAAAGAGCTAATGCCCGCGCCTCTCTCCCAGCGTGGTCGGTCTTCTGGTATGGGAACAACCATTGTTGATGATGAGTATTAAAGTCCTCCAGAAAAACGAGTTGTGCAGACGGGTACCGTTGTTGAGCAGCTTCAGCTGCTTTGCCGAGATAATCACATAGCCTCGTCGTGTCCTGATCAGTTCCATGTGACCTGTAAACAGCAGCGTAGACTAACTGGTGCGTGCCTGTATCCACCAGTAACCACATTACAGAGAAGCTTGGGTCCTCAAGGTTCCGGAGACGCCGACAACAGATGTCATCACGGGCATACGCACAAACTCCAGCTTTGCTGGCAAATTTGTGCTCCAAGGACCAAGTACCCTGGGTAATTGAGGTATGCTGTGTCTGTCGGACATCTGATCTGAGTCTCCGTCAGAAAGAGCATGTGCGGCCTCTCAGCCTCAAGGTGTTGATGGACTGAAACGAGATTGGAGTGCAGACCTCGAATATTACTGAGGTGCACTTTGAGCGCGAGGACGTGCTTCCGCTGTGGGATTCTCTTTTCTGTATTTCATGTGGGTTTTTTGGTTGGAAGAGTGAAATAGGCAGGATGAAAGAAGTGGGACGAGACGCGGCACTGCTAACCCAGTGGTGCTTACCATGTTCCCCACTGATGGTAAGCTAGTTTGGAGCGCGCAGGGACGCCCGACCCCCCCGGGAGTGGCCATCGGGTCCTCGCATCCGGTCGCCAACCGGCACGATGGGGTTTTTCACAAGGTGGCGGGGCAGCCTTAACCAGCAGTAACCAGCCACGGCCGAAGCCTACCACCGGTAAAGATGCTGCTCGTTTAGCGCCACCCAGGGGTTACGTGTAGGCATCTAGGGCAAAACCTACGGACGCGAGCAGCTTCGACCCCCAAATGATTCAATCAACCCCCCAAACAATGACCCCAATCAAAAGAAACATGATTAGCACGGGACACCACCGATAGTGAATCATCATTTAGTGATATCAGTCACAGCGATGTCACATCGACATTTGACCAGATGATTTCTACAGCAATCAACGAATCATTTAATTTGGCGGATTCTGAGCAGACGTATTCGGACAGTAGTGACTCGGAAATAGATTATCACTATTTTCTAAAGTGCGCTCTTTGTGGAAAAGACAACAGTAATCCTTTATACAGCTACTGCGAAAAATGTTTCAATATCAGAAAATATTTCAAATTGAAATCTAACCGAAACAGCAAAGACAGTACAAATAAAAAATTCAGTGAGCAGGATCTTAGGAGGAGAGAAGACATGACTAATGAAAACACGAGATCATATAGGTGTTACTTGCGATCACGCAAACGCTGCGCTGGAGATTCTGCTTTGGAGCAACCACCGCAAAAATATGCTAAACAAGATTTGGATGTTGTGCAGTACTCTGTTACTGGGCGTTTCATAATATACTGAACATATTGTGGATGTTTAATTTGTCCAGTTGGGCTAGATTTATTTAAAGGACCCTAATGGTCTGCCTGCAAACATTGAAGGATTTGAAAATTTGAATTTCCATTAAGATTTCTCATGATAACAGCTCGGTGCTGTCATTTCTTACTACTTACCTACTGTATTTCTAAAAATAAAAATAGCACACTAATAATAATAGTACCTATTTTTATCAATTCTATATTTATCAATAATAAAGATGTTATTAGTATTATTATTTTCACGAATATAGTATGGTAAGTAGATTTTTCTCTTCTGAATATTGATGTTACTAGAGTAAGTAGTTATCGAAATTAATTGGACGTAGTTTTGCAAAAACGTTCCAATCCACAACATGCTCAAAATGGAGTTAATCACACCAGCGTACTTGATTAATGGCCTCCCACCATGTGACAAAAATACTTTTGTGAAAATGTAAATTATAGCTCATTTTCCAAATGTTCCAACCCACACTTTTCATAATCTATAGCACATTTTTAAGGTAAAAATGATCCAACCCTCTTGAAAAATGAGGTTAGCATAGATTAATATTTTGCAATAATGATTCAAAAAGCTTAGAACGTTTTTACGAAATAGATTTTCATTTGCACACCATTTTACAGTAATGTTTCAAAATGATTGGAACGTTTTTGCATAACAACGTCCAATTGCAATGATTTTTTATTAAAACACACACTCACAGGGCGCACCATGTGTAAGTAGGTATGGAGCACTGCGAGTGTGTGTATTATTTTGCTTCATGAAGCTGTTCTTGTCTGAACCTCCAATGAAACTTTAAACGTCAGTATTACGTATAACATTTGCTAAAGGAGATGGACAATTTTGGCTACCAAATGATAGCTCATTATGAGTGCTGTTTTATTATATTTTAATTATATTATATATATTTTTGAGGCGCATTATTAAAAAAATACCAATTCATACACGCTATTTTTCATGCGAAATACGCGCATACAGCCACTTTGTCAAGTGAAATTAAATGCGCCTCTGAAAAAAAAAAGAATTAAACAGCTTTTGAAGTGGGCTTTCATTAAATATTTTTGCTTGATTTTGACTCACTATTGTGCGTCCGGCGGCAAAATGAGTCCGCACCGCACCGCAATAGGCAGTACAGAAGAGGGTAATGGGTGAGAACCAGTGTGTGCCGAAGGGCGCAAAACAGTTGTTAGGATGGTTTAAAATATACATTTAAGGGGTAAAAAGCGCGCGGGGGGAAAGGTATACGTCGCCGCGTGCAGCGCCACAGTGGCGTGCGGCGGAGTTGCGAATTAAAATTTCACATTCGGAACAAAATTACGTCCGAACAAAAACTTCTTAAATAATAGCCTAGATGTCAGAACCGTCGCTGAAGTAAAAATAACGGCGATTGCAATCTGGCGTCCGTATACGGACGCAATAGCGCGGTGGACGCAGGATTAAATGAGAATTTGGCAATAGGAGGACGCAAGATTGTTTGTGGGATATATATATATATATATATATATATATATAATATACGAGTGTATATATATATATATATATATAGTACGGCGAAGCCAAATGAAGCAACCATTGTAGGTGTAGGTGGACGAGTGTATATATATATATATACACTCGTCGTATATATATATATATATATATACACACTCGTCCACCTACACCTACAATGGTTGCTTCATTTGGCTTCGCCGTACTCGGGCAAAAACTAGAGAAGGCTACTCGTAAATACGTTTTACGCGAGAATTCAATCACGAATTTCGGTAAAATCTAACAAAAAGCATGACGTGCACAATCTTTGCGCTAAAAGGTCGGATTACAAAGTGAAGGTCGATATAGAGATACGAATAAGTGAAAGAGCATGACGACAAATAACTCTTTTTGTAAGTTGACCCTTCGTCCAACTTTGATGCAATATTTGTTTCATACTAGCCTTTCCGGAGGCAATGCATCCGTAGGATCATATATCCTGAAACTTATGATCTCAGCGCTCAAGGAACGACGAATATACCTCTAAATATACGGTGGAACAGAGAAGCCAAACCGAATCTCGACTTTTGTCTAATTGATTTCGATGAACCATGGCCTAGTTTTAACCAACATGTCAAAGAATGCAGATGTATTGTACGGTATGTGTGTGTACGTATCTTTGTTGTTGTGCTTTTAAGTGATTCATTATGGCCTCGTATCTCCTGAAAGGCTGGACGGATTATGAAAACGGACTAAGATACTTTGCCATCTAATACGGTTTCAAGTGATCCACCCCCTTTGTTACCAATATGTAACATATATAACCGTATATTCTTAATTTTTTTGGCTACTTCTAATATAAACGCAGTACTCTCAACGTTTGACTCAGTCAAAAATATCTTTGCGAGACTAGCTCCAGTGTGGTTAGGAAATTGCAGGCAGAACCACCTGAGAGCTTTGGTTGGTCCCATATACTGTCTACGTTAGATAGTAGCTAAATGAGCAATGTCAGAGGACTATGGCAGATCAACAACTCTGTCACTAGGGTGTGTGAGGTCGATCATCGACCTTACAACCTACACTACGAGTATGTATAATGTATATAAAAATGTGATCTCAAACATCTTACTATTTGTTCTACTCGTGTTTCGTGAGTGGGTGTACATATGTGGCAAAAATAATCGCTGGTCCCACGAAATTCGATACCGTTGTCAGACTGTTGAAATATCCGATAGCTGCCAAACATTGCTGATTGACATACAATGCTTTGGATTCATATGACGCAGATCGCATAAACACATTGCTTTATTGGTCCAATTCAAGTTGATATAATAACGATGTCGTAAATCAATATTAGTTACAATATACGATCTCTAACTCTCCTCATACTCTCTATATTAGACCAGGACCATGTCTATGACCTGGAATGGGAAGCCTGAGAAGAGTAGATAAAGAAATCAGAAGATCCGTAACGTGTTTTAGAAAAGGATCCTATGTCCTGCAGTGGACTGTCGCAGGATGGTAAAGAGTAGATGATAAAGAGTAGAATCTTTTTTTTTAAAAAGAAGCGGGAAGCGGGAAGTAACGGAAATATTTCAGGTGAATCAATGGCTGCCAAGAAGGATGCCGATCCTTAGGCACTAGGCAGGCTATCAGCTCGTTAGTCATACCATATCATCATCAACAGCCTATATATGTCCGCACTGCAGGGGCTCAGGCCTACTCTCCTACAGAGAGTGTATGGGACATAGTTCACCGGGCCCAGTGCGGATTGGTATACACACACACCTTTGAATTTCTTCTCAGGAGTGTTTGTTCAGGTTTCCTCGCGATGGTTTCCTTCACCGAAAAGCGAATGGTAACGATTTATATCATTCGTATATAAATTCCAAATAACAAATTGTATCTCATTGGTACGAACAAGGATCGAACCCAGAACTGGATTGTTCAAGGACTGACGCTCTACCCAACTGAGATACCACGGCTTTACCATATAGCCATACCATATAGCCGACCACAAACAAGCCCTGGATAAGTGTAGAACCAGCTCAAATCAAACCCGTACCAGTTGTGTGAAGAGCTGATAGTGGCAGACAGTTCAACAATAATCAATTTCTTTCCACTACAAAATCACCAATCTGATGTCAGAAGAGAACAAAGAAAGGGTTTGTTCCACTTTGCAACTATCGCTGGCGCGGCGGTGACAACGATCTTCATTATAATGCTATAATTTTCCCCAAATTACCCGCAACGGAAACATATATCTCTGTGTAGTTGTTCTACAAGCGCCCGACAAACTATTTGATCTTGGCAATCACAACTACATTATTTCTTCCTGTTAACATTGGTCAAATAAATCAGACAGTAATAGTGTTTCTGTTTTTTTATATGGTTAATGATATGGTTAAGATTTCGACTTCCAGCAGTCATTTACAGCAGTAAAGTTTTCAATTCTTTTATTCTGTGACTTATTGTCATTTATATCTATGTTGTTTGCCAATTTCTTGTAAGTAGATAGCCTTCACAAGAATGAAACTTTGTGTCGAAGATTGTTGTTTTGTGAATTCTTGGACCACTGCTTTCGTAGATTAGGGTCATCAACTACTTTCTAAACGTTTTTTCTAATAGATTGAATTATTTTAAGCACAGTCATTATCAACAGTACATTTCTGCCGGTATTGTTTTAAATTTTTTTAATGACAACTAAATATCGATTTTATCTCTGCGTGGTGGCAATCTGAGTTAAACCAACATATTGCTACACAAAAAGCTCAAACACTATTGTCTCCCAAAAACAACTCCTATGACGCACCGAGTCATTAGAAAACCGACAAGCTCTTAAAATAACCATCAACCGACGTAACAGGACCTTTCGGCTGGCGTCCTTTGTGAAGCAAAGACGGTATTTAGTACAGGTGATAGGTGTCAAGTTATGTTGGTCGTGTTTATAAATAGTGTTGTCAATTGTCGAGATCGTTCGGTTCCCGAATGCCGATGCAGAACTAATGTGGAACGGTCGCATGTCAATCTGCACTTGCGAAAGAATATCGTTCGTTCGACGGGAGCTGTTTGAAGCTTTATTATAATGAATATTTTCTTCTACGAGTACAGCGTCGGTTTCTGCAGCAATGTGTCAACTTTTTTTCAATGTTCATTTTCGTACAAGCCCATAAGTTGCAAAAATGTATTAGTAAAAAAAAGCATGACGCCAAATACAAAATACAATACACGTGTTAGAAGTAAATTGAATGAGTTGGTTTTTGACAGTCTTCGTGAAAATTGATGTTTAATGATTTGTCATTCATATTTAACGGCTAGGTGGTTTAAATAATAATAATATTCAACATAATAATTACTAGTTGACTATACAACAAAGTGGAACCAACCCTTTTATGGAACAAAAGGTAATGCAACAACCCCAAGTAATAATATTTTTAGCCCAAGAGCTAAGATAACGAAGTAGAAATAATTGCAATAATTTGAATGCATAAAGCACTTTAAAGCAAACAATCAGGACTGTAATGTTAACAAAATAAAGTTCCACGCAGCAGCATGCAGCGATATAATGTGAAGTGAAATTTAATGAAGTGCCGAATTACAGTTTCATATTGTGTTAACGTGTATCATCGGCGTGATTACCGCAGTTCGTGGAATACGTCGGTACTAGATGGTAATGTACTGGTAGTAAGCTTTTGTCATGCATTGAGTAAGATATTTTAAGTACATATTAATAAAATCCTTCCTACAATTTGACAACGCATAAAACTCAACTTTAACGGCAGGTTGAAATAGTAGATTGTTACACAAGGGATGGAAGTTATCAATTGCATCCCGAGATATTTACAGCGCCCGAGCGAAGCAAGGGCGCCTATAGTTCGAGGGTGCAATTGATTCTTTCACCCGAGGTAAACACTTTACTTTTCATTTCGACTGTGAGGAAAGGAAATAGAGAATATGTGACATAATAAATATATATAATTATTTAGCAAAACCAAAGCAAAGACGAATCTTGGACATCACCGCTAAACAGTTGCGGGTCAATATAAGGCCAAAGCCAAAGATATTAATATTTTTGCTAACAGTAAATTTAGGAAAAAAATAATTGCTTTCAAACTGTAAATTTTTATGTTTACAGTGATCATATTAGCATGTCGTTGTTGACTGTAATTACGAGTACGATATCATTTACTTATACTGTTACATACTCGTACGTATGTGTCTCAATGTTTATTTTTGATGTATATCCTGTGAAAATAAACTTATATTTATTTATATATCCAGGTAACGTGGACCAATATAGAATGACGTCATCAAATACATCCGTGATATTGTAAGGATGTTTATCCTTATTGAATCGCACCACAGGATTGTGAAAGAAAATATTTATCCATGGGGATTGATTAAGTTTATAAATAGAAGAAAATACGATGGATTTGCGTTTGAAGAAACGAATTTTAATGTTACATTGTTTCTTCTTTAAAAAAAAAAGATGAACTTAAAATCCATTAGGGCTCGTTCAGACCAGTCTTTCTGCCGCCGGACCGGCGACGTCCGGCTTCCGGCGTGTGCACGTCCGGCCGCCTGATTGATAATAACATAAAGCGTAAGCGCAGGCATGCCTCCATCAATCACTGTCGTGGATGCACGCCCACCTTGGCCATTCAACGAGATTTACCGGGGCTTGGGGCAAGCTGAAACTTGACCTAGCACAAACCGAGCGAGCAATCTGTAATGGCTATCGATCCGGTCAGACGCCGGAAGACGACCGATATTTGTTGCGCACGATAAGGAAATGTAACGGTAGAGTGATTTTAGGGATTCTTTCCTTAGCAGGATGAGCCTGTGAGAAAATCAGCTCTCAGTTAAATAGGTTAGCGAAAGAATTTGACTGACCGTGTGTGTCTGGCTTTATAATGAGCCACCTCATGTCCTACCATTGGTGTTGTGTAAGGCAGTTAAGGGAAAATGACAGGGAATGGGCAGCAGGTACTAATTTCGTACCACTGAGATTGTTCTATGATCACCAATCACCTTGAAAATCGTGGTGATAATGGCTATACCATCTGCGAAAATTTGTTTAGGGGACTATCTATGTTATGAAGAATGTTCAGGAGTTGAACTTCCATGAAAAAGAATAAAAACGTGTACAAGGTTCATTCGATTTTCCAACTTCTCTGAATAATGGTAATCTTTAGTGTTTTTTAACCTTTAAAGGTACAATATATTCACTATAATAAAATTTGATTCAAGAACGTTCGCATACAAAATCTTTTCACTAATACCAGAGACAATATCAGAAATAAAACTAGGCAACAACAACAAAGCCGTGGAACAATTACGGAAAAAGAAAACGCTAAAAATTTCGCTGACAGCAGACAGATAACTTCATTAAATTTACGCGTCGAGACAATGCGATATGAGTTCTAAGCCGTACGACATAAGATTTATGTGTGCTGTAAACGTAGAGTGGTATAATTTGATCCCGAGACGTGTCTGAAGATTGCCCGTCGCGGCGTGTCGTCAGGTTGACGGATCGCATCTGTGAATAGGGAAGCGAGAGCACACGAATCAGCACGGAATCTAACAACTAAGTCAGTCGATTCATTTGAGTCAGTTAGACGGACCTAGTTCTCGACGTGCGAAACGCGCACCATATTGAATCGATATTCAATTGGACATTGACATATCCAAAGTGATGGAATCACAATCAGGAAGAATGGAAAAAAAACACTTCTGAAATGACTACATTTATATCTTAAATGACCATTAAGGAAATATACGAGTAATTACCGCACACCTTACATGCAGAAAAATGACGACACTAAAATAATAAAATCAAATACTTGTTATTCCGACAATGATATCTAAACAGAAAATATATTTAGAGCTTCGTCGATGAATTATTTTAAGGAAACTGTTGTATTGGATTAGGTACAGAAAGTGTGTAATATAAAATAACAGAGACATAAAATCTACTCAATACCTATAATCCACCACTTATCGCTGCAAAGTAAAGCTGGCTCTTCTTAAATTATATAAATCTTCTTGTGTTGCTTACATTACACTGCTTTAAATATTTGATTTTGCTACATATCAGGAAATATATTTTTCTTTTCTCATAATATAGATCGTACACAGACATCTCGTCTGCACGTATGAAATATCAGTTTAAACAAGAAAATAACAACAACATGTATTTAACTTCTACAGTACATAAATGTTACGCGTTTTAGAAAATCCTATGTACGCCTTTCATTGGCAAGCATATTCGAACCGCCTCCGTGGCCTAATGGCTAAATGTTGGATTCACAATCCAGAGGTCCCGGGTTCGATTCCCAATGGTTCCTATCCGTATTCAGTTTGGTTGGTGGTAAGGCATTTTCTATGTATGCGCTGGCTAATACCATGTTACCTAAGTCTGCCGCCAAACAGCACTGTTGTGTTCCTGTTGGTAAGTAGCAGAGCCAGCGCCTCATTAGTTTGAGGCTTCTGGGTGCGCACGCTTACCATACAACGGCCTTATCTCCACTTACCATCAGGTGAGATAAAGGCCCCATCGAACGAAGGGAAACCCATCATACATAAAACAACATAACAAGTGCTATATTCAACTTTTGTTCCAAATAAACAACATAAACAAGAACCAAATTTCTATAATCTTCAGAGTTCATCTGAGAGGACTGAACTCACGGAGGTGGATCACAAAGCAAGCAATAATAGTGCAACACTATCTCACAGCATCAAGGTGTTTCCACACGTGTCCTACATAATTTAATTTTTTCTTTAGGACCAGTAAAGGTCGCTACAAACAAGGGCGTTTGAAATTGTCCCCGTCGCATCGTTTATTCATGTTACCTATGAGAAAATTTCAAGATTAGAACGGGTAGGTGCAGATGAGATAACTCAAAGTCAGCACCAGTTATTAACGGGATTCCTCTCCGAATGCTTCCATACTAAATTCCTGTTGCCATAGTATTTTAAAATAGAATAATTGGTTTTGATAAGTAATTACCTAAAAATAGGAGATTAAATTATAGTGTCGCGAAATAAATATTATTAATTTACAGCTTTATTGTTAGCTGCAATAGCCGTTACGCAGCTAATGGTCCCTAGATGGCGCTTTGAACAATAAAAATAAAATGATACTTATTTCGCGACATTACAATCCTATTTTTAGATAAAATAGTTAAAAGCAGCTATTCTATTTTAAAAGATTAAAAAAAATTATTCATGTTTGTATCACTACTACAAATTAGTTAAATTTTTCGTAAAAAACTAAAAAAAAACTAACACTACCTCGTTGGTTGTATGTAGTATTCTAATTAATACGTGAAGCAAAAACGTCGTACCCCTTTTTAAGAAAATTGCGCGGACGAAGGAGTAAGAAATTTCGCACACATACCCAGCACACATATAGTTTATAGAGAAGGAGTGCAGAATGCTAATATTTTAACCAAACACGTATACCTACCTAGTAAACTAGGTCAGACACTTTCGTTTGCACACGCAAACGTACGACCAAACAAGGTAAGACACTTGACTGTCAATATGCAGCGCGCTTCATTTTCAGCCACTCAATCAGGTGCAAATGGGCGAACTTTTTCCACGGTTTCGTAGGAACACGAGACGAGAGTCGAGAAGCTACACGTCACTGCAGTTTTGAATTTAGAACGTGAGGTGTAAATGATCATTATAATGCTTGACGTACGATACGAATCTATTTAGTCACGTATATCGAGCCGACGCTCGATCGGAAGCTCCTTAGCGATCACTAAATAGCAATCTGCGACAGACAGACGCTATTTTGATCGCCGGGAAGACAAACGACATGATAATGTCCGAACGAACCCGCCGGTATTCCAAGCACGCCTGGTCTAGCTGCTGGATTTAGAATAATAACAATAAAACGAGCGAATGTCTTCGAGTTGACAATAGCCTCATTTGAATTTGTAAGGCTTTCACGCAGTAGGAAGGTCACTGAGCGTGATGTAAGTAATTGTGTGTTAAAGCGTGACGAGTTTGTTTCGATTTACTTGGTTTTAAAGCCTACACAGGAATTAAAGAGATGGTTAGTCGGGCGGGTTGTCGGTGGCACATGACATATATATCTGCAATTATTTATTATTTTCTGCTTTCATCTACGCGGACTTCAGAAACCTGTGTGATCAACTAATCCTATACAAAAATCAAGTCATTTTTACTATCCATAACGACAAGAAAATACAAACAAACTCACTTCCGTATTTATAATATTAGTATAGACTACTATGGATACGAAAAAACATACATAGATAATAAGATAACAATTAAAAACAAGTACTATATAGCTAAGAAAATTTTCCGTAAAATTTTATTAAAAAGAAAGCGTTTGTTTATATAGATACAAATTTTTTATCGTTATATTATACTCTAGCTTTGGGTATATAATATTACCATTGCAATTTAAACAAAATGCAAGAATATCATCATCATCAACCTATATATGTCCCCACTGCAGGGGCTCAGGCCTACTCTCCTACAGAGAGTGTATGGGCCATAGTTCACCACGCAGGACCTTTGAATTTCTTCTCGGGAGTGTGAAGATTTCCTCACGATGTTTTCCTTTACCGAAAAGCCAATGGTAATGAGTGTTATCATTCGTACATAAATTTCAAATAACAAATTTCAACTCATTGGTACGAGCCAGAATCGAACCCAGACCTCTATTGTTCAAGGATAGAGCTTCAAGCTCTACCCAACTGAGGTACCACGGCTTAAGGATATCATGCCTGATCACAATAAATTATTAAAATAAAGAGACGCTGGTAATAAAGGTTGCACAGCAGTACAATCAAAGAGTACAATCATCAACAGAATGTGTTACAAAACTTATCTAAGAGTCGTCAAGCACTAAACGGATTTCGTAGCAGAACTTTTCAAAGTGCAATGACCTGCAAAATTATTCACTGAAACCTTTCTAAGCACCACTACCTCCAGAATTATTTAGCAAAAGTTATCAAAGCACAATCTACAACAGAATTATTCATCAAACGAGTACAATCACCGACAGAATTCTTTATCCAAACCAAAGCGTACTATAATATCCATCAAAGTACGAACACATGCAGAATTGAGTCATTAAAGTTAGGTAACACATTAAGAGACAGCAAATTGCATTGTTCACATGAACACTAACACAATATGCAGTAAAGTAGAGGTTAAATATCACTGGAACAAACGAACTAGCGTATTTATTCATGGACTCCAGAATTGAATAATGCAAAGGTTAGATAAATCCAAAGAAAAATACACCGTTGAATAATTCCTATTTCGACGATTTAGAATCAAATGAATGTTGATCAAATAGGTATAGCTTCCCAAATTTACTTTGTCTACGATGTTGTCTATGGTATCACGAGATAAAATACACTTTCGTTTATAGTTCCCGTCGTAACGAAGACTCAGAATGACTTTTGGTATAGGGATAGTTGAAGCGAAAAGGGCATAGGCTACTTTTAATCTCAATCGAGCATGTAGTTTCCGTGGGATATGTATTCGAAGTCCACGCAGAAGAAGTTGCAGGCAAAAGCAGCTGGTATCTTATAATTTATGCTTCCATAGAGTGTTTTTTTTGGTAAGATTTTTTCTACCAGGAAAAGGCAAAACACCATACAACCATGTCTTTGATAATGATATTCTCTTAGAATTTTAAGGTTATAAAAAATTAGGCCGAAGCAATTTCTTCAGTTTTATCAATAAAATGTATAATGTGTACATTCTATCGCTTGTTTTGACGATTCTTGACGAGAATTTCAAAGGTCAGCCTTTGTTTCAACATAATTCGAAAGAATCCGTATGTATAATGTATTCGACATGATAAACCCTTTCGATCGCGTTGAAACCTCTCAATTTTGCGTAATTGATACTATAACACCGTCCGTGACACTTTTTGCACTATATTTACCCCAAAAACACACATAACAGTACTATTAACCAATTACTAAAATTGCAATGAACCACCATTTTACAAGTTCGCGCCAAGAATCCATAGAGTATTTAACTAAGTTTTTAGAGTAGGTAAACTGACGACTCTTTCCATAACCTTTAAAGAACTAGTTCAAGTGAACGAAACCGTGAGCTAAAGATTAGCACTGACACGTTATTCACATTGATAAGTTAACCCTTTTAGCGCTCACCCGATGAAAAACGTTACGGTGCGGTCGGTGTAGCCATGATTCATAGGGATATAATTCAGCCATGGGAAATTACATGGGGGTCGAAAAAGTTGCGTTATTGCCGATATTAAGCCGTGTGCAGGGGTGAAACAGGAAATAGTGAAATATAGCCCAACCCTAATGACTTACAAAAGCGACGGACACTTCATAGCGCAAGTAGGTCCCAATGTGTTACAGTGCCTAATTTCAGAGTATGAGTCTTAGTATCTATCATATGGTTAGAGTATGACACTGATTTATTTTAAAGTATTACAAATAACTTTTCGATATTTATTTCCATATACGTTAGTACATTCAGTGCGAGCTCAGCGTATACTGGAAATGTATAGCTCGATGTGTAGCCGTGTGTACGCCTGGCGTGGCGTGGCGCCTTGAGTCGGCCCCCAAAAATGTTGTGTTATACCTCTAAATATATAACAGACTGTCCAGTGTAATCTGTATTAGTAGAGATCAGTGTTGATCGATCTTGGTTCGGTTCATGTTTTTATTCAGTCGGTTGTTTGCTTAAAGTTGTTTGTTCGTACGTATATCATTTCCATCTTTTCGTGATATGTGATAATCACTGATAATATCTTGAATATTTTTATAAAAACAACACACATTCACAAGTAGTGGCATGTATGTGTTTTTATAGTACACGACCACGCCTGTGCATTACACTGATCGTGTAGGACGACAACGTTGCAGGAAAAAAGTGGACAAGAGAAAAATGGAGGTTAATGAAATTAATTTGTCAAGATTAGACAATAAAGGAAAATGATATCTTCTTCCTCCCCTATTGTATCTGTCAGAGTCAGTCTAGAATAATTGCAGTCACATGCCACGGCGTAATAATAACAACTCATCATTCTTCCATCCTCCTGGTATTGTTGCGACTCTTTTGGGATTTTATTCTTGTCAATATTTTTATTTAGTAATTATCTCAACTTAATACAGTCTACTATGTCGGGTACTTCGATCAACAATATACAACGTCAGACATTTGGAATAATTCATGAACGCAGCGTTCTATTTTTAAATTTATCAGATGCAGTTCCATATGGGGTTTTGAAAATCGGATCCACTTTGAATATAAACTGGATTACGCAGTTATTGACTGGCTAGTTATACACAACAAATGTATAATAATGGGTAATAAGAACAAAATAAAATTGAATATGCTAAATACTGATATTCTGTCTCATTACCACGAATTGACTATTAGAAGCTATACACTACACACATAAACAAAAATTACAACACTACACATTATTATATACTACAGCAGTGTTTATAATATGAATATCTAGTTAGTCATTTGCCAATGAGTAGAGTTTCAATCGAGTTATCTGCTAAATGTTATCAAGTAATCAATTTCATCATCTAAAATAAAACGTTTACATAATAAAATGTTTTAAAGTCCACGTCATAATGATTTCGAGGCTTAAAATGTAGTCATTTTTGTTAAATATTGAATCGAGGTGTATAATTAAAATCGTCAATGGTGGCAGCATTGGTCGTCGAGCGGACCGATAAATCGTGAAGAAGAAAAAAAGTTGAAATATATCCCCCCACGGTGTCCTTCGCTTCCGGAATAAATTTACCAGCATTATACTAAATTCATGCGCATAATGTTCTAATGTTTATCTCTAGTGGTGAACAGTGTTCTATTCGCATCCGGAATTGACGTGCCATTTTAGGAATAGTGATGTGCCTGAAATCTTATCGTAAGAAAGATTTGTACACGTTGCTTAAGTATGATTGGACAAAATTGAAATATCTCTAAATTGTACATAAAAATTTTATAATTTAAAACGAGAAATTTTTGGACACAATGACTATTGTTATTGCCATTTGCATCTAATCTTCGAAATAAATCCAAATCAGCTACAAAACGACCACTGCTGACTTAATGCGTAAAACGAAATCAGTTATTTATTTATATACATTACAGTTGAAAATTGGAATAATTAAAAAAAAGCTAACAATTAAATAAATCGTTTAAAAAAACAACGTTTATTGTTGTGTTATGTCACTGTGTCACAATAGTGTCAACTAGAGTTTACTAGAGGTATGCTGCGATCAAAAATAAAATAAATTAAATGTTACAATAATACATGTATTAATTTTGTTGAGTAGTAACTGGTCACTGTGGTCATGGTCATTTTGTACAGATTCATATTTGGTGATTTCGTGACACTTGGTGATACGATCAATTTCGATAAGTTCGCTCATCCGATACAGTTCAGAGCGCCCATCACTGTCTATCGGTGGATTTTGTTTCGTGCCACCTTGGGACACAGATATCGGGCGATATACAAATTCATGAGTGCCTTGGGGGCAAGGGTCCGAACGCTCGCAGGTAGCGCAGTTTGACTTTGTTATATTTTATGTCCGAATTTTAGTTCTGTTCGATACAATCGATCGATGGTGCATTCAGCTTTATTGTTTCTTTTCTAGCTATTAATTATACAATGTCTCATTTTGTTATCCTTCCTTATGTCGTACATGATATTATTCACTGTACAAATAAATCTGAATGCTAATTAACTAGGAATGACAGAAGTAGTAATGGCGTAACGAAGCTAGAATAATAATGCGTTCCGCTCCAGTTTACTAATCATTATATTAAAATAAGTTAAGTTTGTTTAGATAAAGAAAAGCAACAAACACTTAAATAGGCCAAATGACGTAGTGACATTAGTAGATTGTTAATAAAGGGATAAAAACAATAAATTGCTTCCCGAGACATAATACAATATAATCTAAATGGTATTGAATATTCTTACCGTGGTTTTTTCTTTACATCGACGAACACCCAGAATGATAACTATTACGTTGCGCCCAAGAGTTTTTAAATATAAGGCTGAACGCAATAAATAAGAAAAGTTATTTTTGTCCCTAGGGATAGAAATGCCATTTTCTTCCCGCTTTTTCAGTAATGAAATGCTTATTTTCCGCACAGGAGATAGAAACAATATCATGTGTTCACTGTATTGACAAGTATTAAGTAATCTCTAGTATGTCACCACTGTACGGCTAAACAACGAACCACTGACGTCATTTACGACCGATTCCAAGTACAGAATCAATAAATATAGCAAGTACATACACTAACTACCAATATTACTCCATTGTTTATCCTTAACCCAACTGCCAAGAAGGCTTAACTGGAAATCGTCAGCAAGGTCGTATTAGAATATCGGAACAGTTGCGACATCACATTAACGTTGTATGTCCATTGGTGCTTTACAAGCGGTCATGTGTAACGTTTGTAGTATTGGAGCGGCAATGGATTGTGACTACACAGGTTAAGTCAAGGAAAACAGTGTCGATTTTCCGGCTGATTTCTCTCTAAGGCATGGTAGTTGCCTACAATGCAGTTTCTTATTGTTAATTAAGTTGGATAATTCACGTTGGACTACCTTGAGTTGCTTTTGTATGTAATTAAAATTTATTGTAGGTGTGTAAGATTGAATATTTTAATAGATATTGTGGAAATATTTTTATACAACAAATTTAAGAAAGATAAACATATTGACAATAGATAAGTTTGTTTCTTTGTTTTAATTAAATTTAAATATTAAGTTGTTTATAAATTTAGTCAACGTGCATTTCTGTTATAGTGAAGTTTCAGTGAAGCTCAAATTAATCTCAATTTCGTTCCGTATTCCATCCGAAATTGAAATCCATTAACTATACGTGAAACGTTAAATAACAACATTTTGTATGAAAGCAGCATGAATACTTCGTTTACTTGGCAATTTCTTATAAACTTCAAACTTTTTCGAGTCATCCAGTAAAGTAATAAATTCGGAACTTTTACAAAACTCCTCAAACTTTCTGAATGGAGTTCGAAATGAGTAAACAGGAGGAGTGTATTAAAGCACTTATAAGATTCATAAAGTAAGAGTTTAACTTGAGATATAAAGAAATATACACGCATATACCTCTAGATGGTACAGTAAGGTTGCAGCGTTTATGAATATATCAAAATATATAGTTGTATTTTAGACCATTTCCGTTGACCTAGACTGCTGGAACTTAGCATAAAGCAAGGTATTATAGCACAATTAAAGGAATAAATCTGAAAACCAGGATTTTTAAATTATAACACGGTAAAAATAGCTTTTATATACTATTGTTGTTGAAAGTCATGCATCAAGTATGCATCGTTATTTTTTAATCGGAGTTACTTTATCGGTAGAGCATTGCATATTACCGTGTTTATTGTTTGCATAACATATTCTGTACGGAACCTTTGGTGCGCGAGTCCGACACGCACTTGGCCGTTTTTTCCTTGTATAATTTATTTGTTTATCCTTTCTGTAATATTACCTCGCACATTCGGTAAAAGACATATGGTGATTCTATTTGCAATGCGGGATCGTTTATGAATTTTCATAAGAAATGTAATGTATGCCTGAAGCCGGACAGAAGTAGACACGAAAACGTCGCGCGCGCAGCCTTCCGCTGCGATTAGCGTAGCTTTGTCAAACGATCGCGCACGCACACACGGCTACATGCTACTTACAGTGTACAGTCATGCAGATAATGCGCTTGGGAATCGTGTCACCTCAAATACTATAGGGTTTATTAGATTGTCACATTAATATATCTAACCCTAAGCCACTACAAAAGAATTGGCATCATTACGTTATGTATCAATTCCTTAGGCCAGAGGTTCCCATACTTTTTTTCTCATAGATCCCTTTAAAAATTTATCTGGTTCCGGTGGACCCCCTGCAGCTACATATCTTTTATATTCCCAAAAATCGACAAAAAAAGTGAAGATTAGATCTATGGAAATTTGCGTTGCGGATGAGATCCAACCACGAAGTTTTCGAAATAAAAGTGAGAGATTGGTTAATACATTAATGGATTGTGCTGTGAATGGATGTCGAAAAAGTAATGGCCAATTAAAAGGTGATTTCATCCAACTTAAATTTTTTGAATGGCCAGCTTTATTTTTTGGCCATCATTTTAGTTCTTCACTATCAAAAGCAGTTACATTTTCGCTGGCCCCCGCTTACGTATTGTGAATACCCAATTTTTTTACGCAAATGTAGACCTGTCGAGTCTCCCCCTGGGGGCCAACCTGGACCGCTTTGGGAACTACTGCCTTAGATAAATGTATTTGGATTGCCGCATGTCTTCCCATGGGGTCGTGAAAATAGACTCTAGTCAACCAGACAAGCGTGGTCATATCCCACCATAAAAACTCCTCTGTGGCTATTGATAAGGAATGTTATTGTTCAATATTTCTACTTGTGTTCAACTTCTTTTGCAGCTGTTAATTAAAATTGTAAACAATTTAACGTTAAATGATTTTTAAAGTACTTTATGAGCTATTTTGCTCAAAAAGTCTTTAAAGCTTCTTAGAGGAATCTGGTAGATTATATGTCTTCTATTTTCGTATTACTCGTCTATTAAATTAAGTTTTGATAAAGAATTGAAATGAAGATCAATAAATATTTTAACACAAATAACCAAGGGTATTTTAACCAATTTACCCACTAAAGTTTTTACTAACTTCTCTGTTATTATGTTAATCAAAACCATCTAGGCAAATTGCACATTTAAGACCTTAATTTTTTTACTTTTACGATTGTACATAAATGTTTAATAACACTCGGACGTGTGCTCATACGCATGATATAATTCACAGTCGCAAAATGATATGCATGGTTAATCAAATAAATAAGATGTTTCTGACTTTTTACTCTACACTGTAAATCCTAACAATATTTTTCAACTTTTAACTTTCTCAACTCACTACACAGATCAAAATACAACGTCACACGAAACAGTAGCAAATATAAGCTAGAATATTACAACAATTCGTGCCTAACTTGATAATGAAACATTAAATAAAAATGAAGAAAAAACTGTTTACATAACATTGACTGTCACCGCAGTTTGCAATGAAAGACAAAGGTTCAAACCATAGCACGCCTTGCCACACTAAACTAGGCCTTTTGCACTCGCCAAATATAAGAGACGCTAAAATTGTCGTGAACTTCGTGGATAAATGTTACAAATTCGAGCCTTTATTTGTTGGTCTTTGATAGGCATCGCTATAAAAAACGTCGGCTAATAAATTAACGCTTTCAAAAAGAATTTGTCTTAAAAATTTGGTTTTTGTTGATTTTCTCAAAGAGCGATAAATTAATTTTGATAAAATTTATATGGGACCATCTATGAAGTATGTTCTACCAAATAAAAAAAGAATTGTCAAAATCGGTTCACTATTGGCGGAGTTATCACACACACATACAAAAAAAAATATTCGCGTCGAGTTGAGAACGTCCTCCTTTTTTGAGCTCGGCTGAAAATAGTATTTAATTCACCAGATTAATAATAGTGTTACCTGTCGGACATAACTTTTTAGATTAGTAACATTGATCGTTACGGTATAATTACAAATGCAAAGAGAATAGTTGAGTAAAAGCAAACTGAAGTTACTAGAATGGAAACGGTAGAGTTGCTTGTACTGCAATTTTAAAATGTATAATAGGTTTACACGGTCAAAATATCACCCGGTGGAAAGTGTCTCCTCGGTTCAGTGGCAGGCGCGCATACCCAGAAGCAAGCTAATAATAATAACACCTCCTGTTTGGCGGCAGACTTCGGTAGCATTGTGGTAGCTAGCCAGGCGGACAAAGAAAATGCCTTACTGTTAACCAAACCAACCCAAG
This sequence comes from Carcina quercana, assembly GCA_910589575.2. NCBI lineage: Eukaryota > Metazoa > Arthropoda > Insecta > Lepidoptera > Depressariidae > Carcina > Carcina quercana. Next base: position 3,239,623 of record OU342434.1, on the reverse strand, counting down.
GCAGGTTACCCTAACTGGGAATTGAACCAGGGACCTTCGGATTGACAATCCATGCGCGTAGCACTAGGCTACGGAAGAGGTTACGAAAAAGAAATACAGATAAATATTTTAAAGCTTATTTTATAAATGACACGCCTCGTTTGTGAAGCTTAAAAATTTGTGTGTGAATGTGATATGAGGAGGGCACTTATTAAACAAATAAATTAGTTATTATGTAACGCTCAGAAACCGGGGAGCCCCCTTACCTACTACATTTTGATTTATGTACGAATTATGAAAATGAACGGTTGGAACACGTATTTAATTTCTCGCAAAAAGGAAATCGAATATCGATTTTATATAACCTGAGTTAATCTCACGTTCTTCATGATAAATACTGGGCGAAATTGTGGTGCTTTTTTGTTAAGTATATCTTTTTAAAATTGGAACAACGCTTAAACACTCTCGAATCTGATGGACACCCGTCATTATGATTGTAACGGCGATGGAACGTCGTTGTTGTTCTGAAATATTCTTCCGGTACAAAATATTGCATTCATAAAAAGGGTTAAGTTGAATATTTTGCTAACCAAAGTTTTTTAATTTAAAACAATGTATGTTAACTAAGATTTAAACAATTCAATGTGTTTTGGATAACAGTGTAGAAGTGAGCACTCTTTCATTATTTTAAACACGTCTCTAGCCTTCGTGGTAGCTAATAAAACCATTAGAGAAACCTTTTGACAGACCATCAACAATGGAAAATAACAAAGACAACAATCACAAAACACTGCATTTGCGCCTGACCTCAATGACCTTTACTTAAATTATAGATACACCAACCACGTAACATGCGAAACTATTTCACAGCGCGACTGTACGCACAAAGTGGGCAAGTCGTACCTTGCAGAGGTATCAGTACCGTAATAAGAATCGTCGTGCTAAATGGTTGTGCAAATTTGCACGCTGGCTGCCTGCTACGTCGTTCGAAGCTACTCTGTTTTTCGACCAAATTATGCGAGTACTTCGTAGCAACCATGATTCTTATGTCAACTAGGCACTTCGCTAGTTGGTTTGTGTCTTTGGTGGGTCAAATAGGCTGCACACTAAGATCATTTTGTATTTTGATGGTCCAGTTCAAAGGCAACATAAATTCTAGTCTAATTTTAGAGCTGCCAAATCGGTGAAAGTCTTAAAACCACTGTTTATGTCAATATATGTTTTTAAAAAGACATTAACTTTTAAAGAGAGAACGACAGTTGCTTGCAACTTCTTATGTGTAATGGGATCGCAATTGTCGTTAATCTGACCTGAATATGGAAAGTGACGATAGGGCCGCTTGATAGCAAGCGTTGACATCCTGAAGCCTCAACCTAAAGAGACGCAAATTTTATTTATAGGTCTCTTTGGGGTCTGAAAGCAAATTTCCAGTTTCACATCGAAACCTTAATTCTTAATAACACCAGTGTACACATAAAACTAATCAAACTCTTAGTGAAAAGTGCAGATTTAAATTAAAAATAAATTACAGCAGTTGCATTGTATTGGTTTAACAATAGAATAAGAACATCTAATACAAATTGCTTACGAAGCCTGTATTTTTCACGGCAGAGTTACGATAAAAAAATCGCGTGACAACATCGAATCCAAACTGCCGTGCTGGCAAGCGATCAACTTACTTTGACGGTTGGGTCTTAGTACCTAGAATTTGCTCCGACCAATACCTAGATATTGCGGCAAAAATTCTCATGAATAAAAGGTTGTCAATACATAAATTTTTCGTATACAAAATTCATCGGGAGAATTTATGGGAATAAGATTCGCAGCTTTCAATATCTAACCGCATTTTTATTGTGAGTGTTGAATATCACGGTATATGCAGAAGCGCTCAACTAATAATAATTATAAACTGAGATTAGAACATACACAAATTGCGAAAATTGCATTGCGAATTCCACCTAAAGAAGGTGCTTGAGGACTTATAGTAGAATAGAGCAAGCTAAGAAAATGCTGCAAAGCGGATGTCCCAGTGGGGGTACCTACCGGGTTTGGTTGGTGGCAGGACATTCTCAATGTCCGCCTGGCCAGCTAACACGATGTTACATATAGCTGCAGCCAAGCAGCTGCTTTAATAGCACTTTTGTGGTCAGAGGTTTTGAGTAAGCACGCATTCTATTACAGCAGCCATTTCGTCACTTTCCGATCAGGATAAGTGAAGGCATTACACGTAAAGTTTTTGATTGTGACGAAATTTAGTCCGCTGATAGATAGCGTAATACATCTTGTAAATATGTATGTATATGTCCAAATCGCATGTAACTGTAATTGATTGTGTGCCGGCGTCAAATAAAACTTTCACGGTACAAATTGAAACGAAACGAAAAGAAACCACGCAATAAAGTCAAAGACATAAACCTAAACAAATCTGTTTCTCAATCTCCAACTGGTTGAACCAAGGGTTGAAGATTCTCGATAGGGCGTAATAGATCACCTTGTACTCACTTATCTGTTCAAATGTTAGATTATATCGAAAATTTACTTTTGGAAATCTAAAGTGACACGCAATTATGTTGTTTGGTGAATGTGGATAATCATAAAAACAAAACAGCCTACAGGGCCCCGCACAAAAATATATGGGAGAGGCCGTTCCGTCGATTTGGCTGAAATGTTGGGAATCTCTGGGAAATGTCTGGAATACGTTTATTGATTTGTATAATGTTGCAGTGTTAACGAATGACCAGTTTTGGAAATATCATTATTTTAATGATGAAACCACAGTATAACTGATGAAAAAATATTAACTACATCACTTTTGTGTTAATCACCTCTGTGGCCTTGTGGCCATTTTGAAATTAATAAATCAAATGCCTTCAATGATTGCGACTGCTATTCAGAATAATGCTATTCTTAGAGACGATTTCCGCGCATACTGTTTATAAGCGTTTTACCTGCGATAACGTCTTCGTTAACTTCAAAAATTACCCCATGGGAATACTTTTAAGGGCTATAATAATAACGCACGTCAACGCGTTGCTGTCTGCAAAGAAGGACACACCAACAAACACACTTACACATATGTGTAGTATTGTTAATTGACTGCTGAAGATTGTTACATAAATGAAGCTATATACATTCACTATATAAGGTACATTTTCACTCTAATTTGTGAGTGAAGACAGGCTTTCAGTATTGTGATGTAATTACGCACAGTTATCTAAAAAAACTATTTCTAAATTTTGAAACGTAGCATTACTTTCTACTGTAATTCATTTATTTTTCAACAACAGTTGATTAAACCTATAAAATTGAGGTGAAACAGAATAAAATATGCAAAAAAAAATATGCAGCGATGAGTCTCTTTTATTTAGAGCAATCCCGCGCGCAGGGTAGGGCAGGGCTGACACGGCGATGAAAACGACATCAAGTTTTCACGGTTCGCAGTTCACTGGCTGAATTGTATCGTGAGTCGTAAATATTTGAGAAAGACCCTGCACGGCTGCCGGGACGGAGGCTAGCCTCTAGCTCGACGGGCGGGGAGGGAAGTCGAATAACATCGTCTCGGAATGTTGGGTCGGAGCTAGTGCGGATAAAGAAAACACCAGCTGGTTTAGGTTCCGTTGGCTACGAAAGTCAGTTTGTGTTTTATTTTGCAGAAATAAGGATATTTATTAGTTATCAGAAAAAACTGTGAAAATCTTCCTGTATACAGTGTGGTCTTGACTTTAGAAATAGGACCACCCGCTGTCCTCCTCGAGGGTAATAATATTTAACTAAAGTTAATTTACAACGTGATATACACCTACCTAAGAGTAGTGACTATAAGAACCATCACAATAATTTCAGTTTTCATGTATGACCTTATTTCAAGATCAGTTGACTTATTTAAACCCATTAAGATGGTGATAAAATCAATCATCAACATCAACCGGGAAACGGCCAAAGCTGGACATAGCCCTACTCCATGGTATGCCACACCGACCGGTCTCGAGCCACTTGTATCTAGCGAAACGACCTTTACTAGGTCGCTGGTCCATCTACTCTTAGTAGGGGGCGGCCGTGATTCGAGCGAATACAATATTTCCATGGAACAAGTTTTGAAATAAGAATTATGTTACATAAATTCTTTTGTTTGTTTGTTCCTAAATCCAGGTCTGTATAAAGTTACATAAGAGTCGCCCGATTGCGATCGATGGACAAGTTGGAAGATTAAAGTAGTGGCGGAGAGGACACAACAAAGTGACGCTACAATATGACTCTGTTGCTTTCGATAAACTTTAGTGAGTTTTCTGCACCGCTTCCGAATGAAGTGGGCAGAGAGAAACAAGAATGGAGTGTGCTAAAGCTGGCAACATTCGGGTCAAATAAAATATGATCGACTGTAGTGTTTGCTAGTACTTTACAAAATATAGTAGATGGAACTTGTGAACTTTGCAGTTAGATGATCATTCATACTAACAAATGCAAAAGTGAGTTGGGTTTTTTATTTGTCCTTCACAGAGACGGTAGTCTAATTTTCATATCGATCAAGCAAGTAGTTGAATAGTATATGAACTACAAGCGGAAGATATTGCGGCCAATAACCAGTTTTTATATAAATTGTAAAAACAGTAGAAGTTTTTAAAATAGAAGAAGAATTTTTTACAACCGACTGCATTACCCGTTTTTAAAATGATAACTAGCGAATTTAAAAAAAAAACAACAATGTCAGCAAATGAAACAGACATGGCTTTATTTACAACCTCTTTGCTGGACTCTCACTCACTCTGATAATTAAAAGGTAAAAGGAGCGGATTCAGCGCATGCTGGCAGGGATCAATTGGACAGCGCTGATTTTCAATCTGCTCATGATGTGAAAATACTAAATATGCGTGGAAGATATACTTGAAAAGGCATACACGTCTAAACGATTAAATATAAATAAATACATAATATGTAATAAATAGGACATAATGCAATGTTAGGGTTTGTCAGGTCTGGGTGTATTTTGTGCAATCACTTTGTTTTGTGTATGTGAGTGGAAGTTTTGAGGGAGCTGAGTATCTGCTCAGCACATCGGAAGTCTCTGTCTCTGTATATTCTAAACAAAGGAGTATTTATATCCTTTTATATCACTGAACAACTCTTCCTGTATGTTCCGGTGTCTCCCGATGGCAGTTGGCAACTTTAAATCCCCGGTAAAGTCCCGCCCGATGGCAACGTCCTATCAATTTTGAAATCGTCCGTGAACTGAACGCATGCCACGGCTTTCCAGGACGCATGGCTTCACTGATGCACTTTGAAGGATGCGAATATTTTCGAGCGCTATTGTTTGTAAGGAAAATAGGAAGGGACTTCCGCTGAATCACTACAAACTTTCATTGTTATATTTTAAATAGCTATAAAACTTTCATCAAAAGTATATTTCAAAATCTTTAAATTGTTTTTGAGTTTACAGTACAGTTAACTGATTCTTACGTCCTTACAGATAGCTGTTCCAACACGCTGTGCGTGAATTGAATATTTTTGGGAAGTATAAAAGAAAGCGTATTGACAATGTTGACAGAACGGTAACAAACAACTGACGGGAAATTGATAAAACAGCGATTGTAGATCGATTTTAGACATCCAGCCGTTGCACGAGTGATGAAGGGCTGTAATTCTCGGTTCATTACCCGTGGTAAGTATCAATATTTGAATGCGGAACAAGGTTTTTACTGTTTTACTCGCTGGGAGCCTCTGTATCAATCAATCATTTTATTTAATCAGAATCAAATAATTCCATAATGTGTTAGTATAGTTCTAGTCTATCACACACACATAGTGCTCTTTGACTAAATATGGAGTCAAGTAGCAATAACTATTCGGTGCAAGTTATTCAATGATCAGACACGATGTATGTGCAGCCGAATAGCTCTCTAGCCGTTACAGTGCTCATAAACACTTTCATCGCATTCATTTTACGACATGTCTAAACATATTAGCTTGGCTCTAAGCGCCGGTCTGAAGCAGGTGGCAGTTGCAAACAAACAGGCTAAGTCAACAATGTCAAGCAATACCGGAGGCTGATAAGGCACATTGGCGGCGGTTGCAGGCATACCAACTTTACGGGAAAAAATCTAACAGGATACGGTTGGCAATATGGGTTTGCGGGATCAGAGACTTCAGAAAATTTGCGGTTTGTGTATGAATTAGAACTAAGTTGGATCGAAAATTGACTCTGGCATGTTTTAAAATGAATAGGAGGTCCCATTTAGACTTTGCCGAAAAACAATACTTTTTTGACGCATTTATTAAACTCGTAGTACAAAACCTGAAGCTTTGCGTACTAAGAGTAAACTTAGAATAGCAACTTTTTTACCGAGTTTTGCTAGTTTAATTAATTTTTTTTCTTTAAAGGATAACGTTAGATTTGGATGTCCAGATCTCAACGTGCTCAACTTTGTCCGGTCGATAAGTTTCAAAAACCTGTAATTTTTTGTATACTAGTTCTTGTTAGTACAAAAAACACTAAAACACTCTTCAGACTTCTATTGGATATCTTGAAGTCTACTGGAGCATAAGCATCTTTATAAGTAGCGTCAGTCTTCAGGCACAAAGGAAAATACCGATTTAAAACCCACATAATACCAATCTATGCCTCTTTGGACTTATCCGCGAATGTAAACGGACGGAACCGGAAGGGTTGATAAGGATCTCGATATCGGCCGTGCCTCGAGACCTGTCGTCGCCAGTACACCAAACAGTAAATTGTAGGAAGGAAAAATGACATTCCGCTTTTGGATAGCGCTTGGTTATTGTCGCTGTTTGGGGTATTTGGGTATTCAATTTTATATTGTAGACGGCCAATGCGTGCTTTGTCGAAAAGTGGCAGACGGACGATAAAGATGTCGGTTCTTGTATGCTTTTCATTCAAATGCGCTAGTGGCACAGAATGTGATGATTTGTGAAGACTTTCAAAGTTTACTATGCGATTGATGATTACATTTGTTGGAAGGAAGTCTGAAGCCCAGTCACTTAGATAGTGTCGCCTTTGTAAAGTACCACCCGGCACACGCTGCCTCTAGTCAAAGGAAACTAAAGAATGCCAACTGAGGCCTTCAAACGCTGGTAAACTTGTATTGGGGAATCGCAGTGAGGTTGTTTGTGACACATCACGAGGAAACCAGCACACTTGTACGGCCCATGATGACCCATACACTCTATGTAGGAGAGTAGGCCTGAGCCCCTGCAGTGGGGACATATGTGGGCTGTAGATGATGTTAATAAGTACTAGATTCGCATTTCTGAGTCAAAGTTAAGTAACAAACAATCACGATTGTACGTGACGTCATCACATTATTATGACATGACAGAGTTTCGTCACCGCCCCGGTCACACACCACATCTGCTTCTATAGACTTTAGCCTTTTGTTGTTAAACTTAATTAAAACTATATGGCTCGTGCGGCACGGTTAGAGAGTAGTTAAGTTTGACTGTGGGAAAATATTAGACAGAGCTACGTTTACAAACATTTTAGGTTCAAACCAACAAATTCAGAATAATAATAAAAAACTGTGCGAAACGTTAGGTTGTCGAAAGTCGTCGATGGTGATTGTATTTTAAATTATTTCATTTATAATTTCACATTTGTACAATAACGATATATTCAATTGAACTGAAAATTATACATTGATTGTTGAGTAAATGTTTGCTCATCTTGATAGAATATTAATACTTTAATGTCGGATACACATTTTAAAATAGGATTTTTTTGAGAAACACTTTTTGTTTTCTTTTGAGACCGAGAAAACTAAATAATGATTTTCTCTCCATCTTTCATACAGTAGAAATGTTATGAAAACTTTATAAAGTATTAAATGTTACTATGGAAGTTCTTGTTGGTGGAGCTTTAATCTACTTTTGATTCCATACGATCGGAAGGTAGGAGAAGAAAGGTTTACCTTGGGGCTTCTTGGACTTTACATCCAATCGTGTCGCCCTCGACAAACATCAAACAAATCCGACAAGAGCTCGAAGCGAGCCAAAAGAAAGTACAGACTGTTCAATTTCGCATTTTATGTCAAGGCATTGCAGTGAGGTTGTGTTTAGTTTTATGCACCGACAGGTGTACCAATTTTTGTCGATAACTTTATTTTTGCTTTTAAAATTACATTATGTGTATTATTTAATAGCAGTTTTTATTACAATAATCACAAATTCCGATCGGGTTTGCCAACACGACGAGTATCTAATGGAATGGAGTAAGACATCTTGTGAATACATAGTCGATCTGTCTATCGACATTGATTTAGTCTGAGTAGTTAGCAAGTTTGGGGCACAACCACAGAGATGAGATAGCAAGGATTACACGCGGTGCTTTTGTATGGCGGAACGAGAGCGGTAGCTAAGCGGGACGTGTGACTACCAGATTTCTATCTGTACAGCTTCGGGCAGGTTGCAGTGCCATGTATCTCTGTAGCGGCCATTGTTTTAAGTATGGAGTGATTTAGCATGATCTTATGACACGGTTAAGTAATATAAAGTATGTCGTGTTACTTGCGATCTTTTTCTCTTGCTTTTCGGGCGTGATTTCTTTAGCTTCCATATTTAAATCTGCTGATAAAATTCATAGCATTTGTGTTTGGAAAAGCAAATATAACGTAGCCATTATCAAAATTGTGGCTTCTCGATGAGCATGGATTTACTGAGCCCTTGTCGTCTTTTACCATTGGATGGAAAATGAGGTAGTTCGCGTTTTATCACAAACAGTGTTACAGTAAAAACAATTGAAAAGCTCTACTATTCTTGGTTGACTCGATTGATCCCTTGGTTGAGCCAGTATATTTATTATGTCACGCAAGGCCAGTTTTTTTTTCGTAATTCATTTACTAGCCATTTTACAATACAGATGGTGCTAATTTTAAGATTTTTTTTTCTCATATAAACCCTGAAAGAGCAGTACCAAATAATACATAAGTCAGCAGTGACGATTTTATGATCCAATTCGCTCGTCCGAAGATTCACCTTTTTAAAACATTTAAAGGCGGAGAAAATTGTTTCAAGTTTTACGATTTAGCCGCAGTTTCGATTGTCATTCTAGAGAGCTGTTAGTAGTTTTATAGTCGGTACGGGGGACAGTAAAACGTTTAAAATGTTAATATCGAACCGTCCCGCCCGCCGCCGCATAAAACTGTCGCGCTCACTTTGGATGTGAGATCGCAGATCAGATGGGACGGACTACATCGAGATACTTTTAAACTGACTGTTTTTCTCGTATTATGTTGTAAAAAAACCGTTGCCAATGAGTCGGACGGAACTGGTTCAAATAATAATAACAACGTAACCGATCTATATCAGATAGACGTTGTCCTGTCCAAAATTGAGGTCAATGAAAAAATTGCATAGAAAAAGCACTTTCAGTTTTTTAGGATTCTCCGCTTTTGGACAACTTTTGCAACTTTTGTTTCCTTAGCAATATCTTTAAAAAAGGTCAAGTGCGTGTCGGGCCACACACAGTGTAGGGTTCCGTAGTTTAACTGGTTTTATAAAAAGTAATTTTGAGAGAAATTTGTACGAAGTTTTCATTGTGACTACTACAAGTATATTTTATAATTTGGTCACCTATTACTCGTTAACCTGTAGAGACAGCTTGGTCGTGTACTTTACAGTTTTCTAGTAGTAGGGGTCTCTGCGCTAAGCCGCGGACGGACAGACGGACAGAGTGAAACTATAAGGGCTCCTTGTTTGACTACGGAACTCTAAAAATTACGATTAAAATGCACACTTACAAAAGTAGCCAATATAGATACGAAAATGTTTGTCTGTATGTTTGTTGAGTAATATTACTCGCACTCGCATGGAGAAGCTGCTTTTTAATATTCCTTAAAGGATTCTCGTGAGATGATTTTGGAGTTAACGCTGATTTAGTCGCGGGACAAAGGTTGTTTTTCTCACAGACAACGTCTATCCCTGGACATGAACTATGCGATTTTAACGAGGTGCATGAGTCTACAGATCAACGCGCTTATATTCGAAATATTGTTATTGGTTTCATTATGATTTTAAACGAGCCACACACAGGGGGCACCGTTTTAGTACAAATTATGCGCTTCGCTTTGATAATATTAAAACTTTAACATACTTCACGCTTACTATAGAAATAAAGTACATGCCAACATTGACTTTTAGTTAAATTTGTGCTGGGAGTAGCGCACGCTGGGCAATACCATTCAGCAGTCGAGGCAGTCGCAAATCGAACAGAGTAGTCGCATTCGAGAGCCAGTGACGATGAATCTAACAGTTCGTTAACAGTAGGGCTGACACACGGAATAGATGAAAAAGGTTTAAACAGAAATGTGCGATATGAGCGACCAACTCCAGGAAACTTGTACTCGTACTATACTGGGCCGTCCCCCTACTAGGTGGATCGACGACCTAATAAAGGTCGCGAGGAGTCGTTGGATGAAAGTGGCTACACTGCTGATGTGAACGCGAAAGGCGTTGTCGCATAGTATGATTAGACAATTATAGTTCAATAGAATTAGACGTTTTTTCGACGCGGTGTGAAAATGGTTTACATGCAGAGAGATTTTAATATAACAATAGGTTATAGAGCGGGCATTGGGAAACGTTTCATATAAACATTTTGATCTCAAAAGTCGATGGTATGTCAAATGTCTTGTACGGCCGCGTGACGTGATGTGACACTAGATTGAGTAACTTATTACCAATTGGTGTTACCAATTGGTAATAAGTTTAGGATCAAAATTTTTGTTTGCTTTGTCCGGTCTATTACTATTACTATTAATGTTAAATGTCTTTGTTTAGATGTCATGTTGTGCTGTCAAACTGCGAGATCAACTTATAATGGATTTTTATAGGTTATTTATGTATTAAGTAGCTGTGAGTGCGTATTGGTTGGTTCGTGTACTGTGTAGAGGAGTCAAAGAGTGGAAACAAATTAATAACCGTATCCTTTTTTCCAACCTTTTAAATCTGTTCTGTTGGTTGACAACTACAAAAATTATGTGTTTTTTGCTTCGGATCTGGTCCAAAACATTGTAATAAAAAGTAATATTGAAAAGTTTTCATGCGACTATGAGGTCGACAAATTTTACACGTGGTTTTACATGTTAAAAATACAATTAAAATAATCATGTGTTAATTTTTTGGTTGCAAAGCATTTGCAACGTGTCCGTATAACATATAAAATTTCAGATCAAAATTGAAATAACAAAGTTATCGGGTTCGTATTTTTTATTACTTTCAAGTACATAGCTTACCTTCAAGAATGTATTTGATATTACAGTCAGCATTTCAACCCAGTTTTTAATTGAAAATGTAAGCTGGCATTAAATTGTATAACCACTGTTTTCACGTATCGAGTCGCATTACATACAAATAATAAACCATTTGATTAAGGTATTGGACACCATTCATCAAAATTAAGAGCAGGTATATATAGTCCTCCTCGCCGTGTCCGGCGACGGCGACTCCCTCAATTATCCAAGTCCAGGTTGTGGTGCGCTCTGACGTGGCTCGCGAACCCAAACTTGGATTTAAAGACGCGCCCACACGCAGCGCAGTGTAGCTGTCCAGCCGAGTTGTACGTGTACGTGTAGGAGAGCTTAGGCCGGGTTTTCCTTGTTTGGCGCTTCACATCCAGGTCTTGCAATCGCATCTGCTCGTATTGGTCAACCCTTTTCTGCACAGTAGAGCGCCATTCCGGCCTCTGGGATGCGAGCTTCTCCCAACTGTCGGTCGGTATACAGCAAGCGTTAAGGTGGCGTTTGAGGACGTCTTTATATCGCAGGTATTGCCCACCTTGTTTCCGTTTTCCACATGAAAGTTCCGAGTAGAAGATGGCTTTTGGTAGTCTACTATCAGGCATGCGGAAAACGTGGCCACTCCATCGCAGCTGATGTTTTATTATAAGTGCCTCGATTCCTGGCATTTTGACACGACGAAGAACTTCGGTGTTTGGAACACGATCTTGCCATTTGATATGCAAGATGGAACGCAGGCAGCGTAGGTGGAAGGTGTCAAGTTTCTTAATATCTGCTTTATAGCAACACCATGTCTCTGCAGCGTAAAGAAGCGTGGGCAAAACTATCGCCCTGTAGACTTGAATTTTAGTCTGCAGCTTGAGATCGTGCGACTTCCAAACACGCCCATTCAATTTACCAAAAGCTGCAGCGGCGTTAGCTATGCGGGCAGGTATTTCCGACGCGAGACTGTTGTCACATCTAATTTGGCTTCCTAAATACCGAAAGTGAGACACTACTTCTAGGTTCCTATTGCCCAGTTTTACATTCGAGTCGTCTGCATGACAACTTCTGGGTGGCTGTTTTAGAACCTGTGTTTTAGTTACACTTATCACTAAGCCAAATTTACAGCAAGACGCGTGTAGGTGGTCCATATAAGCCTGAAGTGATGCCACTGAGTCAGCCATGAGGCAAACGTCGTCAGCGTAGAGGATATCTATGACCGAAGATTCTATGACTTGTCGTTTTGCTTTGAAGCGTGAAAGGTCAAAAACGCTTCTATCCGTCCTTGAATTTATTTCTATCTGTCCAGTACAGCATTTAGTCGCATCTTGCATCACTACAGCAAAATATAGCGCGAACAGGGTGGGTGCCAGTACACAACCTTGTTTTACTCCGCTCGTCACTGGAAAAGGGTCTGAGAAGTCGTTTTCATGTCTAACTTTTGCCATCATATTCTCATGAAACTGGCGTACTAAGTTTACGAACTTCTCAGGACAGCCAGACTTCTTCAGCACAATCCATAAGGCTTCACGCGGTATTCGGTCGAAAGCTTTTTCTAGGTCAACGAAACACATATATAGAGGACGATGTTGTTCCAAACATTTTTCTTGCATTTGTTTTACAATAAAAATTGCATCTACCGTACCTCTGCTAGGACGAAAACCGCATTGCGTCTCGGGGAGTATAGTTTCTGCAAGGCGGGATAGTCGGGTGTTAATTATATGAGCTAGTATTTTTCCAGCAGTGGACAGGAGAGAGATGCCTCTGAAGGAGCTGCAGTCGGAAATATCACCTTTGCCCTTGTATAATTTGCAGATTGAGGCGTCTTTCCAATCCTGTGGTATAACTTCACACTCCCATATCTTTAAGATAAGATCATACAACCTACTTTTGATATTTGGACCGCCATATTTGTAAATTTCTGACGGTAGGCTGTCTATCCCCGGTGTCTTGGCATTCTTGAGCCTATTTATCGCCGCAGAGAGTTCTTCAAACGATGGTGCTAAATCAAGATCATTAACGATAGGTGCAGTTGCGAGTGCTTGTATATACTGCAAGTCAGTGGTCTGCGTTTGGGGATTGAGGACATCGTTGAAATGTTCAACCCATCGAGCAAGGATGTCGCTTTGTTCCGTCAGTCGACTTCTTTTATCTTTGCTGAGTATTGGAGCAATCTTCCTTATTTTTGGCCCAAAGATAGTTTGTAATGTCTCAAAGAAACGACCAACTTGACCGGTGTCCGCGTACAACTGCATCTCTGTTGCTTTGCATTTCCACCACTCGTTTTTGAGAGCGCGTACTTTAAGTTTCAGATCATTTTGTGCCTTTTTTCGTTCGGTAGCATTTGAAGAAAGGAGAGCACGTCTGTAGTCATCAACAAGCTTTTTAATCTCCGCATCGGATTCATCGAACCAGTCTTGGTTTTTCCTTTGTGGTTTTCCAAGTACTTGTGAAGCACTTTCATGTAGATTATCGGCATATAAGCGCCAACAGTCATCGACAGACATATCCTCCGGTATCTCCGGTGTTATGGCTCCGAAGGCATCATCTATTTCCTTCCTTAGGTCATGATCGTGGACTAATTTTGTGCATGATAGCTTTCCTGGAGTCTTATGTGGAGCTCGACGTGGTGCTTTCAGTTTCAGCTTCAGCTTAGTTCTAACGAGCCGGTGATCTGTCCAACCTTGGGCACCTCTCATTGTTCGTGTAATCATTACTTCCCCTAGGTCTTTTTTTCGTACGATTACATAATCTATGAGGTGCCAGTGCTTCGATCTTGGATGCATCCACGTAGTTTTGTACTTTTCTGGCATTCGAAAGCATGTGTTTGTGATGCAAAGACCAAATTCTGCGCAAAGACTGAGAAGATCTAGGCCATTAGCGTTGCATTTCCCAATCCCGTGACGACCAAGCACCCCGTCCCAGACATTATAATCATGACCAACACGAGCATTAAAATCCCCTAAGAGAAGGATCCTATCTGAAGGAGATATATTTTCAAGGACGTTTCGAAGTTCTTCATAGAATTTGGCCTTCTCTTCATCTGAAGAAGGCAGCGTAGGTGCATACACACTGACAAGATGGATATGCTTCATAGTCGTTAGTTGAAGTCGGAGAGTTATTATTCTATCGCTAACACCTTTAGGAAGCTCTGTTAGTGACTTTGCGAGTTGATTCCGTATTGCAAAGCCTACTCCGCTTGCTGCCTTCTCTCCAGATGGTTTTCCGCTCCAGTAATAAGTGTAGCCACTTACCCGTTCACATAACTCTCCAGTGTCACTGAGATGTGTTTCGCTTATAGCTGCGATGTCTATGTTGTATCTAGCCAACTCGTTAGCAATAAGCCCTGTTTTCCTCTCTGGACATGAATTACGATCGTCGTCTAGAAGAGTGCGGACATTCCATGTACCTATAATAAGGGGTTTTTGAATTTCTTTATCTATCTTCTTTCGACCGCGTAAGTTAGTGAACAGGTTGACCGCGGTTTGCCACCTGCTTTGATTTTTTGTGACGGACTATGTTTAGGCCACCTTTTCTAGGCCCCTCCCCGGATTGGGGAAAGCAGAGCGATCCTAAATAGGGCTGCTTTGTCGTCAGACGTGCTGCCGAACCAGTTCTCCCGCCACATCGAGTCCCAGAGCGACCACTCTCATCTGACCGCCTACGTGCAGAGCACCAACTAAGGCTCGGATACACCAGTTCCTTACCCCACCATCAGTACTCCATCGCCGCAGGGCTTTCTTTCCATAGTCCGTTGAAAATTGCGGGAGTCATCAGCGCGTGAAATATTTTAGTGGACAAACAGTTGCGCAGGTGCAAGTCCACTCTCTCGTCCTTTGCCTCCTGGGGCCAGTGGACCGGATGGCCGGTACGACTGGTTGGAGACGAAGAGTGCAGGAGATTGGCCGTATGTCACTCAGAGTATCCTGACGTACGCCCTTTGAGGCTTATCACCACGAGCCTTGCCACATCACTGCAGAAGCCAGGGGACATTTGCCTATCGACGTTGTTCGCCTCCTACACTGATGGGGTCTTCGTGTGTTGTTGCGGGGGATCACCCGCCTTGTTCTGTGTACATCCAAAAAGGTACACAGCACCCTTCACCAGGTTTAGCCCACGGGTCGACGTGGTTTACCAGGGTGCAGGTATGTTAAGAGGTAGGTTAAGAGCAGGTATGTTCATATCCAACATGAATAAAAAAGAACAATGAAAACAGGTAGACACAAAATTGATACGCCTAAAACATGTGTTTGACTAATGAGTTGAAGACAACTTTTGGGTTAATCGCTTTTTAATTGTAGCGTAATTGGTATTTCACGTTTTTGTTAATTAGGCTGCCTGACGTGTTCAATTTATCAGTTTGATGTGTAAGAATTCTGGAAAATTTGTCTGATATTTAACTGTCTCGATAGAGTTTCATTTCGGAATAACTCAAACGAAAATTTTACCTAGAAGTAAGCAAAAATAATTAATTACTATACGATAATATAAATACATATTTGAGATCATGTAATTTGATGTGTGTGTGGAAATATATACAGGCTAACTAGTATTTTTCCCACAAAATCGTCTCCGTGGACTACAGAACTTCTCCAAAAGGTCAAGTGCGAGTCGGACTCGCGCACCGAGGGTTCCGCACAGAATATGAATAATCAAAATACGGAAAATAATTAATAATATTATATGCACCGAACAATCCTCTAACTAATACGCCTAAATACTATTTTCGATTTAGTTCTGCTACGCATCACTAGATGGCGTTACTAATACTTTAAAAAGCACGTCTCAAAAATTACGTTTGTTGTATGGGAGCCCCATTCAATATTTATTTTATTCTGATTTTTGTTGTTTAGTACGAGTATTTGTTGTTATAGCGCCAACAGAAATACATCGTTTTTTTATTTTCTACTGTTCATGAGATACAGCCGGTGACAGACAGACATACAGACTAACGGACGGATAGCGGAGTCTTAGTTATAGGGTCCTTTTGGTTACCCTTTGGGTACGGAACCCTAAAAAATTAAAAATGAGCTATCTTATGAGAGCATTTAGTGTAAACCAAGCTTTTGCTTACATCATCATCAGCAGCGTCAACTAGGCCTCAACCATAAGCATTAAGGAATATTTTTGTTAGCAACCCTAAGCTGAAAAGCAAATGCAATGCAACTGTATAGCAACGCCACTTTACCGCGACTGAACTGCTATTCACGTTACACGGGTCGCTACACTCTGGCATTACGACTTCCCGTTCGTTCAGAGCGAGCTATGTGCATCGAATACGTGTTTATTAACGCTGTGCTTTGGTCAGACAGCGTGGGCGTATGTTAAGTATGTGTAAGTACATAATTGGAATCAAAGTTGTAAAGTGCTTCCATTTTTAACAAGGCTAAGTGTAGAAATTCAGGTCGAAACGTAGCACGTGACAGTGATGAAGAGTATTCAAACGAGACATTATTTTAGTACTTTACCCTCGCAAGGTACGGTTTAAAATTAATTATACGTGAATCTTAATTAAAGCGATAGACACTGCTATACTTTGAATATCCTTTCATGCGTAATTCAGTAATTATAAAACATAGCAACTCAAATCATCAAGCTAAAGTGTCAACGATCAGATGGTCAACGAACACATCTGTCGACGAACGGTCGCTGGAGCAGAAAGGTTCTCGAGTGGAGATCTCGGACCGGGAGAAGCGGGGTGGTATCTCCTACAGCCCAATGGTCTGAAGACCTGAAGATGCTAGCGGGGAACGAGTGGAGGAGGAGGGCTGAGGACCGGAAGGAGTGTCGAACGCTGGGAGAGGCCTATCTGCAGCAGTGGAGGGACACAGGCTAGTATGTCTGGAAATTAGTTCAAGTAAGTCCTTATGACTAGAATTCATTAAAATAATTTTTTTTGTTGTGTTTTGATCTAAGTTAAATAAACATTGTAAAAGTTGTAAACTTATTATAGAACAAATTTCGGAAATTTCTTTACGCAACTAAAACGTGCTCGAAATGTAAACGAGACAAAACGAAAAGCTAATGTATTTTACAAAACTACCAAAAGCATGTTAGTAATCGCCAAACAGCTTAAAATGCGTAAAAATATGCGCAGAGCGAACCACCAGAATTGAATTTGTTTTACTTACAGCAACTGTACAAACAGAAGATACATGAGGCTTGTGTGTCTTCATACAAATTTATGGAAAAATTATTTAAATTTATTTTCGTGTTATAAAGTTCAATTATACATTATTTTATATTCATTTATATAATTTACAGTGCACCACATACTTCATATAAATTTAAATATTCAGGGGAACCAGATTTCCTTTATTTATTTCATTTTATTTGAATTCCTCTCTAAACAAGAGCAATATAAAGTAACGAAAAGTATTTTTTATGTGATTTAAAACAGTAATATTGAAGCTTGCTGGCCAATGACACTAAAGCTAATGAAGCACCACTTTTTACGTTTAGACATATTTACTCATCGAAAAAGAGACACTATCAACTCAAATTATAGAAGACCCGTTCAAAACTGTCTTTAGAATATATTTTACAGCGGAAATTCTAGTAAACAATATTAAATGAAGGTTTAAACACATACATTTTAAATCACTTGAAAATAACTAGACTTTATTCTGGTTAATTTGTACATAAAAAATGAATCCAAAAACTTGAAAATTTAATATTTGATAAATGTTGTTGTCACTTAAAATTTTTAATTTACTATTTCAGATTTTTGTGTCAAAATAAACTAAAATAAAAGCCATTACCAAAAACATGGAAAGCATCAGATGTACTATCAAGTACAATACATCTCTCAACCATACATAATGAAAAGAGTAAGCTCACTCATCTCAAAAATAAAAGTTTTACAGTCGTGTGGTGCTTTAGATTATTCTAATCAATACATTTCATTTGATAGGTTGCAAGGCGACTTATCGTTAGGAAAAACTCAAGGCAATACTGTGTAATACGAGTACTCACGTCTTCATTATATATCTATGAACATCTTACTATCCGCTGATCTCTTCTACACTTAATAACTAACAAGGCTAGTGTAGGCTTGCGCAAGTGCAAGTCTTGTAGTGATTTATGAGGGAAGCTCATGTTTAGCTACGAGTCCTTTGAAGTGTCTGCGCAAGCAGGGATTAAAAACATTATCGTCGTTTTAAACCAACACCTAACGTATGTAAAGTGACATCAGAAATGTACACAAGGATACCATGAATAGGTTTATTGTAAGGTGACGCCAAGGAACGTTCACTTGCGCAACCGACTACACTTGTACAAACAAGACGCGCCAGCGCAGCCTGCCTGCCACTGATAACGATCGCTGGATAACCATAACACCACGGGGCTTAGGAATTATGACCGTGCCGTGGCACAGCGTAACAACCTTGTATATGGGCTGAGAATTACGTCTGCTCGACAATACAGAGATGATGTGTTCTATGAATGCAAGTTTTGGTATTTACAAGAATGATACGTTTACATGAACAAACAGAAGATAGAAATGTAAAATTTTGTTTTAACACAGATACGTTTTTAAGAAAGAATAAGATAGTTAAAGACGAAGAAAACAATAACATGATAGTAGTTGGTTGGATATTTTAAAAGTTAGAGACAAATAAAGAAAGAGGCACTGAATCATACGAGCGAATAAAAATTGGAAATAAAGATTGATTGAAAACCGAGTACACGTAGCATTAACGGCGGCCGAACGTATAGCTCGATTGATAATAATACCAAATCTCTAACAATATTACTCAGAGTATGTAAGCAAATGCTTGAGTTATATGAGCAAATGAGTGTTAAAATAGACATATTATAAAAGGAAATTTTACTATCTTACTTTGAAAGAATGAATGTGTAAAACATAGAACTGTCAAGTGACCTCCAATAACCAATGCAAATGATGGCGAGACAGTTAAAGTACAAATAGAAAGCACCAAAGAGCTGAGAGCCATACTTCCAACTTGCAAGTGTGTATTCAATCCAATGCAACATTCTCTAGGGCTACCACTAAGCTAACAATTATTATTCAAGACAACAGCGAAATGTTTTCTCTTTATGTTTAAGTCAACTGAAGTGGATTCTTCGCCCATTCAATAATGCGTTGTTTATTTACTTTCATATGGATAGGATGTCAACAATTGTTGAGGTATGCGATACAGGAATGCATAAAGAGTGTATCGCGCTATGAATCAATTTGTTGTATCGGTTAAGAAGTTTATGAGATTACTTACGACAAAAAACTCAAAACCTTCCACGCCCATATAGTATTGTACATTATTCCAATAACAGTTCTCAGTTTCTATTGCTTTTCATATTTTATAGGAAAGCAAACGTTTTGATCAGTCCATAGAATATTATTGAAGAGTTTTTTTAGTCTGTATTCCTTCCTTCCGATTAGAAATCGTCAACGATTAAATCTTGACGTAATTTTCTAGAGTTAAAATCGAATGCATCAACTAGAATCAAGACTGTAATAATTTTGCAATTTAATTTAAA
The DNA here is from genome assembly GCA_910589575.2 of Carcina quercana. Classification (NCBI taxonomy): domain Eukaryota; kingdom Metazoa; phylum Arthropoda; class Insecta; order Lepidoptera; family Depressariidae; genus Carcina; species Carcina quercana. Next base: position 3,219,917 of record OU342434.1, on the reverse strand, counting down.
CATATAAAATGATGAAATGCCCCATTGAAGTTCAACAGAATTGGCCAACCAGATATCCCTCAGAACCGACGATAATCTTTTGTTGAACAAATGACCGTGACCGCATTCAGTTTGACACCTGTCTTTCGAGATTTTCACTGTTTTCTTACCGTTAAACGCTCGGCTACACAAATCAATGTTTATCTTTTAACCGTCTGTTAAGATTTAGGCATTCGCAACACTTAATGGTGATTTTAACGCGATTATGCAAACGTAAAGATGCAAAAATTGAACTGTTCTACACATAATTTTGAGTTTACTAAATCTTCTGTCACTTGCGGCAATAATCTTCAAATGGTGCAAGGAAAGTACTTTGCTATTATTAGTTACTCTCATAAGATAGTGGAACGAAATCGACATACATAATTAACATGCAAGGTGTCGAAGCTTAGATATTATAAACAAGAGATGCATTCAAAAATTGCATAACACTTTTTGTATATGATCGCACTGCATTGATCAATTTTAAATTGCATAGTTTGCTACAAATATTAACTAGATCATCAACAGTCACCCAGCTACTGCGGACAATTAAAACAATTCAAAGCAAAACTGTATAAATTTCGTACAAAACAATCCGCTCTCTCCAACAGACGAATAACACAAAACGAGGAAACTAGCTGACGTTTATTTTCGTCAACCGTAATCAAGTCTGCCTAACTGGACAATGGTATGTCGGAGAGGACCGTGTAAATAGACCACGAAGAGCTATTACCGGAAGATAAGATAGCGACTGCTTCTTTGAAAATTTAGTGCGACACTTGGATAGTACGATACTCTAAGCTAAACGTTCTAAGGTGAAGTTAGGTAAGCTGTCATATTCATAGAGAAATCTATTTTGGTAGTTGTAAGAGGATATCTTCTTTATCTTCAGTCTTTGGCATAATAATATTACCTTAGGAGTTGTAAGTATTTGTTTCTTTAATTTTGTAACTGTTTTAAATTTTGTTGCAATAAACTGAAACTATAGTGAGTTAGTTACAGATGTATCAGCGTTAGATTCTAAATTTTCAGATTAGCTTGTCGCCTTTATTTGTTGTGACGGTTTTATGGAAGTACATTACATACATTAGGGTAAATCCCTGGCGAATGTATGGGAAAACCAGAACTCCGTTTAACATATACGATCTAGTTTCACTACCGTTAAAAAAAATTTAGATTTTATTATAATAAAGAACGTAATAATAATTTTGCAGAAAAAAAATATGCTTCAATAAAATTTAAAAAGAAATAATTTTACTCAAAATACAGTATTATCTAAAAGTCCTGTTCAGGATGAAGCAAATATTAAAATATACAGTCAAAAATATATAAAAAAATATTTAAAATGATACTGCATTAATGTGGAGTTAATAAAGTGAGATGTTAAAGACGGTTCCACAAAGCACACTGCACGCGGTACAAATACAACAGACCAAACATCAGTAACAGTACAAACATATTCCTACAGCTCGCACCAAGCGTTTCGCTTCCACATTTATCGTGCGTACAGCAAAAATATGGAATACACTACCGGTTTCCGTGTTCCCCGAAAATTACAACTTGGGAATCTTCAAAAGAAGAGTAAATAGGCACCTTCTAGACCAACACGTAACATCGTCGACCTCATCGTCACTTACCATCAGGTGAGATTGAGGTCAAGTGTTGGTCTATCTTTAATTTAAAAAAAATATTCTTCGACAGTGAATGAAATGAACTGAATTCTTTACGTCGCATACCCACGTGTTGCTAGGTATCCAAGCGTGTTTCCGATTACTTAGCTAAACGCACAGCCAGGCATACTTCCTACACTACAAGCGCGTTATTGTATGCAATGTGCATTCATTCTAGCGCGAGCCGTGCTCCATGCGCGGGCGCAGAGTGAAGGCCTACATCAATGTCAATACCGTTTTATTACTCGCATGTCATTTAGTTAGTAATGTATTTAATTACCTGTCAATAATAGGTCAAACAATGTCGTTTTTAAAAAAATGGATTTTATTAAAAGTGCATAAAGTCTCATCAATCCCATTTTGATTTGAGTACTAAAATAGACAGTTATTTTTTAAATCATATTACTATGTTACACAAATCGATTTTGACGTTAGTATACTACTCGTACTGTAAACTTTTTAACCGTTCGGAAGAATGTCCTCCAGAGAAGTATCTTATTTAGATATTATTTTTACACTCTTGAATGAGTAAAAGTGAAAGAGGTTACACAAATGTATTTATATATATATGTACATTCTAAAACGATCCGTAATTAGAAGTACAAAGAATAAAGAAGATTGTTTCAAAAGATTTTGAATCTTCGCCAACCGTTAAAATTTTTGAAATTCGAACCAATGATATTAATAAAAATACTGATTATGAATGTAAAACTTGCCGTGACATGTCTGTAGTACGAAGCTTCAAGCTATAGTATAGAAGGTGCATGATTCCTTTTATTATCTGTAGATTTTGAATTCATCAACGATTTATTTATTTATATATCTTCAGAGAAGATGGAAATTAGTAGTGCTATACTCTAAACCTTAGTTTGCAGTAGTGAGAAAAGCGTCAGAAAATCCCGACTTAACAGCAGATGTAAAATTTCAAATCATCCAAAAATAAAGTTCGTATTTAGCTTTCAATGTTGCAATAATCAAATATCTCAGGGCCTTTATCACATTAGACAAATGGATTTTAATGCTAAAGAAAGCTACCATGACTCATTCATTAGTAAATCACTAAGTCGTAAAATTAACGATCTATAAAAACACTTGTTAATTTCAGAGCCACAGTTTAATATACTTCTTTAGAATTTGTTTAGGAATCTCAAGAATCTCAGTCGCATTTCGTTCCGCGTCGGAAACGCTGTATTGTTTTTCAGTTGACAGTGTATCGGTCAATGCCAGCGGCCTTAGACTAAACCAAAAATGTGGACTTCGAATCTATTAAGTTATCACGTTTACGATCAGAAATGCGACTATTTGCAAATGAACTTGACTTGTGAGGTGTGACATATCACTGGCACACTTGTAAAATTCAAATGAATATTCAATTCATTCATTCAAATTTTTAACACAGGGTGTTATCCATTTATAATCTTTGATTTGAACGATAAATTAAACATTAGACGAATTCTTTTCTTCGTTTTCTGCATGTAATCTCACCAAAAAGTTTATTTCAATGCATTACGAAATATACAGTACGCTTAAAACTACTGATAAACTGTCATTGATTACTGGAAGCACAATCTGCTTCTATCTGTTCAATGGAAAGCTATGAATGAAAATTCGTTAGCAAATTATTTGTTCTCGGCATTTATTGCTCAATGAGGAGCTCGACCCCTAAAGCACAATATGACACTTCCTGTACTTTCTGCAGCGGAAGCGATGATTGCGTTATTCGAGCTACTATGTTGATTGAATAAGCGAGTGCAAATGTAGGTGTGTGGGACCTACTCTGCAGAACAAGAGTGCTTTAAATGTCAGTTCTATGGTTTTTGTTTGCGTCTAAGTCAGCGGCTTTCGATTTCGATTCCCACAAAAAAATCAAACTGACAGACGCTGAAAAAACGCCTCTATCTTTATATTTCTGCTGTGCTACTTTGTTTTTGTTTTACGTCAACACGTGGTAGAGTTTCAACTAGTTATTATATACGAGGATAATGTACGTATACTGTACGTTTTATAGTACTTCTTGTATTCATCACAAAACGCTACCGATACAAGGAAACTTTACGTAAGCGTTGGAAATTAGCATCGAAGTTGTACTCGTTCTGAGTTATTTGATAAGCATATACTTACTTTGGCAAGTTTCACATATATGTTCGAATTCGTTATTCAAATAGAAATATTTTACTTTTGGTGGTTTAAATGTTGAATATATTAAGGGTGCCAGGAGTGCCATTTTTCAGACTGCCTGAAGTTACTCCAAAAGATTTACCGATCTCTGCATTCATGGTAAAGATATGAGTAGATGATACAGAGTATCAATAGATGAATGCACATCTACAATTTTTGCATAAACATATATACCGATATATCAAAGATTGAGTCTCTGAGATTATCAATGATTACAGCAATTCTTCATAATTCTACTATTGTGAATGTCATACAATTAAATTCAACACATATCTTAAATCTGAAATTTCCTAAGACCATCAAATAATTCTATATTTCATAATATCTTTGACCTCTTAATCATAAGCAACACTGTTGAACCGCTCTGTATAAAAAAAATTATGCCCGAAACTGCCAAACCCTCCCTTGAAACCTGAAGCAAATATACCACCTCAAAAGTCAACTGCAGTTCATTCATTCTTATCTAATTAACCTTCACGACCTTGAAAGTAACTGTATGGATTATATTCCTTTCAAATAACACTGAAATTGTAAGCAAAAATTCACAATAGCTTCTTATCATCACCTGGCACGTGATAAGGAGTGGGGTTGGACGGTGGCAGCCAATAGGCAGCACTGATTGCGGGGTAGTTGGAGCTGCTTCTTGCGCCCGCGGTCTTCCCGCGCGCCCCTCCTGCCTCGCCGCGCATCCTTCACTCACTTCACTAATCACTTCACGACATTACGTCTGCACTCAACCGCGGCCGGCACACAACTGAGCATATAGTGCTTGCTACTGAGGTGCGCAAGCGCTGACGGACGATCAGTCATTCTTCGCGGACTTGTGTCACCTCTGCCCCCCTTCCCCCGCTACTCGGCTAATGAGCTCCGTCCTGCCTAACGTCACACACACTGTTTTCCAATTAGATAGAGTTTGTGGCGATTGGTTTAAGAGTTGTCGCGACTGCAACTTGATTACGGTGTGTTTTTATGCATGAATGAATCAGTAAAGCTAAGTACAAACAAAATATGTAATAATCAAGTTTCAAAATTCTCGATGTTACAATGTTTGTAGCTGTTGAAGTAATATAATATTCAGTCAGTAAATACACTATCAACTCAAACAAATTGTTAATAAACTCTTTGGTGGGAAGTACATATGACAACATTTACCAAGAAGTTCTCGAGTTTCAAAAATATTAATATAACAGGAAGTTTTTTAATGAGATTAATTGGGATAAATAATTTTTTTAATAATATAATCTCACTTTCCCAATTTTTTGTAAGCTTTTTGAATAATATAGAGTATATACTACATAATGTTAAAATTACTGTTAATGTTACAATTATTTCCTTTTCATTTAAATTGAAAAATATCACAGGCATCTTCAAAAGTAAGCAAAAATGAGTGGGACATGTCATCATGAAATGACTTTCCCTAGTAATTATTTTCTATTACTATGTTATGTACAAATATACCAAGCCCATCTAAACGGAGCTGACACTTGGCTTAGAAACAGTAATTTTACTCTTGTCGTGAGGCACGCTGCTGTTGATGTTTAAAACTGGACACAATGCAATGTAGCCGCTAATTTGTTTCTTGAATTGCGATTGTATGCGACTGACATATGCATAGCTGCGAAATATTTAAGGCATGGCTCGAGATAGAAAATTATTTAAAAAAATCTCTACAAAAGAATGTTGGTTTTGAATGAGTGCTATTTATGCATCAACAATGTTTGACTGCGATTATGAATCCGCATGATCAGTGTGGTGATCAGGGGTGATTATGCAATCCCTTCATGGACCTTCAAAAACCAAATGTCTTCATCGAAAGCGTGATTTGGTGCTCGATGCAAAATTTACTCATTAAAATTTTTTTTTACATTCAAAAATATCTCGTCATCTACATGCTAGAGTCCACCATAGAATCAATGTGATGAACATATTTTCAAGCACAATATTTATCAGAATCACCAGACTTGGTAGATTGGTGAACGCAGTAAGATATGTTTATGAAGAAGATACTGATACGCCTAATTTATTTTCGCTGGTGACTATATACAGACATTTCATAAACACGGGAGCATGAGGTCGAAAATGTTGAACTCTATAAATGTTGAATTAGGAAACTACCGAAGAACTTTCAATTCACCAGTTTCAGTAAGTTACCGTTGTTGATTTACAAAACACACTCACAAACTTGCATACGTAGAGTCCTCCCCCCCAACTTACCATCAACACACGTACAAACAAACGAAAAAGAACTACAGATGTGACCTAAGTCGTGTCTGAGTGCGCGTGTTGTGTATTAAGACATGTACATTTTTAGAATTGAAAGTTTTCTATCGATATCAAGTACATCATATAATCGTTAAGAAAGCAGTACAACACATACAAACATACACGTCCAACAATCAGCGCAACACAGCCACAACACAGCTCTACCGAGAGTGGTCCTACGTGCGCCGAGTACTGAAGCTAGCTCTACATCAGCGGTCCTCAAACTTTTTCGCGACGGAACCCTTTTTAAACAATTTTTAGGATCACTAAAATAAGTTAAAACATACATTACATAAAATTATCTTGAATTGCACTACAGTAAAATATTAAAATAAAACCTATACACGTCACTGTAGTGCACGGAGTAGAATAACCATTAGAGGGCGCGCGTTGGGCCCCCGAAGTCGTCTCAGATTTGAAAATATTCGAGAAATTTTACCTCAATGATATACTATGCGTTATTATTAAAAGCCAAATAAACAACTAAATGGCGTGGAATGTGTACTACTATTTCAAGTTACATAAATGATAGGATAATATTTTAAAGATATAAAGTTAAAACAACAACAAATGTTCTAATTTCAAAGACTTGCTCTTTCCCACCCATATTCCTTGCGGTAGTGATAATTCTGTATCATAAGTAGCTAAGAGCGAATTTATCAAGCGGCGTGTAGTCAAATTATCGGCTAATACTTGCAATGTGACTGATATTTCAGCGTAACCCTCGAGGCGTTACGGAGCCCCAGGGCTCCACAGAGCACACTTTGAGAACATCGGCTATACATTATGTGACGTTGCACGTATCGGCTGGCACGATTGATGGCGGACGAATCGAGAACTAATCCGTTTGATCGTAGTATAAATAGAATATACACAAAAATATTTTATTGTAAATGATGTGCCAACTTCTGTTTCGATGTGTGTTACGGCCTACATTACTGCTTCTAACAAGATTATCCTACAATGTGCTGAAATTTATAACATGTCTACATGTTGCTTTGTTTATAACAGCTGTATACTCGTAACAGCTAGAAGTACAGGTAAATCTATATTGAAACATTTATGACTTTTTTGCACTGTCCATATTGAACACTCAGTCATCTAAATCCGCAAAAAATCTATTTGAGAAACACATTTTTTTAAAGCATCCAAGCGGATTCAATCTAAACGTTCTCTTGACAATATTTACTACTTGATGGACCATGTTGATACATAAATTATGGTTTATCATACCGTTATTAGTTTGCATATTATTTCGCGTTGCATAACTTAGAACACAATAAAGAATAATCATGCTAACTGCTGGATAAATATGAATTTCCAAACTTGGCACCCTGTGCTCTCCGTATGTATTTATGCTACCCTTTGCAAGTCGTCTTTCCATCTAGTCGGGAGCTGCAGATAGTAATAAATTAGAATGTGTAAGTATAGGGAGATTGTGATAGGAGATGTGATTGTGCGGTTAAGAGAGGGAGAGGGCAATAGTACGTCCAGAGGGCAAACACCCAATTGGACGTCCTAGACTCATCTGAAGGACGAAATGCAGAATGGCCTGAACATCCTCCAAAAATTGGCGTGGAACAGACGCGAATGGGGATTTCTCCATTACAAGCAACTTGCTCAAGACAGCAAGTATATCTAGATGTTACGAAGAAACTATCAAATGTCAATTAAATAAATTTGCGATAAAATAACCAATAAATGATTTGAAGTTATCGTGGTTATTGTTGTATTTGTATTGATTCACTTTATCGGGATCTTATCACGGTTTGATTTTTTCTGAGTTTCCGATATTTCAATCAAATATTGTTTAAAAGCCGACTGTAAAATTGGCTTTGATTTCATACGTATCGGATTGGTGAGAAACGAATATAAAAAAAGAAAAAGTGAAATGACGACTTTAATCTATCGCTGATATACATACACCGGTTCAGAATAGAGCTCACTATCTTTGAAATGGCTAACAGTTTTTCATTAAGCATATCCGTATAATATCTAACACATATCCCGATTTATCATGCTTTCAATTTTTTTAACATGTCTTATTCGACATATCGCCGTCTAATAATTTACTATATACACTTCTCATCAGAAAAATCGAAACACCTCGCATGTTTATGTTTTGTAAGGATTATCAGAAAAATGTGTATATTTAGGAATTTATGTCAAATATGAGGTTTTCAAATCCTAATGTTAATGTTCTAAATTCAAATTAAATTTTCATAGGTTTTTCTGATAATCCGTACAAAACATAAACTTGCAAGGTTTTTCGATTTTTTTGATGAGAAGTGTATTTATTGGATAACATTTAAACACGCTCTTAGTCCTCCGTCGAAGAGCTTGCATGTGATGGGCAATAGACATTCTTAAAAAGAATGATTAAATTAATCGCGCAAAATCTTACACTACAGCGGTACTCACGTAACGAGTTTCTCCATCTGCAGTATCTCTTTCATGTAGAACATCTTAAATATATGAAGTTCAAATTATTAAAATAAAACTCACCATTTCTGTTTTCACTGTCAGCCGGTTTCATTTGAATTGGATGGTGCATCTGAAAAGAAAACAGAAAAATATTAACCATATAATATAAAAAACGTAACAAAAGCTTTCCAAAGCTTTCGAATAAACGATCACCTTTGGCTGAGTCTATTGAAAATTTGTTATTATTAAGTCTCCCGTATGCGATGCCATAAGAGGTGTATTCGTTTAGTAGTATATTTAATTTAATTTTGCCGTGTGATATCTTAAGGATATCCACTCTCGAAAGCTATAAGTTCAATATTTATACAGATGATTCTGAACATATAAATTAGAAAAATATGAAAAATATATATCTATCCTTGTCTACCTCATGTTAACTTCACACGAGTGAAGAAGTTCACATGAGAACATATGGATAGTACTGAAAATTTCTGTAATGATCTAGAAAGATTACATTTACTCCACGTTAATGCCAAAATAAATGTCCACCCGTAAGAATCCGGGGCGGGCCGCTAGTATTAAAATAAATTGTACGCATACGTATTTTTCGTTAACAAGATTAAAATAAGTTGACAAAGCAGGAAGCATTTGACAAAATGAAAATGTTATTTTAAACACTTACTACCAGAAATTACCATTTATTTTGGCGTTAAAGCAAAATTGATGATCATTTGCGTAGAAACTATCGATTTTGATTACTAGTGAAGGTCTTTTTCGTTAACACCGTTTTCTTCAAATTGAACCGTCTCTTATCAATTCGGACATGACTTTTTAGAAGCGACACTATTTCGTTTAGCTACAATTACGAAACGACATTATTTCGTTTAACTCCATTAGCGCGATGATTAACTGTTTTAAATATTAATACGTTGGCGATGTCCCGACACGTCGAACTGTCGCCCGCCATGTTGTGCGCTAGTACGAGGGGCATACCGAAAAGATCGGTAATCGAGTACTTTCGATTTAATTAGATTAAAAACTCTTTTTGATGAATAAACACTGGTTAGTTGAAAATCGAATACAATTGACAGAATTAAAAAAAAATTTTTTTTTAAAGAACAATATCAGTTTGAAATTGATAGGTCGATAAAAAAATGGAGCTTACAAGAGAAAGTTTCCGTGCCATAATTTTTTACAACTTTCGACGAGGATTATCTCAGGGACAATGTCTCGCTGAGCTTATATCTATATTCAAGAGTGAAGCGCCTAGCCAGACGACAATATATCGCTGGTATTCTGAATTCCGGCGTGGACGTGCTTCTCTTGGCACCGTACCTTCCACAGGCCGGCCAAAAACAGCGGTTACACCAGAAAATGTCGCTGTTGTGCGCCGAATGATACAGGATGACCGACATATTACATATGAGCAGATTCGGGCTACTTTAGGGATAGGTATGACTGCGATACAAACTGTTTTACATGGTGAACTGGGAGTGAGAAAGCTAGTTTCCCGCTGGGTGCCCCATAATTTGTCCGAAGAGCAAAAGGCGGCTCGTGTCAATTGGTGCCGGTCTACTCTGCAACGCTTCAACGGAGGAAAGTCAAAAGCAGTTTATAACATTGTCTCTGGTGATGAATCATGGATCTATTCATATGAGCCAGAAAGAAAGCATCAGTCGGCTGTCTGGGTCTTCGCAGGTGAGATCAAGCCAACAAAAGTTGTCCGCTCTCGCAGCGTATCGAAGAAAATGGTCGCTTCGTTTGTCGCGAAAACAGGACATGTAGTCACAGTTCCCTTAGAGGAACGGAGAACGGTTACCGCTGATTGGTATACAACGGTTTGTTTGCCACAGATGATATCCGAACTCCGTAGAGGTAACCCGAAACGACGCATAATCCTCCATCACGATAATGCGAGCTCTCACACCGCTCAGAAAACAAGCGAGTTTTTGAAGCAGGAAAACGTTGAATTAATGGATCATCCTCCATACAGCCCTGATCTGAGTCCCAATGATTACTTTACATTCCCTAGAATCAAAGATTTATTGCGTGGTCAGCGGTTTCAAGGTCCAGAAGAAGCAGTGGAAGCATACAAATCGACGATTTTGACCATGTCAACTTCGGACTGGAATTGCTGCTATAATAATTGGTTCGAACGAATGCAAAAGTGCATTAACTGCAACGGAGAATACTTCGAAAAGCAATAAAAATAAATTTAGTTATTTCCTGTATGTATTGTTTTATATTCCCGATCATTTCGGTATGCCCCTCGTACAAACACACAGGGATGTCAGTAAAAGCTTATATCTGTGACAGGTCTATGTTTGGCCGCGTGGTCCCTGACTTAATACACGATCTTGCTGCGTCATCCTGTGGATGTTTGAGCATCTTTGGGTGAAGAGAAACAATGAGAAAAACGTAGTCCAGTCATATTTTGAGTATTAAGCTATGAAAATCTTTGAAATTTTCAAGTCACAATCTAGAAACAAATATCTGTGTCGGTGGTGAGTCAGACTTTCGTTTAAATATATACTTCCAGAGTTACAGGGCGTCAAAGAATTGTATTTTACGGTAATAAAAAGCCCCAACTTTGAACCTGATTTACAAGAGTATGAATCAATTTAGAATAATTTGGAAAAACCACCGACATCTGAAATTTTATTAGTATACTGTATTTAAAAAATGGTTACATAATATACTGTATCCTTCAAATGATCCTTGGACTACGAAACATCCAAATAACGGGTGGATAACTTCGCGTAGTGTATGCTGTCTCACCGTACGCGCTCGGGTAGGATAGGGCTCAGATAGGGACAGCTACAAAACAATCCAAATTTGAATGCGGCCACGTGGTCTTACCAACATAGCCTCTTAACACCAAAAATCAATACCTTTTATGAACTTTTTACATAATTAGGTGATGTCAAAATATTAAAGCTTTTTTTGCGCATTCATTCATTGGATAAACTCTGAAAGCGAGGCAATTAACGCAAATGATGCTATGGAAGTATGACATATCTAATCATAATATTACGTCAATAGCTGTATCCCATTTCTCAGTCGGGGTCGGCTAACTAAACCCAACGTATGCCGTAAGTACGGAAGCTCACGGAAGCTATTATCATCTGACCTTCCAGCCTTCAGGAGAACTAAACCCTAGTTCTGGGTTAGGGTTTTGTTAAGATAGTGGCCAACTTAACTGTTAGAAGTACTTTCAGTCGCTCAGAGAATTCTACTTCTTGGCTTGTCCAAGATTACAACTGGTATCCACAGCTAAACGTGCCTTTCAAATTAAAATCACGAAAGCGCTCAAATAGTAACCAATCAAAGCCGTCACCCATCCACTGATTGACCACGCTGAACGTTGCTTAACCAGCATGATAACTTCCGTCTTGTGAGCAATGAGAGCTAGCTATGAGAGCTTTCAATTATAATTACAATTTTCCAACTAATCGCGATGAAATTTGGTGAACCACGTAGCCTGTCCCATGATGAAGTCCACCCAGAAGGGTAGCGAGCAAAAACTAGTTTACAGATTCAATAGTACAGAAACAGATATAATTGTATATTTTAATGTATGAAAATAGGACGATGAAGGAAATTTGTCCTTGTCAAAGATACATATTGATACGACTGAAATAAACACGACGCTCCGTAAAATTTTCAAGAACATTTCAAAGCCAATTTGTACGAATCAAAGTTTTGTTAAAACCTAATTTTTATCGTAGCTGACGTCTCTATGAAATATAAATGGTTGTTATCTCTTCAACATGATATGTATCAAGCATATGCAACACCCTGTATACTGTATAATCCATACTAATGTAATAAATGAGAAATTGAGTTTGTTTGTTGTTCCGCCACGTGTTAACGGAAAGTCTGAATGACTCGAATTTTTGCATAGTGACAGTTGAAACGTCGGAGAAGGGTTAAGGGTAGTTTTTATCCAGATAAAATAAGTACTCGTAGTTATCGTGGGATAGTTTCTGAAGTCGACGCAGACAAAGCAGCGGACAAAAATATAGTATTATCGTGAGTGAATATGAATACAACAGACAGGGTGGGTTGTACGATTTTCGGAAAACGATAGCTATGGGCTTCATCACAGGGGCCAGTGTTAAGATGTCTCCAGATTGTATCTCAGTAGATAATATGCCTCTACTGGTGCTCTGCATTATTGACGATAACAGCGACCAAACAATCGACATTGAATATTTAAATTATTCGTAAACATCGCGCGTGATCCGGCGGCATTTTAAATAAACTGTAAACATTGCTTAGTCAACGGCCAATGCTAATTGTTTGATAATAAAGATTAACAAAGTCTATGAGAAGATTTCACGTGGAGTTAGACCCCACGTTACATCAATATAGATGCAGATTTGCTGTTCATCATACGGGCACGTTATGAGGAGGGATGAAAGATGTATAACCAGAAAAGTGTTGAGCATAAATGTTGATGGATATAGAGGTAGAGGAAGACATAAGAAGGTATGGGTGGATTGCGTGAAGACTGATGTTTGTGATAAGTGTGAGTGCTGTGATGACGAAAAAGAAAATATGTCGTGCTACTGAGTGCACTAAGGGCAGGAAGATGACGATAATCGACTACACAAGTACATCGTTTGACAGGTTGACTGCTTTGGGATAACATGGTCTTATTCTAAAGCAGAGATCACACGGCATGGTTACTTTTTAGTATTGCTTATTTATGGACCCTTAAAATTGTTGGGAACAGTGAGGTCTAGAGGTCTTTGCAATAGTACCTGTCTAAGTAAACAAAAACCTCGAACCAGCGAAAGTTTTCCGGTGTGAAAAGCTCCTTCTGGCCTGCTACGAACAATGATATGGACACATAAAAGTATACCATAATTTTTATCAAATATGCCAGCGGTCACCTTAGTATTCCTTCCTTTATTGCCATTCGAGAAACGACCATACGCTACGAGTCTAACAAAACCTTCCAGAATATAACAGAGCGACTGTTCAACTAGTGAGGTCAATTTAGGAGGTTGTCGTTTTAATAAATTACCATCTTATAAAGTAAACCCTATATGGGGTCGTAATATTTTTACCTACCTTTACCTACGTTAGGGCGAGGTAAAAGCTAAGATATTCTCGAGTCCAAAAAGTATGTATCGACTTTTGTACCATGTCACATTCACACTTGCTTGTTCCTGTGCAGTGTGTCGAGGGAAATGTCAATTAAAGATGAATGTGATATGGTTCAAAAGTGGATACATATTTTTGTACTCGAGTGTACCGTCGATTGTAACAGTTTTCTTCAGTTTCAAAGTCTTATTGTATAAACGGTATGCCAGTTTGTCGGAACTCTGTTTGCCTCTAGAGTAAAACTCATCCATTTTTGAGTGAGTTACCTTCAACGCGAGATGCCAATGAAGGCCTGTTATACCGAAACATGTCATTTGCCTAAAAATCTGTTTACCCAAAACGAAATATGAAGCAGTAGGAGAATTAACGTTTGGGAAAAACATATATTATGCTATTAGCCAATATTTACAGCCAACTTTTTTAGCTCAATTCTCGAAAGAAAGAAAAAAACTCGCTCAAAAAGGAAATTCATCCGTCCACCGGTTTAAAATGGTAGCTTCAATTGATAATATTTTTGTTACTATGTACCAAATGTCCGTGACAATACTACCAAGAATCAGAGGAGAATATAAACTCAGACAGCAGGTTTAGCAAACTGTACTGTGAGACAGACGTATCCGTCAACAAGTCTTTATATTTAGAGGAAACGCGGGGGAGTGGTGCGCTATTCAGAAGTGAGCTAGGAAGTGTATTGGCAGGTCTGCTTTTGAACAGCCATTGTTGTCAGTGTTACTATTTTTAAGATTCCGTAACTCAAAAGGAAAAAACAAACCCTTATAGGATCACTTTGTTGTCCGTCTGTCGGTTTGTCTGTCAAGACCATTTTCCTCAGGAACTCGTAAAGGTATCAAGTTGAAATTAATATCGAGCACGCAAGTCTGCAGTCCCATGGTGATGTGAGAATATCAAGTTTCTAGGTCAATACATTAAAAATTTACGTCTGTTTAAGACGCATTTTTTGACGTAGAAGGAATCAAAACCTATTGGTTACTTTCCATTAACCTAGAATCATGAAATTTGGCTACAAGGAATGTCTTACAGCACACATATAGGAATAAATCAGAAAATTAATTTTTTAAATTATATCTCACTAAAATTTGATAATTACAAACTGTTTCAGCGCCTGTCGGTTTATTCTTAGCGCTAAAATTTTTGTTAACAATTGCTTATTGATTTAAGTCAAGCATTTTAACCTATTATTTATGCTTTTCAGGATATTCATTCAGGAGCCTTCGGTGCGCGAGTCTGACTCGCACTTGAGCAATTTTTTGAATCCTATGCGCTACGTTTCAGATACAAAATACAAACAATCATTCAACCATTGCTGGTCGGAGCTCAAAACAGCATCAAATTAAGACTGACGGAATGAGAGTAACATATTTAGCTTCAAGGGATTTGCGACTGTTACAAGTGATGACATACATAACCGAAACATGGTCCTATACTTTTGACCGAATAAACAAGCTCAAAGTCACTCAGCTAGCAATGGAACGAGCTATGCTCGGAATTTCTCTATATGATGAAATCCGGAATGAGGAAATTCGTAGACGAACTAAGATCGTTGACATAGCGCGACGAGTCAGTGAGCTGAAGAGGCAATGGGCAGGCCACATCGCTCAAAGAACATGTAGCTGATGGTGAGTAAGAATTCTCGAGTAGCGACCACGTACTGGAAAACGTGTACCAGGCCGTCCCCCTACTAGATTGACCGACGACCTAGAGACCGGTCAGTGTGGCGCCCCAGGTCTTCCTCCAGCAGTGGACGTGCCCTGGCTGATGATGATGATGATAATAAACATATCAAAGGTAAATAGTTAAAGGCTTTTTTACTCGATCTTGAGTTAGATATTATATATAAACTGCAACCAGCACATCACCTAGTCATGATTTATAAAGCAATTAGCATCAGCCCCTAGCTAAGACGTAATGAATCATGCGAGAAATCTCGAAGATTACGGAGTAGCATCCCTTATCTAATTAGGCGTAAGTGGTGATCAATCACATTGTGACAACGGTGGACAAACGGCGCCCGTGCAAAATGAACGATTTGTCATGTGTCCTCGGTGTGCCACGGGTGTTACAATACGCGCATTTGATGACTTGCTCCGTGTAATATTAATTCAATTCAAGATATATTTATTAAACAACAAATACATTAAAAAAAAATTGGTTGCCTGTAAAGTCGGTATACGGGCGAAAGTTTTACGTGACAACGACTTTGAGTGGTAAAATGTGCTCGAGTGGAAGGGACGCGTGCCTTTCACTTTTTATGTCTGTCTCTCTCGCTCTTAGGCGGGCTAACCATGCCCGAGTGGAAGGGACGCGTGCCTCTCACTCGCTCTCATTGTGAGCGCATAACGTGAGCGGAGCGTAACGCAGTTTCTTGAAGTGTCACCCGGCAAACCAATTTATAAGACGTTGTCACGTCAAAAATGGGATATGAAACTTAAAATAAATGTACGACAGGCGGTCTTAACGCTAACAGCGATCTCTTCCAGACAACCCTTAGGATAGAAAAAATAAGATAATATTCTGGGAGGAGGTGTAACAGAAAATAGTGATACATGAATTATATTTAACTACTTGCATAAACACATATAAGTATACTCAAATAATAAACACAGACAAATTAAATACGAGTATGAAACCATGGTAGCTGAGTTGGATCGAGCGTCTGTCCTTGAACAATCGAGGTCTGCGTTCGATCCTGGCTCGTACCAATGAGTTCCAATTTGTTATTTGGAATTTATGTACGAATGATAAAAATCATTACCATTGTCTTTTCGATGAAGGAAAACATCGTGGGGAAACCTGCATATTCCTGAGAAGAAATTCAAAGGTGTGTGTGAAGTCTACCAATCCGCACTGGGCTCGCGTGGTGGACTATGGCCCATACATCCCTGTAGGAGTGTAGGCCTGAGCCCCTGAGGTGGGGACATACATATATAGGCTGTATTAAATTAAATATACGTTATTTTATAGATACAATACTACTACAACATAGTATTAGATACTTAGAAGATGCGATTTAAGGTAGAATTTGAGTGTGGCCATAGATTTGGCATGTCGTGAAGGGAGTTCCACAATCTAACAATTCGCGAGGTAAAAGAGTTGTAGAAGCTGTTGTGGCGAGAAGGGATAATTAAGGTCTAACTCAGAACCGAGTAAGTTCCCGGGGTATGGGAGTTTGTGAAACGTCAAACGATGAATTTATGAATATAAATGCGAGAAGACTCATGAGCACAGAAACTAACAGTATCTACCTATGTAATTACAAAGCTCCTCAATGATGACGAGGCGATCTGTGAGGGAGGCGCATGTCCAACAGTTGAACTCATAACAAAAGCTCAATTTATACAACATCAGGGTCACAGAAAAGGTTATTGTCTTGATTGCGCCATAGGATACTCACACTGTCTCGCGTGTCTATGGGTTGGTTTCAACGTCTGTATCAAAACGATGTATGATTAGATAAACATATGTCAGTATCATATCACTTGTTTCTTCGTGATGATTTGCGCTAAAGTAACGGGAATTTTTATAACAGTGCTATTTAATAGCAATGCTGTTTGGCAGCAGATTTAAGTGAAACGGTTGTACGAGTAGATAAGGCGGACATTGATAAGTTCCCTAGCATCAAAACTGTGAGTACCGACAGGAACCTTGCCGGGAATCAAATCTGAGACCCGCTGGCCTATGATATGTTAGTTAAGAACTTTGAACTGTACCGGGCCCATAAGTATTACACACGTACTTGTCCATAATCAAGTAAAATCAGTGCGATTTCTGTTAGTCTCAAACGAAAATACTATCTAGCTTGTAAATGAATGTCCGGGTCATCATAGCATGACCCACGTCGACCACAATTCTATCCCGCCAGTTCCCTAAAACGACCACAAATTTCCCAGAGCTGCGGCGGCGTCACGTAAAATTGTAACGAGACTTGAAACGCTCTCCGGATTTGTGTGGAGAGCGGCAGAGTTTGTGGTCTTTACGGCGAGCATTCCTAAGTACTAGGTGTGCATTTAGGATGTTATTTTAAGTCTGTATTTTTAGAGAGCTTCCTATTGGGAGTGGATGTTGTGAGAGACTAAAGTTTTGAAAGGCATTCACCTCACGGTAAGGTTGTGGATGGAACGCATGCTCACCCAGAAGATTCAAGCTATTGAGAAGTTACTAGTTATCTTTCATACTTAACACTTCTGATTGGCAACACAAGATTGTGTAGATGCTAAGGTACTCAGCTGTGGTGGTTACTAGAGAGAAAGAGAGAGATGAAGGGGTCAAAACGGTGACATTGTCTAAAAAGTTGATGCTATCGTACGTATCGTATCGTTTAACTAAACCCAAGAATAATTATACAACTACATTTCAGCTATTTGTTTTTGCATGCAAGTGTACCTAGCGTTAAGACAGACGTATGGGCAACGTTCAAAAATAAATGAACTGCGACTGCGCTGAGCCAAGTACACGAGAGACTGGTGCGGTGGATCATTAGCACATCGCAAATTAATTTATAGATGCTTTAGTTGCGCGCGCCTTCACAAAATACTCTTCGGCGGGAACAGACAGGGGTGCGAATGAGACACTTAAAAAAGAAGAAAATAGTTCTTCTAGCAAGGAGTTTATATACTGCATTCCTTGATGCAGACAAAAGAGAATATAACTGCTGTATAAATATGTCAAAGTTGCTAACAAGACTTTTTGGGGGTTTGTGGGCGGCCATGAGATTAATTTGAGCTCTTCCGCGCCATCTATCAGTTTGTTTAAAAACCCAACTGACAGACGTCTTTGAAAGTCCCTCATTGACTTTATAGAGGAGTCTATAGTACCAAACTGTACTTGCATTGAGGTCCGTGTAAGTGTGACGTAAAAAGAACAGTCAAATTGAAAACTTCCTCCATTTTTGAAGCGAATTGAAAATGCCGTGCCGGTGCTAAAACCAGTGCTATTAACACTGCTATTTGGCGACAGGCTTAGAAATTATAGGCGGTAGCCAGGTGCAGGCGCATAGAAAAGTGTCTTACCACCAACGGGGAAATCAGTTAAAATAGACAGCGCCTTAATAAAACAGCGCTTATAATAATTGCAGTGACATTAGGTGAGATTAAGTCCAAATACGAACTCTTTGCATAAAAATACTGAGAAAATCTTTTCGGCGCGGTTGTACAAAAGCTGCTATCATTTTATGATGCATGCTACACGAGAATTTTACAAACCTGTATTGTGTCTGTCAGCTTCTAAGTGCATTTTGGTATGAGAAGTGGAATATACAATTTCTCATATATATATAATAATGTATAATTTTACTCACACTGTGCTTTACAAACTTAATTTATTCAATTAAATGCCCTTTCAGTTTTAACCTTTCTGACTCATAAAGATCGGTTCAAAGCGTACAAGGTTTAGTCCATTCAAAGTTGAATAAAAAACCAGCATTTTAAAAGGACCGAAATCAAAGAGGGCTCCTTTTAGGCTTATTACATGGTTCACGAGACATTCGTGAAAAAAATCTTGTTTCAGCGCGGAGGCGCCATTCGAAAATACGGTTGTGAACATGCCTGACAGCCTGACAGTGATAACTTTGTAACTACAGGTCTAACGCATAGCTGAGTCTGTTCCTGAGGCATGGCAGCGGTACGGGAGGATGTGTTTACGGAACGTCAAACGTCGCTATTATATTATATTATCGACGTTCTATCAATACACAATCCCGTACCTCTCCCATATGCCTCAGGAACAGACTCAGTTATACCTACTACCAACCACGAGATCGTTCTTTGTAGACGAAATATGTAATGTGTTTTACAAATAGCTTAAAAATACTTAAAAACTGATTACGAAAATCATGGGTATATGATCATTATGAGCTACTATAACTACCTCCGTGGCCTAATGGCTTGGACTCATAATCCAGAAGTTCCCGATTCGATTTATATTGGGAGTACCTATTGGCACTCTGTTTGGTAAGTTATAGAGTATTTTCAGTGTCCACCTGGCTAGCTACTATCATGTTATCTAAGTCTGCCGCCAAATAGCAATGTTAATAGCACTGTTGTGTTCCGTTATAAAAGGTAGCAGAGCCAGCGCTTTAGATTGAGGCTTCTGGGTGCGCACGATTACCATCCAACGGTCGTATCAGGTGAGATCATGGCCACCGTAGATATATGCTACATTTGCGTGGCATAGAAATGTCTTACGGCAATACTTTGTAAGGATACGGCATGAGACGTGCATTTCAGACTTCATCAAGATTAGTTCATCAGTTCAGTCACAATTTACAGACAGATGTATTACAAGCCCTTGAGTTAAATGTGTAATAAGACAGAAAGCTATCAGAAACAGTTACTTTCGCATTTTTATATTAGTATGATTATTAGAATAAATTACATAATAACATAAACTAACATCAAATTAAGAACAAGGAAAATGCATCGCAACGCTTGGCTTAAGTACTATTTTAAATCAGAAAGTTTCAAAATGATGGTCTTATATTTAAACTTTATTCGTGTCAATTTCAGGTTTCACTAAATGAAAAAAAAATTATTTTTTTTCTTTTCTTTTTAAAGTTCATAATTTTTTTCTTCAAAAGTTTCAAAGTTTTAAAGTTCAAAAATTCACTGTTAAAGTTGATAATTTACTCGTATTTGTATAATACAATAGTATATATTGTTCCATATATATTTCCATTACCCAAAACCTCCTCGAAAACGGCGCGCCACAGGCCACAACAAAGCCTACTGTTTTTACGCAACCGGGAAATGGCCGATAATAGGGTGGAGAGCAATTACAATGAGTGCCGCATCGACTCGATAGATGTCGCGATTGTACCGCAATAGAGAGGGGAAAGGGTCGGAGCTCACAGGAAGTGGTTGTTAACCTCGACGCGCCTGAAAATTGCACATTGTTTCTTTTAGTAGCTATGGGTATTAGAAATACGCTTCAGGGAAAAAATCATCTGTTTTATTTTGCTCTTCAGAAAACATATTATTATGACTCTTAAATACACGCTTTGTGACGGTTCTTTTCGGAAAATCATTTAAATATACTCTAAATCATGTAAGGGTTCAAAATGTCTAGCTTCGATTGTTTGAGCTAGGTATTTATACATCAAACTGTCAGTCAAGGAAGGAAAGTACATTCAACCCTTACGAGTATATCACACATTTTCCAGTTTCATGAATAGGTAGGATTCAGCAATAGCGTTATAAAGGATTCTATGTTATTAGTACTCGTACTACTTTTGGCTAGGGTAAGTGGAATCTATTTTAGTCGCCGACAAAGACGCCGAAAAACTTCCACGAATTCACTTTCCACAAAACTATTCCACAAAATTACTTTCGAACAATTTCATTTTTGCCGCAGGCACTCGACTGACCTTTTTCCTCATTTTTTTACCTCATTTTCGAGTAAATTGTATTCGTGCAAAACTGCAAATAAAAGTTGCGCGATTGTGACTTTGTGTAATTTCCCTTGATACGAACTTTTCATTTCGGCCTGGTTGGGGATCCCGTACCTGCCTACTTTTGGTACAAATAAGCTTTTATGTCGCTTGCGGAATTTAAAAATTTTTCCATTGGGACCCATATGTATTGCACTAATTTGGTAACACAGTTGGTTACATATATACATTATGTATTATGGACATATATGTATTTGAGTATCTTTTAAAAGTATATAAAAAAAACCTTGCAAAGCGTAACAGGAGCTCGACTCGCGACAAGGATGGCCACCGAGTGGGGGTTTCAGTGGATGGAAATTCCACATAATCAGGCTTCTCTCTCTTTAAGGAGAGTCCTTAAAAGATATTCCACTTCGATAAAAGGCCAAGACCTGATATATAACCAATAACCTGATAGTCAGAGACAATATAAACGCATGGGTTTAGTAGAAGCAAGCAATCGTTCTACGATTGGTGTTATTATTACTCTGTGGAACACAGTAGATTTTCTTTCCTCGACGCTGCCTCGAAAGGAAGGTTTAAGTTACCAAAAGCTTCGTTAAGCTTTAAAAGTGTTGATTGCTAAATAAAAGCCTGCCTCACAGATTTTCACGACAAATGCATGGTAAAAGTAAATGGTACATGCATGTCGATTCCTGGGTCCAGTTCCTGTGAATTTTGTCACATTTAAAACATAAAGGGGTACACATGACGAATCATATGCTACATCATGTAAACACGTGAGAGAAAAACAAGTATCGAGTGCATTTTGTTGACATGTAATTTTGGCCAGCACCTGTAACACCGCTCAATACTTTCAAGGCAGGAAAAAATTCAGCGAAAATGTTGTCAGATCTCTGTTTATTTTCGTCAATAAACCCGTTTGGGGACAACAGCCGCCCCCAAAAGTTAGAGGGTCGGAAAAATCGGGGCCCAACCTAATGGAGCGCACCAAGAGTATGAACTTTTAAAAGTTGCCTGCAAAGCCTTTTCAGCGGAGCTTGGCATTCAGTCGACTGGCTACAATGCGGTTAATTTTGGGGTAGAGGGAGAATATGTCAATCGTTTTGGCGGTTTTTATTTGAAGAGTACAGGAAGTAGAAAAAAAAATTATTTATAAATAACCGTTCTAAATATTTTCCAAAAGCCTATTCAAAACAGGTCAAAAAAGTAGGATATTTACCTACACAACATTACATAAGTAATTCCAAATTCAATGTATAATTTTATGTACCAAATAAGGGATCATCTCATTGTATATAGGTACTAGAAGATTTAAAAAAAGATAGTACGTCATCGTCGGTATTTTAAAAATTTTCAGAACAGTAGTTGTAAGGTCTGCCATTTTGAAGACATGTTTTGCCAGTGTTTCAAATATATTAAAGTTCAACTAATGACGCGTTAAACAAACTAAGTCTCTTTTGGTTTCGCCATAGTTGGGTAAGAAGTGAAGCAAAACCAGACAACGGGTGTGCGCAGGCAGGTAACAACCTCGAAATCGAATCGAATCGGGTCGTACATTCGAGTCGCAGGCGTGTTCTAGGATCGGTTCGATAGGTGAATGCTGGTAACCACTTGGTATTAAGTGACTGAAATTTACACGCTCGGCACTTTGAATCATCCACGTTCCGGTTTCATGGGCTTAATCAATTCTAAAATTATGTACTTCTTGTAGATTTGTGTAAGTCGTTCCTATAAAGCACCGAATACGAGTATCATAATAATCCATACTAATATTAAAAATGCGAAAATGTTTCATAGTTTGTTTATTTGTTTGTCCTTCTTTACGTCGCAACGGAGAGTGAAAGTGACTTCATTTTTTGTGTCGGAATAGTTGAAAATCCGGAAAAGGGCATAGGGTACCTTTTATCCTGATTAAACAAGAAGTTCCTGTGGGATACTTTCAGAAGTCCACGCGATTCGTGGGTAAAGTAATTTTGTTTGTTTGTAACCACTTAGAGTCTCAATGGCACAACTAATCGTGATGAAAATTGACAAAAAAAGGGTAATAAAATAGTTCCCGCGTGATACTTGAATTCCACGTGCACGAAGTCACAAGCAAATGTACTATCTGCCTGGATTAACGTCGAAGTGATGGTCGTGAGTTACAAAAATTATACTTGAAACCATAACTAGTGGCTCTGTGAGATGTAGACCTCGCGAGTCTGTCTTTGCATAGCTTAAAACTTAATAAATATTCAAGGCAATTTTCTGAAGGAAAAAAACTGTCTTTTTGCTGTAATGCTATAGGACGATGATAGCTCCTGAAAATCTCTAACTAAAGTATGTATTTCTTCATGGATTTATCTTCACTTTGCAATAATCAGAAACGCGATTACATCATTTTGGTTCGAAAGATTTTATTTTCGAAAATACCTCTTTAAAAGTCATATTTTTTTAGATTTTTGTAAATATAAGGTATGGCAGTCTGATTTGCTTTAATTAATAGGTAACAAGAATATTGTTAGTTCTTAACTTGCGTTTTTTTCTAACCTTTTGAAATGAGTTAAATATGTTTTTCGCATTCCTAAACGCAGGGCTCACGCGGAGCGATTACATTTCCGACCCTGTGGCTTTAATATTAGAGTTCCAGATTCTCACACAAGCCACGACCATCAGTTATTTTTCTTCAGTATGCCATGTATCTCTTGGTTCTATTTCGCTATCTCGAAAAAGTGGTAATAAAAACATTCGAAGATACCGTTGTTCTTATTTTGAAATATTACGATATAAGCAACCAAGGCACGTCGGCCAGTAAAGCGTGTTTATTGAAGACGTTTAAATTCTTCGATTTAGTGTGCTTTTTATTTTTATTTACATTTTTTTTAAAGATATTGATTCATTGACCAGCGGGCAGTGACGGAGCGAATCTATTAACACCAATTTCAAAAATATTTTATATTTTTGTTGAAGTATATATCCATAATGATTAAAAGAGGACTCAAAGAAGCAGCAAAGCTCTTGTTATTACTAACTGACCGGTTCTTCTATGTCTAAAAATCTAATCTTCAACGAAAATATTTTAGTGTTTGCAAAAAAGCAAGTCTATAATTCCATACAAAACATAGATGCTACAAGGCAACTGTATCCAGACTAGCAATGAAATCTTTTTGAATAGATACACCTTGCAACGGGTCACTACATACAGCTTTCAACACAAGTATTACTGTTGGCTGTACGTTCTAGCATAGCCTCGGAGGGTTGAGCTATCTGCCGTTTGTTCATACTTGCACATACAAAGCCGGAACATAAAAGCTGTCTGCTTGCATACCGACGACGATTCTTATATTGGATGGTTTGTAACTGGGGCTTAGTAAGATGATTCTAATACGGAATACGTCTAGTCTTGTCTGAAATATACGTAGTATGCACCAGTGCGAATCTATGCACCTAGTATCATGTCTATTTCGTCGTATTAAGAAATCAATACTAATATTGAAAATACAATACAAAAATATTTATTGTCTAAAACAATTGAATTAATATGGTGTAGCCCAGAGAGATTTAAATATATATAGTAATAGGTTATAGAGCGGTCATTGGGAAACGTTTCATATAAACATTTTGATCTCAAAAGTCAATGGTATGTCAAATGTCTTGTACGGCCGCGTGACGTGATGTGACACTAGATTGAGTAACTTATTACCAATTGGTAATCAAAATGTTTGTTTGCTTTGTCCGGTCTATTACTATTAAATGTCTTTGGTGTAGCCATACCGTCTGTCATAGGGGAGCCCTGTGCGACAGGTGTAGGCTCTCTTTCTCTACCGATGATTTTGTTTTGTTTTTTACAATATTGTACCGTAACCAACAGATTTTTAAAACATCTTGGCGTTACTAAGTAGTGTGAATTTGTCTGTTTTGTTTTTGCTTTACGTCGTAACAGAGTCTGAACGACTTGATTTTTTTGCATAGTGGTAGTTAAGGACCCGAAAAGGACATAGGCTACTGTTTATCCCGATCGAATAAGTAGTTCGTCATCATCATCATCACCCGTGAAACGTCCACTGCTGGACATAGGCCTCCTTCATGGTCCGCCACATTGACCGGTCCCGAGTAAGTAGTAGTAATAAGTATTTAGTTACCGTGGAATAATTTATGAAGTCCATTAAGAAGACGAAGTCGCGAGCAAAGCACTTGTAGCAGTTATAAATCAGATAACAAGTCCAACAATTGGGTATACCTGACCTCCACTATTATAAACAGGCGGTATTCCAATACCACCAACCCAACTGAGTACTCGATGGGTTTCCCACTGGGAACCAAACCAGCGACTATGAGTTCAACTGCGTAGTTATTAGAATACGGAGACGGTACACTCGAGAAAAAAACATGTAGGTCTTTGAGGGATCAGATAATCATGCGGGATCTCGCTATTTCAACATCTCAACGATTATATGACACATCTCTGGCCTAGAATAAGTATCGTAAAAAGTAAATGCGTTCAAAAAGAACTGGAAACCGACATCAATTGCCCTAAAAGTTTACTTTTACTAAGGCAAATTTAAGATTTATATCGTTTTCTCATGGATGCCGTTGTCAGCACTGGGTCTTCACGGGAAGCACCACCTTTCAAATAAAAAAAGAATAATCCAAATCGGTTCACCCAGTCAAAAGTTCTGAGGTAACAAACATCAATATTTTTTTTGGGAAGTCGGTAAAAAAGCGACTAAGGGGAAAAATTGAGGAGATAGGCAGCAGTAGAGATGGTTAGTGGCGGTTATAGTGAAACCCATCGTGTCCGAATGCTTGTTCAGCTATTGATAACAATAAGCAATGACAACATTTTTGAAATCGGTTCAATACATTCTAAGATGACCCCGACATACTCATACACTTCTCTTCTTTATTTTATTACTAGAGATATCATCTGTACCTACCTCTACAAACATGTACGTCCGTAAGAAGTACCTTATCCGGAGCAAAATTTTATACGCGATGTAAAACTTGAGCCAGAGAGAATGTAGTGGAATAGAATCTCGATCCTAATAAAGTTTGATGAGAGGGCTAGACCGGGAATCAATGGCGCTCGAGTTACTCCCGGCTTTATGATTCCAGGCACGTGCCTTCGATTTCTGCATGCGAGTAAGTTATGATGATGGATTGAACAAAGAAATTGACGAAATATATATATTTAGAGTACTTTCACTTTTCTTTTACTGCTATTCGATGATTCAAAACATCGACTTAGGTTTGCTTCAGAATTGGTCAGTATACGTTTTATTTGTTTAACGGGAAAGAATATTTTACTGGTTTGTCATTCGAAAACGGATATATGTGGTTCCTTTTCATAGTTTAAGGTACGGAAAATGATATATGATATTTTAATCCCGGTAAATTATTCCATTTTGATAATTTATAAAGTCTACGCTAAGTTTTTTTTTCGTAAAGTTAACATCTCATAATAATCTTGAGCCATTCTTTTACGAGTATAATAACTGATCAAATGATATAGTACGACACTAATTTAAACAGTTAATTATAGCGCGTTTAATTTTTCCCTCGACGCAAAAACAGGGGTGCTATATGCCAACGTCTGTGTGTCTGTAAGTCTGTGGCATTGTAGCTTTCAAACGGATGCAGTTTTTTTACGTGAAAGCAAATTTCCTTGCGAAGGTTCTCAAAAATCAATTCAGCAGTTTGAAGAGTATCAGCTGATTGTAGGCATTTTCGGCATAAAATGGAAATTTTTTCGTTTTCCGAAATTATTGCTTAGTTTAAAAACATATGTTTTAATTTAATTCTCTTGTTTAAAATAAAATGTATATCGCTATATTTTATGTAGAAACAACAACAACAAAGAAATATGATTCTTCAAGAAATACGCCCGCAATGGGAAAAGAAACTTGCTTCCGAGCACAAGGTTCATTATTTCATGCGATAAAGCACGACAGTTTTCAAGCGTAATGCCGGACGAGACTGGTCTAAAATACCCAGCCAAGTGTCTGCTAGCCAATGAATGTTTCGATTGCAAGAAAAATACCTCAGAATTATGAAAGCAAATTTTAACGAGAATCCCTGCTGAACCATGTACCATAGCTACGTATTATAACTATAACTGACAAACAAAAAATCGTCTCACTGATATCCACAGTACTTACCGAGTCTACACTAATGCTAATATTATAAATGTTAAGGAAGAGTCAGAGTAACTTGAGTTTTTGTATATGGATAGTTGAAGAACCGATCGAACAAGTAGTTCCCCTGGGGCCCGATTCTACTAAGTTATTGTAAAGAAACGTAAACGAAAACGTAACGTAAACTACACGAAATGACGTCATTGGTATTCTACTAAAGCCTAAACGACGTAACTGTTCGGCTGACGTAGCGGTTCGATCGCCATTTCGCTGAGAGCTTAAAATCGTATTCCACTAACAATTTGACTTCTATTCTAACGAAACCCCTACGAGAACACGGGGTCCCAGACGTCACAATTAACAATGCGGAATAAGTTAGCTCAGAGGTACTTTTTCACGATCGATGTCCTACGTTTGTTTATTTTTGGTTGAAATGAAATTCTAAGAGGATGGATTGTGCCCAGGATTTATATATTCTGTAAATATAAACCACCGTGTACTCTCGGCGTGAGACTAAGACCACTCCATGGGTGTAATAAAATGTGAATAAGGGAAAAAATATTCAAGAGATGGGCAGCAGTGTCTACCTATGTAACAACAACAACGCCTCGTGGAAAGTCCACGCCAACTGTGATCATGTGTACCACTCTCATCATACTGTGTTTATTGCCACAAAAATGTTTACAATGGCCTTGCACAATCAATACAATCTACACTAGCATCTAAACTAGGCCGAGCCTGTAGCTTAGATGCTAGTTCTCTTTTATTGACACCAGTTTTGCATTTATTATAGCAGTATAGGGGGAGGATTTTCTGCCTCCGTGGCCTAATGGCTACTTCTTGGACTCACAATTCAGAGGTCCAGGGTCCCATTGGGCCTACCTACCTACACTCGGTTTAGCTGGAGGTAGGGCATTGTATGTTTGCCTGGTTAGCTGCCGACAATGTTACCCAAGTCTGCCGCCAAACAGCAGTGTTAATAGCACTGTTGTGTTCAAGTATGAAAGGTAGCAGAGCCAGTGCCTTATTAGCTTTGAGGGGCTTCTGGGTGTGCACTCTTACCACCCAACGGCCTTAACATCACTTAATTATCAGGTAAGTAGAAGGCCAAGTAAACCCATAATACATTTAAAAAATCATTTATCATGTGGATTTATAAAGAAATACACAAGTAAAAACTATATTTTATTATTTAAACATTTTATTTTTACATAGGTAATTGTATTTATTAAAGAAGAAACAGTCACAGTCACATATCATACAAAAAAGATATACAAATATACTTCAATTCATTACTTATTACTAGTAAATGTAATTAAAATGCACAAGGAAATGCACAACCTTAACCTATTAAAACTATAATATTTAAATGTTGAACTCATTTACAGTGTTTTTTTATTATTGCATATTGGTTTGCTAGAAGGAAGTTAATGCTACATTTCTTTTTATAAGATTGATGAACGTCTAACAGTTAAGTTGAACTCAACAAAAGCCTTACCCAAAAATAGGATCGATGGCAGTCACTTCGATAAAAACTAGTACATACATCAATACCTCTAATCTAATGATGACAGGATTGTCTCATAAATGTATTTTTGTTTGTAATTAGAGCTATAAGATGGAATATGAAGTTACTTCATACTATACAGAATGTGAGCACTTGAGCAGGTTCTAGGAACTATGAAAGTTATTTTACCAGCAGAGATTTAGAACCAACGTGGATATTGATTTTATATAATAAAAAAGTGAATATTCCTAATGGTTCCATGAAGTATTTAGTAGCACTTATTTGATACACTGATAAAGTATTTATTTTTTAAGTGTGGATCGGGCAGTTAGGTTAGTCTATTATTTTTATAGAATTGATGGATTTCTCGCTCTACGAGGGTAATAATTCATCATTCTTTACTCTTGATCGCTGACTTCATGTAGGTTTAACACAGTGTGGGCATCAGGTCCAGACTGGCCCCAGGGCAGATCAGGCAAATGCCCGATGGGCCGATCCCCTGGTGGGCCAGTAGGCTGGTCGGTTCCCGAGTCATGGAGCAGTCTGCGCCGATGAATCACCTTTGTTTGATCGTGTTTACAGTACCTCTATCACCACTGGGTTAGCTGTATTTACTTGTGGGGTGTTCTGAACTAGTAGACTGTCGTCGCAAAAAAACTCCAAAACCTCGAACACAAACGAAAAGCAGTTTTTCCCTTTTATCTCTATCAATAAAGGATGCTTCATGGTGATTCAGACATCAATTTCCATTCCATTAAAAAAAGTCTATTGTAGTTTATTATATAGCTTGGAAACGGAAAGGGCCGATTATCTCTATAATGCACGGGCCGATTTTTGGTCCCAGTCCGGTCTTGGCAGGCATCCAGTCAGTCTGCATTGGACCATAATTGTAAAACCCACATCTCGTTGTGTACCTTGAACACAGTTCACTGCACTGAAAGATGCTGAGGGACGGTGCCACCACTGCCCCGGAAAGCATCTACAATCCCAAAGGAAATCTCTGCATGAAAGATAATCTCTGCGCTATTTTAATTATATTGAAGTACGACGTTGTTTGTAAACAATTGTTGGTTAGGTTAGGATTCATTTTTGTTATCTTTAGTGCTCCTTTTTGTGCACCCCAACGCTAAAGTGTTAAGAGCTAAAGTGAGGGCAAGTTCTTGAGACTTCAGTTCTACTTTAGTATGTAGATATTTCTATGTTTTTAAACAATTTTACATAATTTTCCGTATGTATGAACTTAATATAATTGCCAACTCTCAAAAGAGGTTTACCCTTTAAAACTAGTCAAAATAATTAATACTCAAATATATTAATAATAGAACCTCAGAAATTTGAAATGAATGTGACGACTAATATAACATGAACCCATACTTAATTAATATTAATATTGTAATTGCAAAAGATTTTGTTTATTTGTCCATCCTTGACGACGTACCGGAGAGTTAGAATGACTTGATTTATTGCAAAGAAAAAATCCACGCAGATTAAGTTAAGGACAAAAGCTATTATATGGTAAATGCTAAATAATATAGAATTAGTTTAAAAATATTTCGGCCCCCAAAATCTAAATTCTTCCTTGAATTTAGGGGTAGAATCACTATGTTGGCAACCCGAAAAATGTATCAACCACAGAGTACCCAAAAATTTTAACGAGTCGACTCGATTATACTACGATTATTCGTAATCGAGAATAAGTTGTTTGCTAGGTGGGCTTACAGCTACCGTTCGGCTTTCGTTTCGTTTACGTTCGGTATTATAGGTTAGTAGAATACGGTTTTCTAGAACAATATAAACGTAACGTATACCTAATTGCTACGAAACGAATATAGAACTAAAGCTTTTTTAAAATAGTAGAATCGGGCTCCAGAGATGATTCCGTAAATCATGAGGATGAAGTCGCGGACAAAAGCTTTTTTTTATATATATATAGAAGATAGACCAACACTTGACCTCAATCTCACCTGATGGTAAGTGACGATGAGGTCGACGATGTTATGTGTTGGTCTAGAAGGTATTCTTCTTTTGAAGATTCCCAAGTTGTAGCTGTCGGGGAACACGGAAACCGGTAGTGCATTCCATATTTTTGCTGTACGCACGATAAATGTGGAAGCGAAACGCTTGGTGCGAGCTGTAGGAATATCCACAGTGTACGGGTGAAGGTCTGCCGTTCTTCTGTTTGACCGGTACTTGAACGGCGAAGGTGGAATCAACAAAAATAGCTCTTGCGCACACTCCCCAAAATGTATCCTATAAAATACCGAAAGGCAGGCAACCTGACGCCTATGTTCGAGGCTTTGGAACTTTGCCTTATGTAACGTATCGTTGCCTATCAGTCTCATAGCCTGCTAGTATTTTATAAATGTACGAGTATGTATGGGACACAGGCACGAGTATAATGATCGGCTGCATGAGTCCACTGCAGTTCACAACGGACGTTTTAGAAGGGTATTTGCCACGATCACTACGAATGGTGATACAAAATAGACACTGCTGCAGCCCTTTTGATTTACCCTTACTTGACCAACATCTACTGGTCGTGGGGTGATCTTTTTCTAAACCCCTGACCACAAGGATAATCCAACACCACACGCTCAACCAATGACTCACGTATCTCTTAAAAGTATATCACTGATGACTTTACTTCTGTGCGGCGATGTTGTGACATAGCTATTTGTAATGATTATATTTTGCGAATTTGAATAAAATAATAATGAAACGTAAAAATTTAAAGTAACATCTTTGAATTGATTTGTCTAGATGTAACAAATTAGACAAACCCGATTTGCCGGGTGAAACGGCTGGCAGACCGGGCCAAAACAGCCCGGGTTGTTCCCGGCCGAAACTGCCGGGAACAACCCGGGACGGCCGTTCCTTCCGGAACATTGTCTTATCCGGACCAGTTGGCGGACCATCAATCATACAGGGTCGAGGGCTGCCACGATGCCGGTCACACTCACACTAATATCTACACAGAAGTCTTAAATACGCTAATAGAAATGATTTCAAGTCGTTTCTAAGCAAAATGAGGTAGTTCCTAGCTTCAGCAGAAAGCAACGAATTTATATAAGCACGAATGTAAATGTAAATTTTGTGGAAATAAAGATTTTTATCTATCTATCTTAGTTCCTGTTGGTAAGTTACTAGGTCCACTTTCCAATTATGACTTCTTATGTTGTCCCGATTTGTAATGAAGCATGTCATAGAACACTATTATTACTTTCGGCGTTTTATTTTGTGACAGGATTTAAGGTTAACATTTCGTTGAATTTTTATATTATATTTCATGTATCAAATGTACTGAACCCATAGCTTTAGAAGGTTGTACCTTGTCCCTGTGAATAATATTATAGAAAGAAAAAATAATTAAATTAATAAAATAGCATTCACTGTAAGGCAAATATGACTACCAATATTCTATTGGTAGTTCACTAAGATTTCTGTGACTATTACGCTTGTAGGTCTTAACAGACGTGTGTGGGACTTTACACGGCTGTAAATACATAGAACTGTTATTTGAATCCCCAACCCAAGGATTCAAATAACAGTGCTGTGTATTTAGCACACGTGATCGTAAGTGCACGGGTCTTAAACTAAGATAGACCTTAGGTGGTCGCAGTAAGCATTGCATTTAAATAATAATTTAACCGTCACACCTGAATTTGTGACCGTGTTGTTAGAAGAAAAACTCAGAAACGAGTTTTGAGGACATTGAGTGGGTAACTGTTAATGTGTGAATGATAATTAGTTGTTAAAGGTTTTGAGGTATTTTTTTAATTAAAAAAATTATGCTTAGAAGTATTTAATATAAAAAAAGATTAAATGGAAACATTAATTTTCTCATATCGCGGCGTGTGGGGGCTCAAATACCAATATAGAAACCAATATACTGTACGTGTACTATTTTTTAATGAAAAAAAAAAATACATTTATAAATTGCGCTAAAAGTTAAGGTTTCAATTTAACGGGTAGGTGATCAAATACAGACTATCAGAATTGTAGCCAGAGATAAATGACCTGTAGGAACTTACAGTAAAAAATATTTATCAACTTAAAAAAGAAACTATTTTTATAGGATTATTGTGTAGCACAAACTCATGTATCAATTATTATGTAATTACAGCAAACATACAATAACCCTGGATCAGATGTACGTAATTGATTTTTTTATATCAAAGGGATATTGTCTCAGTATATATTGTTTCAGAGTCATACTATTATCACTACCAATCATACCAGTATTTTAAATGCAAATGTGTGTTTGTTGGTTCGACCATCTTTCACGCAGCTATGGAACAACCTGTACCCGTTGTTGTTTGAAAAATGGAACTTTTGGGAAGACAATTCCCAGAAGTTTCGTCGTGAGACTTCACCGGAGCTACTAGGAATACACGCCGGAGAAGAACATATGCTTTTTTTCGGGTAAAATGTTTCCGTGAGGTAATTTTTAAAGTGGACCTCAATGAGTTCTTATCTTTTTTATAATCTTAAGAGATATCAGTTTCTATGCATTAAAAAAGATATATATTTACATTCCCATTGTGAATTATCTAGAAAAATATTGTACAATGAAACATGATTGTTTAGTTTTTGTTGATAGGAAATGGTGTTAGGTTGGGTTTATCATCTTGAACGTGTTACAAATTTATCGCGAGTAGCACATTCCGGATTTCGTATTGGTCAATCACTAACTCTTCTATTGGTACTTTACTAACATAACCTAAGAATCGAGCATGACTATCAAAAATCTCGATCCAAACGAGAACTACGAGAAACAATAATACGCTTCGCATTGCTGAGAAAATGAGGGAATGTCTTTCATTTATTTATACGAAACTCTTTCTGTTCCAATTTCTATATAGATTGTTCCACGAATAGCTCATTTACTAGCAATATTGAGAAGAAACCTCACCCATACGCAGCACCGGCTCATAAATAAGCCCGCGTATAGAATCGACGTGTTTTTTCGACACTCCATTTTCCCTATCGGCACCGTTATATCGCCATCCATCATTTTTATATTAGGTTTTTTGGTTATTGTAATATACTGCCGGCTAGATAATTCAGTGGCTAGAGAAAAATGTGCTCTAGCGGGAATAAGATGCAGTGTTTACGTGAAATTAAGCACAACAACTTTTTTCAAACTCAACATTTTAGGAATTCAACATTTATTTATTTAATAGCTTATATAAGACCCCGATCATTTCATACACATTTTATACTTGTCAGATTTCTTACTGGTGATCAAATTTAAACAAACATTTTTGAAACAAATAATACTCTATATACGACTGCCACACCCCATTCAGAATGGTATTCTGCGGAGAAAGTTAAATAGAATTTCCAAGTCAGTCACATTTTACATATGTACCTTATACTGCACACTCTGACTGGAGATTGTCCCGAAAATCGGCGATCAAATTGCTCCGTGCAGAGCTTTTTACTTTAATATATAGTCTCAATAACTTTTTATAATAAAAAAATCGGATTCATAACAATAAGCCTGATCCCACATAATACGACATAAACCGGACCCCACGGATCATGAGACAACAAACCGATAAGATAGAAACCCAAAATATTCGATAAGGGACTTATTTTTACGAGTACCTTCGAAAATCATCGCCGGCGCGCTGTAGATAAAGAAATAAAGATGGCAAACATTGACCCAGGGCTAATCAAGGAAATTGAAAGGTCCGAAGCCTTCGACCCGTGCAGCGTAAGTGTAGGTACCGTAGAAATTTTTAGTGTCAATAGAAGTGCCATTCCGCTTGTGATTTTGTCATCAATACCAGCGATTTGATTTTTGATCGATTGATTTGCGCTTTGAACATCCACGAGATGTGTAAATTCTGACCTATACGGAAAAAAGAAGTGATCTGACGAAAGCGGAATCGGACGGATGTGTTCCAAATCACATTTATGACTGTATTTACCGCGGCAGTCATTACAATTCGAATTAGATTGTTTAACTATTTTTGTTCATCTGTTTTGCAGAAATTATCACACAGGACCACTTTAATGGTACAAAAAGTGTCCAAATTGTTAATCTAGAATTTTTGACAATTTTCTACGTCCATAGGAACCTATTGATTAAATGTCATCGGTGTGCTATTTACAACTAAACAGTGATAACGGTGACGATCAGCTTTATTTATATCTAAACTTGTGTATCACGCCATATTTGCACATCTTGTTCCTAATCGTTGGATGGAGAATATACCAACAAAAAACTTGCATAAAACAATATGATAATAGTACAGAGTTCTATGTGAAAACCAAGTATAAAAGCAAGCATTTTTCTATATATCGCAACTTCACAAGCGCTAATTTGAAAAAGAAGGTTTTACTTATGCTATGCACGAAAAATAACTGATTCTGACTCTCCGTTACGACGTAATGGAAGGACAAACAAACAAATTCACTGTCGCATTTATAATGCTCGTATGGATGAATATGTCTGTGGTGGGAATAGAAATGTCAATCCTGAGTAAATATGACAAGTCACAAAGCTGTACTACACACCATTTCTATCGACGTTGATGTCAGTTTTCTATGTGTAAGTCTAGGTACCTTTCCGCTACATTGTCTTATCCGGCCATACATCATTTGGGTCCGTCTCACCCGGGCCGGATCGGTTGCCGATAGCCAATAACCCGGGACG
This sequence comes from Carcina quercana, assembly GCA_910589575.2. Classification (NCBI taxonomy): domain Eukaryota; kingdom Metazoa; phylum Arthropoda; class Insecta; order Lepidoptera; family Depressariidae; genus Carcina; species Carcina quercana. The sequence goes on along the minus strand of OU342434.1, from coordinate 3,184,561 downwards.
TTCTCTATTCGTTGCGGGTGTTTTAATAAATCGACGATTTGGGGTCGCACGCCTCCGTGAATGCCAAGTCGCACGCAGCTCACGATCGGTGACAATTCCGATCATGTTTAGTGCGAGATGTTGTTTTGCGGTTGGCTTTATTTTCTAGAACAGATCGTATACACGCAGAATGTTCATACGCAAAACTTTCAAAAGGTATAAACGTTCCGTTCAGGACGATAATATTGAATTCTCAAAATGTTGAACTAAAAAAAACACATACATAATTTATTTTATCATCAACTTTTGAAATAGACTAGCTAGATAGGATAACTAACTATAGGACATCGGATTGTAATGGCGGGGAAAAATATCTATTTTTAGATAATAACGGGCGAAAGCCAGCTATCCTATTTTATCTAATTTTAGTTACTGGAAAATCAATTTAGTATGTAGCTTTTGTCAGCGAAATCGCCTGAACAGAAATCGAAATTTTACATTACAGTTACAAAATGACGCACACCATTGCACTATGTAAGTCCACAGTTGGACATGAGCCTCTTTCATCGATATATCATAGGCGGGTATCGAAGTAAGCCTTCTTGTTACATAGGTAGATGCTGCTTATCTCCTCAATAGATCTCCCGTATACGCCTTTCATGATATAATATTGTACTAAAAATTGTTCAGTCGCACGATTTTTTTTCTAACCCTCTATGGTACATGACTTGGACATTTTTTAACATCGTAAAATTTTACGAAGTGTTATTTCTATTGTTTTAGGTATGCATTGTGACCCATGGTTGCCTCGCGCAGGGCTCCCCGCGGGAATATGAAATTCTCCGTTGAACGATAAAGGAATACGGATGTGATCACAATATGCCTGTATTGATTCTATTCAGGAAGAACTGAAGTCTTGGAACGATTGCGCCAGACACTTAGAATTTTTTTGCTGTTGTATTATATCGAGCTTACGTTAGGTCTGGCATTTAAGAGATATATGATGGATGGATGGCGATCAGATACGACGCATGATGTGCGGAAGATGAAGGAACGGGGCAGCAAGCGTGACAGGTATCGCGCTGCTGTTCACAGAGAATGGGAGGCATGATTGTGGGGATGTTGGGTCGGGGCAGGGTGATGAATGTGTGTGCCAATCACATCTAGCTGGAGACCGGCATGATGTGATTAATACACAAGAGAAATAACGGATGCATGAATGTAAGGGATGTATGGGGCCGCCTGCCGAGTTGCGGAGAGTGGTAAGTTCCCATGACTCGGCAACCAAAGGCGAGAGAGAAATACCGGAGTGGATTTAGCTGGTAAGAATCCAGTATAACCTGGTGACTTTCCCCGAAGCACCGGGTATCTTTTGAAGACTACCACTGCGTAGAAAAAGGTCTGTAATTTTTATAAATTGTAGCGTGTAGTGTGGTCTCAGCATCTATTATTAATCTATAATTAATCTTTAAGCTTCTCCCCTTCGAGATTTTAACCTAAAAAGGGATAGGACGCACCTAGACGGATTTCTCTCTGAACGTCTCTGAAACAATATTAGATTTTGAAACACAAAAACGATATGGTCCATATCATTTCTATTCATTTTGTGTGCTACTGAAATTAATATTGGGCTACGAGATGCTATTTATAATACTCTGTCTCCCCTTCCAACCTCAACGATACGATTGAGACGGCAGAGGTTACAGGGGGGCGTTATGAAATAGGAGAGCAACAGAGAGGTCGTACGAGGGGCATACCGAAAAGATCGGTAATCGAGTACTTTCGATTTAATTAGATTAAAAACTCTTTTTGATGAATAAACACTGGTTAGTTGAAAATCGAATACAATTGACAGAATTAAAAAAAAAATTTTTTTTAAAGAACAATATCAGTTTGAAATTGATAGGTCGATAAAAAAATGGAGCTTACAAGAGAAAGTTTCCGTGCCATAATTTTTTACAACTTTCGACGAGGATTATCTCAGGGACAATGTCTCGCTGAGCTTATATCTATATTCAAGAGTGAAGCGCCTAGCCAGACGACAATATATCGCTGGTATTCTGAATTCCGGCGTGGACGTGCTTCTCTTGGCACCGTACCTTCCACAGGCCGGCCAAAAACAGCGGTTACACCAGAAAATGTCGCTGTTGTGCGCCGAATGATACAGGATGACCGACATATTACATATGAGCAGATTCGGGCTACTTTAGGGATAGGTATGACTGCGATACAAACTGTTTTACATGGTGAACTGGGAGTGAGAAAGCTAGTTTCCCGCTGGGTGCCCCATAATTTGTCCGAAGAGCAAAAGGCGGCTCGTGTCAATTGGTGCCGGTCTACTCTGCAACGCTTCAACGGAGGAAAGTCAAAAGCAGTTTATAACATTGTCTCTGGTGATGAATCATGGATCTATTCATATGAGCCAGAAAGAAAGCATCAGTCGGCTGTCTGGGTCTTCGCAGGTGAGATCAAGCCAACAAAAGTTGTCCGCTCTCGCAGCGTATCGAAGAAAATGGTCGCTTCGTTTGTCGCGAAAACAGGACATGTAGTCACAGTTCCCTTAGAGGAACGGAGAACGGTTACCGCTGATTGGTATACAACGGTTTGTTTGCCACAGATGATATCCAAACTCCGTAGAGGTAACCCGAAACGACGCATAATCCTCCATCACGATAATGCGAGCTCTCACACCGCTCAGAAAACAAGCGAGTTTTTGAAGCAGGAAAACGTTGAATTAATGGATCATCCTCCATACAGCCCTGATCTGAGTCCCAATGATTACTTTACATTCCCTAGAATCAAAGATTTATTGCGTGGTCAGCGGTTTCAAGGTCCAGAAGAAGCAGTGGAAGCATACAAATCGACGATTTTGACCATGTCAACTTCGGACTGGAATTGCTGCTATAATAATTGGTTCGAACGAATGCAAAAGTGCATTAACTGCAACGGAGAATACTTCGAAAAGCAATAAAAATAAATTTAGTTATTTCCTGTATGTATTGTTTTATATTCCCGATCATTTCGGTATGCCCCTCGTACAGGTCGCAAAGATTACAGACTTAGCGATATTTCAAGTTGGCAATAACTTTCAAACATTCTAATATACAATATCACTAGTGGTTTGATAGGGATTCGTCTGTAAATTATAACAATGAGTGTGGAAATTCATACTACACTAGGATTGATCTCGGTTTTGCCCGCGTGGAATCTTCCCTAGGGATCTATCATTAAAGTGACAACAAGTGGTTGGGCTGGTAGTCCATGTGCCAATCAGTCAGTCATTGCAGATTTTAACCCGATAACCAGTGAAGACAAATGAGGTCTCTATGATTTTAGCAAAGTTTGGTCGTATGGTTATTATGGCGTCTAGAAGAGAACAAATAGTTCTATCAAACATAATAAATATTAAAATATCGTTGGTGGTATCGAAATTCCAAAAATATACTGACTAAACAGAAATATCATCATCAACCACATCGACCGGTCCCGAGACACCTGCATTCAGTGACTCCCCGCGACCTTAACCAGGTCGTCGGTCCACCTAGTCGGGGGAAAGCCCGGTAGACGTAAACATAATACGTAGACATAATATAGCATCCATATTTGAATAGGTTTTAGGAGGTATAATATAATAGCTTTTTTCCGCATCTTCGTCTACATAGACTGCATAAACTATCACATCGAAACTCTTTACTGAGAAAGTAAGGTAAGTTATATTCCATGCCATAGGCTACCTTACGTTCTCGTCAAATTCCATCACGATTGGTTGTGCCGTTAGGGCGGCTCATTCATGCATTTAAAATATAGACCACCTTCTAGACCAACACGTAACATCGTCGACCTCATCGTCACTTACCATCAGGTGAGATTGAGGTCAAGTGTTGGTCTATCTTTAATAATAATAAAAAAATATGAGCGTATCGTATCTCTATGAGGAAGACCGTCATTATAAATTATCTCAAGTAAATCCAAGGAACGGCACTCTAGGCGACGCTTCACAACTTGACGACACGATCCGGGCACGTTTGTCGTAAAATTTGACATCGGGCTCTGTTTAATTGCTTTTACGTTTTTCATCCTCACTCCGCACCGCTTCAGCTGAGCTTAAATTAATTATGAAAATCTGGCTTGCTTAGAGAATCATAACCGCAAAATTGAATTTTTAATGTTATTTCAAAGACGTGAGCTTCTAGAGTTCCAACTTTGTGCGAGACAATCAATCAACGCGTTCAAAAAGAACGAACGAATCGAAGTCAACTGTCCCAACAGTCTACAGAATTATTACAGCATAAAAGCGCTAAATCAATTTTGCTAACATTTATATGGGACCACCTCTGAAACAAAAAGAATCATCAAAATCTATTCATAATTGGCAGAGTTATCGCGTAATATAACACACAAAAAACCACAACCATACAGGTGAATTGAGAATCTCCTCCTATTTTAAAGTCGGTTAAAAAGTATGTTTCACAAGCTCTGATATATTTCGTTACCGAACATACACCTTTTGACCACATTTTCACCTAATATTATGTGATGATTTGTGGTTGCCGTTGGTCTATAAAATGCCTTTTAGGGTTCCGTATCCGGAGGGTAACCAACGGAACCCTATTACTAAACCTCCGCTGTACGTACGTACGTCTGTCTGTCAGATCTCACAGAATGTGTATTTCTGTTGCTGCTATAACAAATAATAAAAATAAATTATTTTACATTATAAGTGTCGTAGATATCATCGTGTAACGCTATGTAGGTAGTTTGCGTACAAAATAATTTGCCTACCCTCGGCATTATTTTCAAAGCCAATGTAATGTAGTTGTCTGTACTGGTAATTGAGTCGCTATGAACTCATCGTTTGTACAACCAAGTCGTTTAACCAAATTGATTATGACTGAAAACCAAAATTTATAGCTCGAGGTTGCCGCAAAACCATAATTAAGCACGTGGGTACATATAGGTAGAGAGTAAGTTAAGCAAAGGGGCGCGAAACCGTGGTATATAATCTGAATCTCAGGGGTGTAATTAACTATTGAGTCAGGATTTAAGTTAGAGAGGCTTAGTTACCCTGTCATAATGAAGATGTAACGCCTTACTAGTGTATGGTATCCAAGGTCGGATTGAGGAACGTTTCATACGAATGTACACTCTATTTTAGAAACTACTAGAACACAATACCCGCTACGCAACTCCGTGTTTTAGGATGTTTAGACTTTTTAGTTTTTTGAAATACGAGGGGCATACCGAAATGATCGGGAATATAAAACAATACATACAGGAAATAACTAAATTTATTTTTATTGCTTTTCGAAGTATTCTCCGTTGCAGTTAATGCACTTTTGCATTCGTTCGAACCAATTATTATAGCAGCAATTCCAGTCCGAAGTTGACATGGTCAAAATCGTCGATTTGTATGCTTCCACTGCTTCTTCTGGACCTTGAAACCGCTGACCACGCAATAAATCTTTGATTCTAGGGAATGTAAAGTAATCATTGGGACTCAGATCAGGGCTGTATGGAGGATGATCCATTAATTCAACGTTTTCCTGCTTCAAAAACTCGCTTGTTTTCTGAGCGGTGTGAGAGCTCGCATTATCGTGATGGAGGATTATGCGTCGTTTCGGGTTACCTCTACGGAGTTCGGATATCATCTGTGGCAAACAAACCGTTGTATACCAATCAGCGGTAACCGTTCTCCGTTCCTCTAAGGGAACTGTGACTACATGTCCTGTTTTCGCGACAAACGAAGCGACCATTTTCTTCGATACGCTGCGAGAGCGGACAACTTTTGTTGGCTTGATCTCACCTGCGAAGACCCAGACAGCCGACTGATGCTTTCTTTCTGGCTCATATGAATAGATCCATGATTCATCACCAGAGACAATGTTATAAACTGCTTTTGACTTTCCTCCGTTGAAGCGTTGCAGAGTAGACCGGCACCAATTGACACGAGCCGCCTTTTGCTCTTCGGACAAATTATGGGGCACCCAGCGGGAAACTAGCTTTCTCACTCCCAGTTCACCATGTAAAACAGTTTGTATCGCAGTCATACCTATCCCTAAAGTAGCCCGAATCTGCTCATATGTAATATGTCGGTCATCCTGTATCATTCGGCGCACAACAGCGACATTTTCTGGTGTAACCGCTGTTTTTGGCCGGCCTGTGGAAGGTACGGTGCCAAGAGAAGCACGTCCACGCCGGAATTCAGAATACCAGCGATATATTGTCGTCTGGCTAGGCGCTTCACTCTTGAATATAGATATAAGCTCAGCGAGACATTGTCCCTGAGATAATCCTCGTCGAAAGTTGTAAAAAATTATGGCACGGAAACTTTCTCTTGTAAGCTCCATTTTTTTATCGACCTATCAATTTCAAACTGATATTGTTCTTTAAAAAAAATTTTTTTTTTAATTCTGTCAATTGTATTCGATTTTCAACTAACCAGTGTTTATTCATCAAAAAGAGTTTTTAATCTAATTAAATCGAAAGTACTCGATTACCGATCTTTTCGGTATGCCCCTCGTATATACTTTTATTTGAAACTTTAAAGGCAATATATTTTTTAAAACAATTGAATCATGGTCTTCGGGGAACGACCCAATTGAATGAGGGTGGATAAGGCGCAGACTTTCAACCTGAGGGTTCTGGGTTCGAATCCAGCTGTGTACCTATGAGTTGTTTTCAATTCAAGTACATTATCCGATTGCTTAACGGTGAAGGAAAACATCGTGAGGAAACTTGCACACTCCTGAGAAGAAATTCAAAGGTGTGTGTGAAGTCTACCAATCCGCACTGGGCCCGCGTGGTGGACTATGGCCTATACACTCTCTGTAGGAGAGTAGGCCTGAGCCCCTGCAGTGGGGACGCATATAGACTGTTGATGAGGAACTGCCTTACCAGTGGAAATTCCAAAATGCAATTTATGACTGTAGGTAGGTAGTCCAACTCATTTATTCGACACGAGTCGTTCTCATGGATCGCCATGCAAAAAATTTGCAAGAGACAGGATGATTGGTAATCGCATAGACATGTTGGTGATACACAGACATTAATGACCGTTCCCTGAATTGAAGGCTGTTTCTGAATCCGAAACCGGACGGCCAACTAGTAAAAGCCAATTTTATTTTTAATTGTACATTAAACGGGTTTGCACTTGGCCTTAATATTACCTAATGTAAAGAGACTATAGGCTCGTTGGATGATAAGCGTGCGCCCCCAGAAGTCTCAAGCTAATGAAGCGCTGACTCTGCTACCTTTAACGCCGGAACACAACAGTGCTATTAACACTGCTGCGTATCAACGGACTTAGGTAGCAAAACAAATGTCTTACCATTAACCAACCCGAGTACAGCCATGAGACCACGGAGGTGCTCAATTATTATTGTAATCTATTATTAAAATATATACTCCTAGCCCATAAATTTCTTCATCTTCTTCATAAAAAAGTCTAAAACAAAGACTTTTACGTTAAAGTAAATGTATCCAAAACAGAAACCGAGAAGTTAAACCCTAAACACCATTATCTGGACAATGCAAAAATAAATTACAAATACTCGCGGCACAGTAAACAATGGGACAATACAGAATCCAGCGCGGGCCCACAATAGACGGCAAGGTGGCCTAACGCGTGAGGCGACTACTAATTCACTAATTGGGTTATCCTGCACCTATATAATTACACGTATAATTACAGGCCCGGGCCCTTATTGCTGCCCGCGAACTGCCACGCGCGGGCCACAAACTGCCAACGTTTACCCGGCCCTGTGGACATAGTATTATACAAGCATGTGTGTTTGTTTAGTTGCTCCAGGGACGTGTAAGTTGAGGTAATCTAGATTATAAACTCGGTCTCCGAGTGTTGATTTAGGATTTGAGCGTTGGGCGTGATGTCTTGTTCACTTTGTTGGTTTCAGTTGAGTGTAAAAAAAGCTTTAAAAAGTAGAAATGATTAACAACGAGTACCCGTTTTAGACGGTCTTACTTTTCCAGCGGAATCTTAAATGTATCAGGAATAATAGCATACCACGCGGATCAAAGTCAGTGGTACACAGCACGTGGGCAACTGAATTGGCGTATGATATCATCATCATCAGCCTATATACGTCCCCACTGCAGGGGCTCAGGCCTACTCTCCTACAGAGAGTGTATGGGATATAGTCCACTACGCGGGCGCAGTGCGGATTGGCGGACTTCACATGCCTGTTCAAGACATGCAGGTTTCCTCACGATTTTTTCCTTCACCGTTAAGCAATCGGATAATGTACTTAAATTGAAAAACAACTCATAGGTACACGGCTGGATTCGAACCCGGCACCCTCAGATTGAGAGCCCACGCCTTATCCATTACGCCACCGACGCTTGCGTATGTATGATATTACTAACACTAATTCTGGGACATGCAATAAATGATTTTCCTGTTTCCTACACAAAAATTAATTTTCGCTTTTGCGTTGGCCCAAAGCTTTGCCAGCGTGGACTTAAATGTGGCAAAAAAGGAACACACTTTCACATTTATAATATTATTTCAGATGCTATGGGTCTAACGCATAGCTTTAGTCGGGCGTCGTTTGACGTTCCGTAAACACACCCTCCAGTACCGCTCCCACACCTCAGGAATAGACTCACTCATACGTTAGACCTGTAATTTTGCTGTAGAGGCTTGTTTATTGCATATGCGAAATTTTATACTAGCCTTAAATAACAAAACAAAAGTCTTAAAGAACGAAATTATTAACATATAGGTATAAGCTAAACACAGCTAAAAAAACGACTTTGCCCCTAAGTTCCTGCTCACTTTGAAGTAGCTTATGTCGCCGTGGCGTGATATACGCATCATGAGCCAGAGTACATTAAGTTGTGATTGGGAGGGAATCCTTTTGTAATGTTGGACGGCTGTCTAATTTCCCAAGAGGGCGACGTATTAGCTATCTAAAGCACATCTCAAGAAATTGGGTCGCGTGTTCGGTTCTTTATATTTCGTTTATTATTTACAAGTCGGAAACTTATTACAATATCCATTCAATTTTACTAATATACCCTTTGACTTTATTGTGATATAACAAATTGATCTCATCAAAGCTGCTTATCCCGAAGTTTCTTCTAATAATGAGGACTTTAATTTTATGCAATCATGAAAAGACAAAGGAATGTTGCGGACAAACAAATTACTATGAAAGCTGCCTTCAACTCCATGTCTTCCCATGGATGCTGTTAAAGAGAACAACGCGTAAAATTACTAGAGTTGGTGAACGTCTGCCTAACCTTTCATCATCATTATCAGCTTATGACCGGTGCCAAGCTTTATCAGGTAATAGGGGACGGCCCGGTACATGTTTCTTGTTAAGTGGTCGACGGATCTCAAACACTTAACTCCTCCTGTGGCTATCAATTGCTGAAGAAACTAAACTGCCTGCGTTATTGTCCAAACCTCTCATTAACGATAAATAAACAAATAACTGACGTATTGGCAAATTACAGCACCATCAAAGTTTAGCATGAAAAGCTAAATGCAGGGGTGCTGCATTTGTGCCAATCTTTCAATTGATCTAAGTCGAGCTATAACTGGAAATATTCTCTTTTTAAATAGTTACCCTTACTATACATACACGTTTAGATACAATAAATATCCAAACATAGCGGATGTTGATTTACATTTGTAAGAATAAATGCCTGCGTACTTGCACATGTACATTTCAAGTAAACGATAAAAGGGCTGTTCCTCCAAGGGGAGACAAAATCAGCGCATTTCTTCTTTTCCTTGTTTTGTCTCTCCGGTGTAGTGCGGTACATCCGTCTTCTACACGTGTTCCTGCCACGCATCGCGCCTGACAAAGGCAACCCTGTTTTTATTAAAAGCTGTTCTTTTATTGCCCGACTACGTCTAAGATAAAGGGAGGGTAATGATTTCCCATCTTATTTGATTGATTGTATTTTAGTGATTTATAAAAGCCTAGCCTTAGATTAATAAGGAACATTTATAATATAATATAAAATGGAAAAGTCCTAAGAAAATAATGCTCCGTAATTATCTTTCATAGTTGATTTAAATCGCGTTATTTAATTTTTTTATTTATGTAATGAAAATTTTAAAAGTAGTTATATAATTGAAATATATCACTACTTTTAAAACACACGTAACCAAAACACCCGAGACCGAGAATTTTTTTCTTAAAAAATAATTTAAAAAGTATAAATGCCATATTTCCATAACCCTCAATATATTTTTTATTATTTAGCAAAAATAAAACTACATTGAAATTAAATCTCGTATTATTCTTGTCTTAATTATAGTTAGATTATTTAGTCGAACCTACACGGGAGAAGAGTACACTACTATCTCTGTAGAAGAGTAGGCCTGAGCCCCTCCAGTGGGGACATATATAGGCTGTTGATGATGACACGGGAGAAGTTCTCGTATTCCAACAGTCGGACCACGCGGTCTCAGAAAATGATAGACAAAAAAAATCCGCTAGTTGTAGTATAAAAATTCAAACTTAGTTTCTGTTAGTGTCACCTAGCCTATAACCTACGGAAGAGCACGACGCTTCCAAATACGTCTCATAATTGTTGCGTGTATCTTTGAACGATTACGAGTAGGAGAAAAATAAAACCGACACCTGATATTCAAAAACTTTGGCAGAAAAAGTTGACAATATTTTGTCAGAAACTGTACTGTGCAATATAAAGTCTATCTGATTTTACTATTTGCTATTCGCTAGGCAGTGTTTATAGGTCCGTGTTTATGTAGGTAAACACTGGAAAAAGATATCAAAGCCCACCATGACACAGCGCAGTGCGTTATTGCCGCGTCGTTTCACAAATACACGTCAAGAGGAAAGTGGAAATAATGCGGAGGGTATATTATAAGGTCCCGTATAACTATACGTTACAAATAAACGAACGTTACTTTAAACTAGTTCATTAACATCTGTTAAACTTTTTGCAATACTTTTACCTGGGAACGTGCACCAACTTTTGTATGGCAACCAAGCCACCAAAGTTAGACGTCTAAAATTTCTGCTTCTTGTAAATATAGATGGCGGCAGTGCGTGCTACTCGTACACCATAGCTTTACGCAAGATGAAGACTGAAGCGAAATACTCATCATCTTCAGCTGCTGGACATAAAACTACCTACATGGTAGCAACATTGACCGGTCCCGAGTCACTAGCACCCAACGACTCCCCTCGACATTTATCAGGTCGCCGCGTCGGTCCATCTAAATAGGGGGACGGCCCGGTACACACATAAATGCTACATACAGCATACGGGCAAACTACATACAACGAGTTCGAATAAAGTTGGAAAACTCCCTACATTCTAATATCAACCATCAGCCCAAAAGGGTTACAACATAAATTATAACAAAATAGTTTCTAAACTTTGCAACGCGAATTCCGCTGAAAGCATTAGTTTGCGTTACGGTCCGACGGAACCCTGGAAACTCTGCCGACTAATGGAGCCAGTCAATTACTTAAGACCGAAGCAACTCGATCATAAATCCGGGACTATCGATCAAAGTTCGCCCGTGACCGGTGCGGCTACAGTGTGCCCCCTTAAATAGATATGGTAGCTCGAGGATTGCCGCTGTCTTGAACAGAAACAGTAATTCGGTTCCATACAAATTTATTGTATACTAGCCGCCCTTGCACCGATCGGGTACAATGTACTAATAATAACTCGATTTCCAAGTAGCGCTTTAAGATAAGAAATACATTAAAAAATCGTGTGTACTCCATAGTTTCGAAGTTCATTATCGCAAGGGTCGCAATATTGACGTACGTTGTCTTGATGGTGTTCATTTAAATGTGCATCTTTTATTGTAGCAAATAAAATTATATTTTGCATGATAAGATCTTAAACAGTGCGCGCCGCGCCGTGTCGGGTCGCATTACTTCTCGGTATCTTAAGTCTGCTTAAGGCTTCACTTTAGCCGCACTATAAATACTCATCTCTCGTTTTGTAATCCAAAAACTTTCCAACAAGTTCAAAACAAAACAAAAGGTTTTCTCGAGGCGCATAACTTGTAAAACAAATTGTAAGGCTCAGACCGACAAGCCGTCAATCCTGAAGTTCTGAAATCAATGTCCCGAGGGAGAACACCGCCTTTCTATATTGTGGACCGGGTCGCGCTCGACGCGTGATTGATTTATTTCACCCGATAGATTATGTTCGGTTGGTTAGTTTTTTGATAGTGACATACTCCACTACTTGTTAAGTCTGGATCAAGTGAGCTTCGTCAGCATGTCATAATAATCAGGTATATAAATTCACTGGAAAATGAGGACATTTACTTGGCCACCACGCTTGGCAATCGGCTTACTAAATAACTAAATTTATGAAAAAGTTACATAAAGTAAACTTAAAAGTGTTTATTTCTTAAATAACTTTTACAGAGTTTTGCAGGGGCCTTCCAGAAAGTAGTCTTTCGACACTTGTGTTGGAAGTGCACCGCCGCTCATTAAATCTAGGAATTTGGACGATACAAATAGTCAAGCTCTCCGTTGCTGTATAACCCTGTATATCAAGGAGGGTGTAAAAGTTTCCGATTTTTTAATGCACTATGGCTTCGCACTTGACCGTCATGTATGAAGGCATGATAAGGCATAAACATGCTTCCATGCTCGCCCAGGATCATCAAGTTAACAAGGCGCTCGGTTTCTGTGTTATCTTTCTTTCCAATACAGTTGCATTCAACATGGTTCAACAGTGCTATTAATTAACAACATCATCAACAGCCTATATATGTCCCCACTGGAGGGGCTAAGGCCTACTCTCCTACAGAGAGTGTATGGGCCATAGTCCACCACGCGGGCCCAGTGAGGATCGGCGGACTTCACATGCCTGTTCAAGACATGCAGGTTTCCTCACGATGTTTTCCTTCACCGTTAAGCAATCGGATAATGTACTTGAATTGAAAAACAACTCATAGGTACACGGCTGGATTCGAACCCGGTACCCTCAGATTGAGAGTCCGCGCCTTATCCACTGCGCCACCGACGCTTAGTTAACGCGCTTAATTAACAACAAAAAGACCTAATACAGAAGTACCTACTTGTTAAAAATTTCGGAAAAAAAAGGTTCTGCACATGAGCAGCTCTAATAGCAATGAATGAGCTATCTACGACGAGAGCTGACATAATCACCAAGCTTAGCAGGCGGGTATAGTGATCGCAGTAGATGTCAGTGGTAAGCAAGTGAAGGGTGCCCGCCCCCTGTCATTAAAAGGCGGTTGGTTCTATTCCAAAGTTAAAACCACGCACTATTCATAATTATTTTTTTCGTCTGAATCAATCCAATAGCAAATCAAAGTAACTGGCAGGAAATCAAAGACAATCTTTATTTGGCGTAAGTTTCTTCCCCTCGGGATTCTCTAATGCGCATTGACCGGCCGTCCCTCGTCAAGATCGGACGTCTCGAGGAGCATGTGGCAATATACCTAACGTATTGCTATTGTATCAATTACTTTGAGCCGGAATAATTTAGGAGGTCCCGGTATGCTGTCTTAAATTCAATAAAAATTTTAACCACCTCCGTGGCCTAATAGAATACAATCCCGAGGTCCCAGGTTCGATTCACGGGGTACCTATAGGTACTCGGTTTGGTTGGTGATAGGGCATTTTCAATAAATAAGCATCGGTATCGCAGTGGATAAGGCGCGGACTCTCAATCTGAGGGTACCGGGATCGAATCCAGCCGTGTCACTATGAGTTTTTTTTTCAATTCAAGTACATTATCCGATTGCTTAACGGTGAAGGAAAACATCGTGCGGAAACCTGCATGTCTTGAACAGGCATGTGAAGTCTGCCAATCCGCACTGGGCCCGCGTGGTGGACTATGTCCCATACACTTTCTGTAGGAGAGTAGGCCTGAGCCCCTCCAGTGGGAACATATATAGGCTGTGGATGTGATTAATGTAAGGGCATTTTCTGTCCGCCTGGCTAGCTACCACCATGTAACTAAGTCTGTCACTAAACAGCAGAGTTTATAGCACTGTTGCGTTCCGGTATGAAAAGTAGCAGAGCCCGCGCTTCTTTAGATTGAAGCTTCTGGTGCGCACGCTTACTATCCAGCGGCCTTATCGTCACTTACCGTCAGGTGAAATATAGGCCAAGTGCTAACATAAAATGCTGATTTGTTGATCTTGTTGATTTTACCATGTAAAAGTTGTTAATTTCGAAATCTATAAAAGTAAATTAACATGGTGTTAATATTTTTTTGTTTGACCTCAGGTTCATTATTAATCATATTTTATAAATTATGGTAATGTAATTATTGTGGGACAAGAAGTCAGTTAGTATTGATTGTTAGTATTGGGTGGTTTAATAAGCGTTCTGTGGCAAAACAGAGCTACCAGTTTTATGTAGTAAGGAGGCAAGTTGTTGGTCTCTCGTGATGCCTGTAACGTTGATACGGGTTTGTAAACAGTATAAACACAATACCAAAGTATGAACCGTGTAATAAAGCTGAGAGCGAAGTTTCCCAGGTCGGTTCCCACCCTAAAACAGTCAGGTCGAAAACTATGTCTGAAATCTTACCCCGCGTGAGTTGGGGCATAATTTGAACAAGTTCCGAGATAATCCTCAAACTTCCCTGTGTTGAGGTACGGCTTAGTGGCAGGGAATATTTCAAGTTTTTTCAACAAAAGGGTCGGGTATTTTTAACTAAGTATGTAGTATGATGTTTTTAGATGAGTTACATCTAGTTAACATCTATCTAACATCTACACACTAATTAATCCATATACTCCATACTATTATAGTAACTGCGAAAGTGGAGTGTTGTTTATTTCTTAGTTTGCCCTTCCTTCCCATCATTACAGGAGGTCAGAAACTTGTATAGGGATGGCTGGAAGGCCGGAAAATTCCACTTTTCAACCCGGTAGAATACGTAGTTCCCCTGGGATACTTTCCGAATTACACGCGAAAGAAGTCGCGGGCATAAGCTTGTATTAAACAATTTAAACGACTTTTAAATCTGCATTTGTATTACTTTATAATGTTGCCATTAGAACAACGAAAAAGCATTTTCGCAGATGAAGTTACGGCCAAAATCAGACTCATTTTGACACATAAGTAGGTAGGTAAGTTCAAATCATATTTTTTATGTTATACAAAAACAACCTCCCCCAATTCCTCTATAGAAGATTAAAATGGCACACGATCTAAGAACGTCGTGTCAGCCCGCGATCTCAGGTCGATCGTCGTTCCAATCAACAAATATTTTTCCTAATAGCGCGTCACAGTCGCACAGTGGTCCCCTCTCACCTGCCACTCGCCTCAAAAGGAAGAACGTTCCGAATCAATCGAGAGAGAAAACCCCGATAATATAATGGAATTGAATTATCGCCGAGATGAAGACGAGATGGGGGATGCGAGTAGGGCTGTCTAGAAAAAATTTCTTTGGCGTGATTATTTAAAGATTTTAGAGAAAGGCTAGAGGAAAACCGAAGGTTTCTGGTGAATTTAATGTGAAAATTTAAATCAATCCCATCGATTAAATTGTTCAAAGGTCGAACAAAAAATGTAGCTTTTTATTTAATTTATTTAAAGCAGATATACATACATATTGTTTTAATCTTATTAAACTGTAAAGTCATTTTGCTAGCTAGGTTAACGCTTTTTTCATTTATTTTAAATACCTACTTTAAACTAATACATGCTAACTTTACAATCTACATCTACACGTTTCGATAACAGCGACCAAGGAAACATTTAATAACATGGGCTTCATATATTTATGACATCTTACTGCGATCATCAACAAGGTTGCCGTGCGTAGTGGTGATAGCAAATCCGTTTATGGTAAGACCAACGTTTTATTACGGTAAGACAAGACATTCAATAGGGAAGCTCATGCCCATCAGTGGTCTTCTGCAACTGTTGATTAAATGACCCTTACAAATGTAGAAATTTTAAAAGAATTGAACACAACACATAAAACTGAAGTCTGTTCAGAACAACCTCAGAAGAAGGGTTGACAAAATTAATTTTATTGCTTTACAAATTATACATATATTAAATGTAATAAAATATTTTTAAAATTTACTTTCTGATATTGTTTACATTTTTATAAATTATACATGATTTAAATAAATAAAAAAATTAAAATAAATATTTATCTGTTTATGTTTTATTTTAAAAAAGCTGGCTCGGTAGGAAATAGCAACGAACATATCTAAAATAATTGGGTATCTATGGTTGACTAAAACTCAAAATAAATATATCGTTTGTTGCTAAATATATCGTTTTTTAAATCTTATAATAATTTCTGATAAAGTATTTATGGGAATACTTTTTCAAATAAAGTACATGTACACGAAATAAATCAAATAGTTTTACTTGAAATAAATGCATAATACATGATTATCTACAATGATCTACGCGCGGACAAGTATATCGCGGGCGGGATAGTTGTAAACATACGTGTAAGAGCGAGACGCTTGCAATGGGAATACTGGGCCTTAACAGAACATAATTCTGACGTCACTCACCGTCTTTAAACAGCCTTTGCCTTTTATGGTGGGCATCGCAGACTCACTTTTCACCACGGACCACATAGCACTTTGCTTACGCGTTCCAAAGGCACTGCCGCGGAGGGACCGATCGCAAGACTGAGTTTATCTATAGCTATGAATCTACATCCGCACCACGAGGAAGTGACAGTTGAATTGAAAACAAACGAGGCAGAAACGTGAGTAGTTTAAAAGTGTTTGTAAAATTAAAACTACCCGCGTTTTGACATCGTTTCGTAATCGACTACACAAGCCCAACGCTGGATGTGAGACACATATATTTGTATATATGTCGACATTTGATTGTATTTTATCCTACCACCAACAAAACAGAGTATCGACAGGTAATCTTACTGGGAATCGAACCTGAACCTCTTGCATTCTGAATCCAAGAGTGTTGTTTCATAGGTAGACGCTGCTGCCACTGCTGAACTTCTTCTAAATGGTTGATCCTTAGTCGCCTTTTACAACATCCGCGTCATGATATGTGGTAGACTTATTCTAAAGCTAACACCACACGGCCTAGTATAGTTTAGTGGTTTATATATCGCAAGTAATCGATGTCGCCGCGAACAAACTGAGGAGATTACGAGTAATTTTTAATGTTGAATATCATAGATATATGAGCCTTATTACCCGACTGCTGAGGAATAAGAGGGATGTGTATGTTTGTTGAAAGTAAGCTATAGTTGTGTGACTCAAAACCACGCTAATATTCCAATTTACATGTTCAGTTTTAGCCGGTGAATAGGAAGGGGGTGAAATTTTAATAAACTGTTGTATTACCTAATTTTCTTGAAATTTAATTTTCCATATCCAATAATTATTTAATTACTTCTTTTATGACGTAGTCGGTCTGAAAGTTACCACATTGTCATAATTATGACAGCTATGTTTGTTTGATTCTTTAATTTCACATATAAAATTAATAATGTGATGTAAAGCTACTTTAAGAAATATATTTTCAAATAAATTTGAATGATTTTCATTAAAATTAGTAGCAACCCTAGCCAGAGAGGAAAGAAAGACGCTCGCTCTCTGCGGAAAGAGTCAGTAATTCGATTGTATTCTGTAACAATTGGGGGAAGCGGTATCGAGTGGGGGGATGTTTGCTCCCCCCTTCAATGTAACGCAATAACAAAAATTGTTATAGATCTTCTTGACTTAGCAACAGGTCGGTGGTAGCTGTGGAGATAAGTTAACTATAAAATAACAATCGATGTATCTGGGATGCGACAAAACACAACGAAGCGAGAGATAATAAAATGGCTGGAAAATACGACTATAAGAAAAAGATATTTGTACTGATTTGATCATGTAACAACAACATCTCAATGCGATTACCAATCTGACTGCAAAGTGAGGTGATTAAGGCAACTTCCCTCTTCGACAGTCCGACATGCAGGGCTAACATGGAGGCCAGCAGATATTGACATTCTTCATAACAAAATGGCGTGACAAAATTATCTCGCGGCGTTCATGTTAGCCCTTCTTGTTATCTAAGACGCTCGTGTCATCATCATCTTTTGAAGATGAAAGACCAAAGCCGATCGTAAGTAAACGGAGACCACTTATGCAGACGAAACAGATGGTTTGGTTAGACGTGTTATTGAAACAAAAATGAATTTTTGATCAATTGTTATGTGAAAAATAACTTCGTTATGTGAAACACTTCTTATCTTCTAGTATCTACCCTAGAGATAAGAACGCACGCCCGAGGGAGTAACTAAGTGATTATCGCCTATCAGTGAATCTTTGTGATTTTGGATTGTAATTTAAACTGATGGAAATTAGTGCATGACGCAATAGGATAGAAAAACATATTGAAATAGTAACACATGTTTGCTAATATCTACATGAAATTTTTAGGCTTCACTTTTAACACGATCCTTCTAGGAGCTTATTATTCTAGTATGTATACTATGCTTGTGTTGCCGATTAGGTTGTCATATGTGTAAATAGGGCAGCATTAGTAAAATATAATCACAACGTATAATTCGAGCGGTAAGATACCGCTGATCAAGAGACTCCGCTGATCAGAAAACAATTTTTGAGCGTGTTTTTGGGCGATAATACAAGGTACAAAAACTACATTTTTTGTATACATTTTCACTTTTAAACGGCACACAGCACATTTCATCATATTTAACTCCTATTAAAATCTGTCGTCGGGAGAAACACAGAAAAACAACAACAAAAAAAGATTATACAATCAAACATGTAGGTAGAACGCACTTACCCCACTCAACGTTTTGATATTGTGCAAAGCATCTTGAGCTTTCAGCGCCGCTTTGCGCGTGAAAAACGTCACAAAACAGCACCCTGCAACAAACCACATGCCATACGTCAGACGAGACATTCACAACAACGGACACGGGGCGTCATAACGCACCAGCTGTCAAAGTGAATCTTGACCAACTTTGACAAACTAAACAGCCTTGTCACTCTAAACGAAAAAAAAGATCAGTTAGAAACCAAACTAATCCTTTCGTATATTGGGAGTGACAAAGTAATTCAGCTTGACAAAGAAGTTCAGGGTTCCCTTTAGCTGATCGCACCTCACAACGGACATTACATTATAAGGGACGTGACACTTATAAACAGTAATCAAGCTAAGAGATTAAAGCGAGACCACATTATCCCAATGCCCCGCTGAGCAAGCAGGTCAATGTATATGTCTGTAAATACGTACTCTCGAAATATTATTGTGCTAGAGCCACGAGCATGGACTAAGCACAAGCCGAATTTACATATCTTTTTAAATCCGCATTCACCACAATTCTCCTGGGGCATGTTTCATAAAGTGTCAATTCGTAATAAGCCCACAAATGCCATGTAATTTCGCCCATAGTATCCGTTGATTGGTCGAGAAGTCGAAAATGACTGACATTTGTCAGTTTATTACGAATTGTCTTTTATGGAACAGGCCTCTGCTGTTTTATAACACTGATCTTAGCCAGGAAACTCCGTATGGTGAATGTCATGTAAAGAATCCTGACCCATTGTGACAAACTAAATAACCTTGTCACTCTGAATGAAAATTAAGATCAGTTAGAAGACATACTGATCTTATCTTTTATTCTGATTGACATTTTGACAAAGTGGGTCAGGATGTCTTTTGGCCTAGCGGATGTTTGTACTCCTCCCTCAAAGTTTAGTTTTTAACTGATACTATCGCGTCTGCGCTTACAACAGATTTGTATGAAGAATGTCAGTTTCGTAAACGTCCCGTTGCGCTGCATAATTCTTCATACAAATATGACGAAACGCGATAGTATCGGTTAAAAACTCACACCAGAGGTACTGTTTGTGTTAGACAATGTGGTCCCGCCATTAGATTTGTCACGAGTTAGTAGCAAGCCAACAATCAAACGACAAACAGTTGGACATCAGATTTTTTAAGCAGTAACATACTAGACGGTGCACAGTTTCCACTTGTGCACTACGGACAACGTAATGCTGCGATTACCAGGCTGGATTAAAGCTTCAACCTCTAATACAAAAAGATCACTCGCTCGTTTCTTTTCCTCCATCTTCCTTTAACTTCTCTGATCTCTTCGTCACTCCTAACGAATAGGAAAAGTCAGATTACTGTCCAACTTTTAGTCGTTCAAGTGTTAATTAAAAAAAAAAAAAGAACCGTCAATCTGAAAACTTTGAAATCGAACATTATTTGAAAAATATGTATTTTGTATTAATAATTGTATTAATAAATTTGGTGACGTATTAAAATATAATATTATTTAAAAAAAAACTATTTTCCTAACACCTCTTTGTCAGTTGTCATTAAACAATGCGAAATTGGTAGTGGTAGAAATATTACATCGTTTATAGATTGATGAAATTTAACTACCTAACCCATAAAAGTATTGCTATATCTGAATGGAGGCTCGATGGTTCGATATAGAATCGTCAAATCGGGGATCCGTGACACTTGGCATGGATCTTGGGACTTATTGACACTCGCGCCCGGGCGTCAAGTGTCAATAAAGACCACGCTTTGTGACAGATGGCCACTAGGGCTCCGGTCATGGCCGATCGTCTATCTCAAGAGTTGTTCGGGTGATATTGCTTCTCAGTTAGGTACCATTGTTAGGACGTTTTGGAAATGGGATTTTTGAAAACGACGTTTTGAGAGACCTTTGCGCAGTAGGGGTTCCGAACCATGCAAAGACGTGTACAGGTATTTGATGAGATTTATATTACCTTGAAATAAGGTTCGTTTTCCTGACCGCTGAACTAAGTTTGTTGGCAAGGTATTTTGATGATTTCTCGCAAACTATACAAGATGTAGACCTTGTTCAGGTTTTCCTGTAATATTTGTATAAAGTCCTGCCTGCTGTTATAGCTTACACGAGGATTATTTTAACATTCTATTTAGTAATAAAATCTGTTTAAGAATGTTCCAACAATGCCCTTTCATACGATACCCCGCTTGCACCTAGTGGCTCCACTTAGAAATTTTAGCCAACCTATTTTTGCCTCTTTTTAAATAAAATTATTTTCGCGATTATTTCAATACAATTGTTCAATTAACATTTCCCATAACTATTCCAAATTTCAAGTCGATTTGCTTCAGTAGTTCCTAAGATAATCAGCTGTGACAGGAAGACGGACGGACAGACAAACTAGAGTGAGATTATAAGGCGTCCGTTTATTATCAGATGTTGGGAGCCCAAATAAAACAAAATAATTTGAATGACTTAAGTAACGCAGCATTTTAGTTAAACTAAATTAACTCAGGTACACGACTACACATTGCATTGCGTACTCTAGAGAGCACTGTCCAAGTCTAGAGTTAATTTTGCTAATTGCCTACTAACATAACGTGGTAGGCATAAAGGCTAGCCGAACGCACGACAACCCTGATAATGCTCGGAAACGATCCCCGTTTGAAACCAGTCATTATGCTAAAGGCTTTCCAATAGCATTGACAACTAGATGCCATAGTGATGAGCACTGTTTTCTGAAAGGTTGTGGGCCTAATCTAAGCTCTGAGTGATGCTTTGGTTGCTGTACCGACACAGCTACGCTTTTATTCGTTTATTCTATTCGTTCATCAACAGCCTATATATGTCCACACTGCAGGAGCTCAGGCTTGCTCTCAGAGATAAAGAGTGTATGGGCCATAGTCCAACACGCGGGGCCAGTGCGGATGGGTAGATTTAATATAACCTTTGAATTTCTTCTCAGGAATGTGCAGGTTTCCTCATGATGTTTTACTTCGCCGAAAATGATGATTTTTATCCGGCGTACATAAAGATCTTACTAGGGGGCGCCAATTAAAAAATTGTATAAATGTACGTCATGTAGAACTTGATTAATAAATAAGGAAATACAAAACTTTAACAGGTTAACATGGAAGATTCACGATTAATAAATAACATGACATCAACAATAAACAAGCTCATTCAACGTTGAAGCAACGGTTTCCGTTTACGTGTACAGGTCCAGACTCAGGTAGATTTTCGGGGGTAGTCTAAAAAAATACCATAAAAAAACCAGGAGAATTTTTAGGGGTCCTCCAAAAAATTCAACGACAAATTTAAAAGCAATATCAAGTAGAAGTACGTATTGGCCGAATTATAAAATTAAATTTTATTTTTCTGGGGTTTCCCAATATGTGCTTATATGAAACCTATTTTACCATTTTCAAAATGTACTTAACTATACCTTTCATTCGATACCAGACACGATATTTTAGGTCGTAACTTTGTTAAATTACTTTACATCACCTGCAAGCCGCCATTTTAGATTCCATGTGACGTCATTTAGCATATAACCCGCGGGTAAACACGGCATTTAGAATGATACCTCATTTGGCAAAATACGATGAATAGTTTAGGACAGTGTTTTTCAACCTTTTTCATGATGCGACCCCCATGGTATAAAAAAAAATTTCGCGACCCCCTTGACCCTTCGGTTTTTTTTATCATTTATGTGTGTATGTTACTGAATTACCAATATTCATTCCATACAACGTATTTATGGTCTCCATGATTAGGATATAAGTACATACTTATCGGATATAAAAACACTTACAATTACGTACATCGGATACGTCGCCATACGGTACGTACGCACGACTAATGCGCCGATGCCTGCCGCCCGGCGAGTGTGGAGTGATGGTGGTGGCTTATCAGTTGTTGAGAGTGAACGAGCGAGCGGAAATGCAGCTATAAATGAGGCTAGTTTACCAAATAAGCTCAAAGAGAATCTGTTAGAAATATCTGCCGATGGGATGTTACACCTGGAATTCAAGTCTTCTAATTTGGATACCTTTTGGCTAATGAGAAAAACAGAATACCCGGAATTGACAACTGAGGCTTTGAAGTGTTTGATTCCATTTGCCACCTCGTACTTATGCGAGTTGACATTTTCATCGATGGCCCAGATAAAAAGTAAGCAAAGAAATCGCTTAAATTTGGAAAACGATTTAATTCTATGTGTCGCAAAAACAGATCCACGATGGGATAAATTAATCAATAAAAAACAAGCTCAACCTTCGCATTAACGCGCGTCGTCGTATTTTTTGTTTATAACATATTAAAATGTTTACGAGTTTGTTATGTTATGTTGTTTGTTATATCCTTTTGTTAAAATTATCTTACAGTAAGAGTAATTTTAAAGTTAGAGTCTTACTTAATAAATAAATATTAATTGTCTTTATTGTTTTTTTTTTCTAAAGTACCCGACCTCTGGCGACCCCCCTACAGAAGCTTCGCGACCCCCCAGGGGGTCGCGACCCACAGGTTGAAAAACACTGGTTTAGGAGATTAGGGTACAGATGAAAATACATTCAGAGGTTACTAAAATCATATCCTTTCTTTTGTTTTAGTCGGGAAAAATTACCTATTTTTCCTTTCCCCCACATAATTTACTGAATCCGGTCCCACACTCGCTGCTAGAACAGAGCACGCAACGTTTCCCCGTAACAAGAACAAAAGGGATCATTTTTGCATGAAAACTGACAAAAGGAGCTTTTTCACACAAAAGACGTTTAACAAAGCAAACAAAAATGTCAACATAGAACGTACGGGGTCCCTTTTGTTGGCGCTCCGAACAATGAATGACATGTTAAAACATGGTGGATTCATAGAAAAATTAATTAAATTTTCTTCGGCTATAGACATGGACAAAACTTAAAATCATAATATATCATGTATGTTATTTATGTTCTATCATCATGATCATCATCATTATCAGTTTCGTTAATCTACTGTTGTTTCTATAGATCGCCACACAAAGCGCTTTCCATGAAGGGATTTTCAAAATAACCACGCTTGGAAGGCGTATTGGTATCGCAGTAAGATGTTAGTGCTTAAGTAGATGCTGCCCGTCTACTAGGCATTTTTCCTGACATGGGTCGATTCTATTCTAAAGCTGAGACAACACAGCTATAAGCCATATTATCTACACTAATATTATAAAGAGGAAAGATTTGTAACTATTTTTGTATGTTTGTAATGAATAGGCTCAAAAAGTACTGGGCCGATTTAAAAAATTCTTTCACCAATAGAATGCTACATTCTTCCAATTTGACATAGGCTACATTTCATTTTGAAAAAATTAGGGATCCTTGGTAAAATTTGAACAATGTAACCGAAGGTGTAGAAAAATGAGTCTTAAAATGTCTTTCGTCGAATGCGCTGCCGAAACTATTAGCGATAGAACAAAATAATGTACAACAATATTGAAGAACATCATAATGTCTACAAAAAACTCCGCGGTAGCATATGTCCAACTATTGTAGTTATGTCACTACAACAACTTTTTTCATTTTAAACATTAATGAAAATGCTAACCAAATTCAAACCATGCTATTTATGTGTTTATATTAATCCTTATCCAAATAAATTATTTTATGGCCAAGACCATTTAACTACCTATAAAATAGTTTTTAAATTATTTAAATTGGACTTTACATTCAAAAGATATTACGAATTAAAAAATTCAAACAGTAAACAAAACCGCCATAGCGCCGTGGCCGTTGTTTGCGATGCAGTCTGAAAAGCGCGCCGGGCATCGCGGCGGGCGGGGGGAGGGGGCACTGAAATAATTTTTTTAAATATATAATTAATAAATAATAAATAATAATTTTTTAATAAATAAAAATATTTGTGAAAAAAAGTGTTTTATATCCAAATTTCCAAAAATAAATAATTGTCTACCCCGTGCGAAGCCGGGACGGGCTGCTAGTAAATGATAAAGTGAGACATTTTGTTTGTCCGTCCTTCTTTTAAGTCGTAACAGAGTCAAAATGTCTTGATATTTTGTATAGCGATAGTTGAAAGGTTGGAAAATTAGACTACATTTTATCCCAATTAAACGAGTGGTTATCTTGTAATAATTTTGACAAAGTTCACAAGATGAATTCGGGAGCAATTGTGCATGTTTGTGACTCAGTCAAGCCACTAACATTTCACCGGATTTGAATGACATTTGGCACACACAGGAGAAGTAGATTTTAAATTGATGCATCGTTTTGTAACTATCCGGTAAAGTGTTCGACAAGCGACAAAACCACGGGCACAAATTGTGTAAATTATATACAAACGTTGGACAATAGTGCCAACCTGACAGGAAATCTTCCATGACCATTCCATTTACCACAATCATTCAAGAATCGGTGACAGCATACCGGTGTTACCTCGCACTTGCTTTTGCTTGCAAACACTTTAATTTTCCCGTCGGAGCTGTGCCCATAAACATGTTTAACTACTTAAACAGACGGAAAAACCAACTGCATAAATATCATGTGCAAATATTTTGCTCTTCACATTGTGATATACGTTACATATGAGAAACGTCGAAATGAATCGTACAGTGAAATAAATGAATCACCTGAAGCGAACCTCAAATAAAACTAAAACAAACGGCCAAGTGCGATTCGGACTCGCACTCTCACCCATACTGTATTGTACACTAGCCCGTACAATATTCTTAAAAAGATCGAGGAAAACCCGCTCGTAAAACACGAGTTATAGCGGCCACACACTCTGTGGAAAACTTCAAGTGTCTACCTGTTACGATTTCACAAATACAGTTGCAGATAGCGGATCCATAGCAATAATAAATCCGATCCTGAATGCAGTACTGTTGCCATTTATGGAATGAGTCTGCCCATTATCTATTAGATGCTTAGTACTGAACAGAACAATACTTATTGGTGAGACCTCACTGGTGAGGGTAAGGCTAATAAATGTAGAACACCGGCATAATAACACGACCTAATTCCACCGTTCCCTTTTTACGTCGGTCAACCAGTGAACTTCTGGGTTCTGCCCCTTCTTGGTAATCATGTCACCATTTCGCACGAAGCGTAGCGCTACTTCATTTATTATGGATTGGGATTCCCTGCTGGCTTCTGTGTTTTCTGAGCGCTACCTGGATATCTTCAAGGCAACCAACCGTGAACCATCCTAGACCACATCGTCGCTTAGCATCAAGTGAGATTGTGGTCAAGCGGAAGACTATCCAAAAAATAGTTTTCCGCTGTCACCCTTTGAGAATGGAACCCTACAAACAGTACTTTAGCTTTGAATATTGCTATGTTTCAAAGGATTTCATTTACGAATGTTATTTTCATCGAAGTTACACAAAGACTAAAATTAAACCACGAGCAGGCTTCTTCTTATCGTGTAGGTTGTAAGTTCGATTACCGATCTCACAAACACTAGTATCAAAGTTTTTGAACTTGTCCTAACCAAACTGGAGGAAGTCTAACAAAGTTACTGGACTTGACCCCAGGACCTTCCGCGTGTATTGCGGTCAAATACCTGCGCCACGGAGGCCGTTGAAGAGCAGGCGAAAAATAATTACTCTAGAATAAATGTCAATAACAATATTAATGAATGACCTGTAGCTACGATAGTTTATACATCGCACTAGATTTCTTAATATCACAGAAGCGTATCAGTCTACGATAAGATTCAAACTCCGTACCTGCCATAGAGATAAGGATCGCATCACAGCAAATATTGTCCTGAGATGACTGATGACGAAATGCTGTATTATATGAGTTCTGCTAGTATTTAACATTCAATCATCATTCTTTCAGACACTTTTACATTGAATAGAACTTAAGTAGACCATTTTCTTGTTAAATCATAAATGTAGCTAAATCACGAAAATCTTTCACTGATGGCAAAGTGACGGTTTAGTTAGTAATTATAATGATAGCTGATAATTATAACAAATAATAATTAATGCGTTCAAAAAGAACTAAAAACCGACTTCAGTTGCCTTAAAAATTTGGACTTTGTTGATTTTCTCAAAGAGCGACTTTGAGCGAGCCTTTGAAGTATGCTCTACCAAACAAAAAAGAATTATCAAAATCGGTTCACTATTGGCGTAGTTATCGCGTAACACACATACAAAACAAAAACAACACACGCGTCGAATTAAGAACCTCCTCCTTTTTTGAAGTCGGTTAATAACTATTCGGTAACTATTCGATAACTATATTCGGAAGCAAATTAATTAAAACTTTGAAATGGTGTAAAAGCATGTACCTGGACTACATTAGATGTTTGTATACTCGTAGTGTTAATATCGTAGCCTCCATAAATTAAAATTTTGTCCCTTATTTTTGTAAAAACGGACGATTTATTGGATGAAAAAAAAAATACAACAGCACACATTTTTATCGTCCCTGGTTATCTCTTAAGCAAAAGTCAAATGATTGGTTAGATTGATTAACATTGCATGCACAAATAGTATACATTTTCTTGTGTAGAAAAAAACGATTTTAAGCAACAGAAACCCCAAGAAATAATGCACTCGTTTGATAACTTTATTTGTTTTCGTCGCTACGTGGATAGCAGAAATCTCCGTGGAAGAAAAAAACACAACATCCGTAGATAAATCAGAAGCTAATTTCAACGATTTCAAACGAAAATGAAAAGTAATTTGGAATAAGCAAATAATAAATCAAGACGTCTTTGCTCTGAACCAGGTTGAGACAGAACAGGACAAAGAAAACAGTTCGTCTTTTTCTTTGTAGCTTAATAAATATTTAAGGTTTTTTTCTTCTTTTATTCCTATTATATTAAAGACGTTTCAAAGACTGACCTTTACTAGCACCGGTGATCTTATCCCGGAGCACGTTGATCTGGTGCACCCTGCCAAACTCCTCAAACATCAGCCGGAGGTCATTCTCATCCATGCTTCTAGGCACCTGTCCCACGAACATCTGGAAATCGAAGAACGTGAGGTTTGAACACGAAAGAGTAGAAAAAAAATGTAAATTTTTCTTCTAGTTTCTATAATTTTCATATTATATGTTAAAATAGACTATAAAGCTAGAAAATATCATCATACAATAAATGTTTACACAAGTTCAGGTTTTTCAACAGATTTCAAAAAAGGAGGTTCTGAATTTGACGTTATTTTTTTTATTTATTTATGTAACATTCTGCCAGTTACGACTATAAACCGATTTTAATTATTCTTTTTTTGTTTGGTAGATCATACTTCAGAGGTGATCCCATATAAGTTTGATCGATGTTGGTTTAGCACTTTTTGAGAAAAAAAAACCAAACAACTACAACAACAGCTAAGTACCTCTAAGGGTTAACATTTTAGGGGGTAAATGCTGTAGACTTTTATGGCAGTTGAAGTCGGGTTCTTAGTTATTTTTGAACCCGTTAATTATGAAACTATGAAAATACCAAAGACAATATATCTTGCTCTTTTACTAGATTTCAGAAATTATCCCAAGGGAACTATCGATTGGATGAAAAGTTCCGATGTCGTTGTCCGGTCTTTCAACTACCCTTATATATAAGTATTTATAAGTCAGTACATAATCAAGTCAGTCTGTGGCAGTTGCCGTAACTAAGAACAGTAATGCCGCCATTGTCTTGCCACGAGCAATCCCCACGCCCCCCAGACGGTTTGGTCATCGCGGTATTCAATGTTTGATCTTCAGGACTAGAACGCTGCCCCTGCCCCTTGTCGCCTCCTACAACAACACCAGCAGGATGAAAGCCTTCTTCGTCAGAACCACAATAATTGTTCTGAATACCATAACTAAAAATGAGCTTCAAACAGTCTTGTATATGACTATAGTACTAAAACGGTTCACCAATCATCATGACGTCACACCATTATATTTAAGCAAACAGACTTTTATAGCTACTCACGTTTGATGTTTTATCATCGTCTACTTTAGTGGCGAATTAAGTGATGATATGACTTATGAAAGCGACGTGTCCGCTAATAAAAAAATTCATCTTTCAGTGCTCTTATATGTTGTGAAAGCTGTTACTCGGTCACTATTCAATTTCTGATTTAAGCCGAAATTTCACTAATATTTATTAACTAGTCTATTGAATTTTCCGATGCACTGTTAAACATGTCGAAGAGCCACTGGAAGCATCTCATGACTAGATATTGTGGCGTATTACGAGTATGTGGGAATCTTTTGTTCAGCAGTGGATGTTTCCCATCTAACGGGGATAAGTGAAATACCCATTAATGTTAATTTATATAATTTTCGAATGAAATCTCGTTAAGTGATTATTTTAGGGTTCCGTAACCCAAAAAGAACCCTTATTAGGATCACTTTGTAGTCTGTCAAGACTTTTTTCGAAGGAACTTAATACTCAAGTTCTTGAATTTAAGTAAACGCAATAAAAAATACGGCTGCTTAAGCCTCTAGGGTACTTCTCATTTATCTAGAATCCTGAAATTTGGCAAGAAAAGTATATTTTTTCCTTAAAATAGTTTTTACAATTACAAACTGTTATAGCGCCTACCGTAATTTGTATTTTAATGTGTACATTAAGAATTGCATTGTTTTTTGCTAAGTAAAACTGCTTTTTATAAAATATAATTTTCAGTATGTTGATTATTCATATAACTGTACGGAGACCTCGGTGCACGAGTACGGCTCACACTTGACCGTGTTTTAAAATGTATTACCCAAAATCTATCCTATTTCTGAAATACTTGCAATTTTAATGATAAGACGTGTATTATTATGCGACTTTTAAAAAGCGCTAAAAAGTATTTCATGCTTCAAATCAGCCCAAATTAATAACGCGTCGCGCAGAGTGAACCCTTTTTAATTACTTCAATAAATCAACTTCATTTGACTATTTTCACTGGGCTTCATTTTGTTTTATTCGCGGGCCTTATTTTCATTTTAATTTCGTCCCGTGAATGCAGCTGAAGCTGTCCAATTCACGGTGGGTTCATTTTTCGACTGAGTCAGTAATGAAATTTTGTGTGATAAAA
Organism: Carcina quercana; assembly: GCA_910589575.2. Taxonomy (NCBI): domain Eukaryota; kingdom Metazoa; phylum Arthropoda; class Insecta; order Lepidoptera; family Depressariidae; genus Carcina; species Carcina quercana. The sequence continues at coordinate 3,154,830 of OU342434.1, read as the reverse complement.
ATTTAAATGTATAATTATCATTACATTAAATTTATGATTGTCACAGGTAATGAGTATACTCACGCGGAGAATCATTACTTTATGATTTCATTGATAGTGGTTTACATGATTATAAGCGAATCGATGTGCAAAGTTTCAAAATTCTTAAATCTGATTTGGTACGGCATGACTATGGTATGGTAAGGTTTTGTTATCCCAAACAGTAGAGGCCGTAGCCCAAGCTAGGGTGTCTTAGCCTTAAGCAATATCTATTGCACTCATAATCTGGAGGTCGTGGGTTCGATTCCACTGGGGTAACTGTCTTTGGAACAGGATCATCCGCTTGATAAAAAGCAGTAGATTGGAATCAGTATCTGCCAATTCACTTGACATGTGTGGTGATTCTGGAAAATGCCTACATGGAAAGTCAAGTGTTGTGTTCTATGAGGAAGGCTCACGTCCATCAGTGGACTTATGAAACTGACGATACTTCTTATCAGAAAAATCGAAACACCTTGCAAGTTTATGTTTTGTAAGGATTATCAGAAAAATGTGTATATTTAGGAATATATACATATGTCAAATGTCGTTGAATAGTGAATAATATGAGGTTTTCCAATCCTAATGTTCTAAATTCAAATTAAATTTTCATAGGTTTTTCTGATAATCCTTACAAAACATAAACTTGCACGGTGTTTCGATTATTCTGATGAGAAGTATAAAACGAGGTAACCAGTTAAGTATCAAACGTTCTAGTGATAATAATGTTGTATAATAAAAATGTATTTGATTTGTAATTTGTTGTTGGGAATACCTATAGCTTTTGACATTTCTTGGTTTGGTGCATTCTGATTTAGGTGTAGCTTGGCACTAACATTTTAAAATAGTAATTTTTTTCGATATGAGTGGTAACTTATGCTTCAGGCGGTAACAGGAAGCGGCCGGACCGATAGGCAAAGCGTTCGCCGCGTACTGGCGAGAGACACAGGTTCGAATCCCGCTCGTGACGAATATTTTTTCACTATTTAAAAAAGATTTTGACACAGTGATTTATAGTAATATATGACACTATATTGTATGTGTTGGTAAAAACATATGAATGTAAGATTTACCTTGATGTAATCCGGGTCCGGCTGGTCCGGCTTCTCCTCATTGTTGTTGTTGTTGTTTATACTTGTGGTGTTGTTGTTGTTGATGTTCATACTTATCCCACTGTAACAACGACAAAGATATTGTTAAGAGGATTACTACAATCAAACAGTTTGGTTAAAAATATATTAATGGATAAACGGCCGTTTTTGCAGTCGTGAAAAAAGTTACAACATGAGATTGTATTCCTCGTATAATTATGCTGCCAAAACATAATTCATTTCAATTTTCTCGATATAAATATCATCACAAAGTTGCTTCTGAAATAAATTTCAAATAAAAATAGCTGCTGAAGTTGCACAAAAATATATAAAACACGATTTCTTATAGAATTCTTCACTTATCTGCACATTCTAATAAGAATTTTGTTAGTCTTCTTCATAGATTTCAAAAATCTAGGCATTGGCTTTAAGCTCTATATTATCACCTATAAATAACCCGCAAGCGAAATGTAATGGAAGATTGACCCCCTTTTTTGTAATTTATTTGTAAGTTAATCGATTGTCATAAAACAAAGTATAGTTAATTAAAACTACATAGCATTTTATGTAAGATAATTGTGTCTTGAGCGCTAAAAAAGTGTCAACAGATAAAAAATGAGCTAAATCGTTTACCGGTATCAGGATATCTTACAAACAAATTGTAGTTCAGTTGGGTAGAGCGTCAATCCTTCAACAATCGAGGTCTGGGTTCGATCCTGGCTTGTACCAGTGAGTACCAATTTGTTATTTGAAATTTATGTACGAATGATAATCATTACCATTGACTTTTCGGTGAAGGAAAACATGGTGAGGAAACCTGCACACTCCTGAGAAGAAACTCAAAGGTGTGTGCGAAGTCTACCAATCCGCTCTGGGCCCGCGTAGTGGACTATGGCCCATATACTCTCTGTAGGAGAGTAGGCCTGAGCCCCTGCAGTGGGGACATACGAGTATATAGGTTGTTATTCTTCCGAATAAAATGTTTAATTCCTTCCTTGATGCAAGGCTTTATCGAATAAGTAAAAGGTAAGCTTTTATAAACCATGGCCAAAATAATTACAAAAAAAATTCCTAAGAATTAGTATGGGTGCAAACATGAATTCAAAAGTCACTTAACTACGAGTAACCCAGATTTATAGGTATATATTGGGAAACTGGTACAAAAATCCCAATATACTTTTCGTTATGTTTTGATGTGTGATTGCATGATAATATTGAACGCACCGCACTCCACACTCGCAGCACTTGTTTGCTGTGCCGTTATCATTGATAACGGTATACATTTTACGATTACAAAACGGCTTATCACTGTATCGCAACGATCAACACCGAGCTAGTTTCGAGTGAGCGACCCAACGTGGGTTTTATGTTTTTATTAATAAAGAACACTGGGACAGACGAGCAATTAATTTGACAGGGATATCTTACCAATATTGTCACTAGTTTGATTGCAATTCACGAGTTAAAGGGTAAAAAAAAACTTTGCCTTTCCGTCAAGTTTTTTGATTATATTTTTCACAAAACTATACATAGTGACCTCGTGTATTTTTCCTGTAATATTTGCCTGAGTATTGTCTTCTGTGATTATTATACATTTTAGTGGGAATTGTATTCTTACACACTATTTTCATGACAAGTTAATTACTATGCAGCAAAGGAAAAATTAAAAATCTGTTTAAGAATGAGTAAACAAATTCCTTTTATACGATAGCCCATTGACCCAGCATCTAGAAATTTCAACCTCTTATATTCTGCCACCTCCTCCCTTATTTTGGCCCCTTTTGAAATTAAAATATCGTATCCATTATTTAACATGCGGCACCGATACCATAAGCTGATACTGAGATAATTTTCTGTGACAGACGGATAGACAGAAATACACTAGAATGATATTACAAGGGTTTAGTTTAATAAATGGATGTTTGGAACGACAAAAAAAAAACAGGGGTTATTTAGTAAAACGTATAACGGTTTTGTCTTTTATCTATAGATCGATGCACTCCAAATCGTACGTTTATAGGGGAACTAACTAGATTACTGGATATTAACAAAACACGGCAGCGTTATCGTTGTAATATTACTTATCTGTAACACCATCTGCCCACCCTGTTGCGAAATACATGGCCGTCGAGGGGACTTACATGTCCTTTATTAACAAGAATAATAACGGAAAAAGCTTTGAATCTATGCGCAGCGAGGGGAAAATGTGGATGTAGAATTTATGTGATGGAAAAATTGGATGGGCCTTTAGCAATGTGTTCTAATGTAAGTGATGAGTTTGATCACTGATCAAACGATCAACAATGGCCGTCAATGATTATTTTATTCTGTGGTCTAGGCAGGAAGATTTATGTACAGTAATGTTGTATTATAGATCAGGCTTTTCATTAAAAAAATATTTTGTAGATCTTGTTGATTTTGGTAGTCATGGGAACGACAGCTGAACAAAATTAAGGTAGGCAAAATATAGTTACAATAGCAAAACTTTATTTTATTTATATGATTTAACAAGGTCACCTACAGGATATACATTAACATAAGTATTAAGACACAAATGTAACAGTATAGCCAACTTACAGGCATCAACGAAATGCTAATAAGAACGTTATTAAATTAAAAGAACGATAACAAAATGATAGTAAAAATAGAAAAATAAATTATTACTAGACTTAGTAAATGGACGCATGGTGTTAAAATGTTTCATTAAAAGCTACAACATTTTTTTTCGGGATACCTGCATCAAAGTATAGTAGTTCCTAAGAAATGGTTGGCTACCACTGCTCTAAACATAGAATAAGGTCGTTCTACTTTCTTATCTCGTAGTATGTATATGTAATCCGCTGTTGAAAATAATTAGGACATCAAGGTAAAATAAAACACATTGATTGATACCAATATGTTGATCGTTTAGAAGTGTTAATTGCGGTGAATTGAAATCCGTTTATAAGGACTTATACAATACAACTATTCGATTGATAGGCAGAGCTTGATGCGTATAGGCAACATCATGAAAGGAGGAACTCGACTCGAGAAAAGTAATAAGTAGGCATGTATAGGCAGACTAATTGGCTAAAGATAAATAGAAGAGGAATGAAGCAAATAAGCACAAACAAAAATATCATTAATGTTGTGTAATATTAGAGTGCCAGGTGGAAAAGGGCCTTTGTCATACCGCTCTCTATTTCAAAGTAACATCTTACTGCGATCACCAATCCACCTGCCAAGCATAGTGATCATTGCAAATCCCTCTCACGGAAAGTCCGATGTAGCCAACTATGGGAGGCTCATGTTCAACAGTGAACTTAAAAATGTAACTGAATATGAATATTGTAAAGGTGATTGTGATTGTTAATCTGCTACCAGGTGATGCCTAAATAACCTATTGAAATTAAAGTATGCATGTCATGGATTAGTCAACTATCTATTTTTTATTCGTAATTTTTTTAAATTAAATTAGTTATTCGTAATAAAATTTGGTGTTCTAGAAAAATGACATCGAGGACTACATTTCTGGAAAGCCACCCCTGGCCAAAATCAGTCTAAAGCGCTTCGGAAGGGCTACATCAGTTCGTACGCAAACGAAGCGCTTTTGCTCAGCAGGAACCAACTAAGGATTCTGACCCGGACCCTAACGGGGCACTGCAAGCTAAGCAAACATCTCAGCCACATGGGCCTGAGCGACAATATGGTTTGCATATTCTGTAAGGATGATGAGGAAACGCCCATCCACATCTTCTACAACTGCGATGCTTTTCATCACAGCAGAAACATACATTTCGGAGGCTACAATGCCACAACGGACAGCATCAGGACCTCCAAAACCAGACCAAGACTGACCTAGAGGAGGTGATTTGATTCATAGGGGACTATCAAAATAGATCTACAGAGGTCGCAGTGATATGCAGGACACACGGACTACAACCCTCATGCCCAAATAATAATAATGCTAGAAAAATAAACAATTTCTTTCTAATTCTATGCATTTCTGCATATATTTTTAATGCTGGGTATAACGTATAACGTTTTATTATGTACTGTACTGTAATATATTTGTAACATATTTAATATGTGTGACATTCAAATAAATAAATGAAATAAACGAGATGAAATTTTTGGCCTCTTTACTTAAAGGGAAAAGTAAAGAGCGGCCATTGTGTTTTTAGAGCGGCGCATGCGGCTGATGAGATGCAGTTTACCGACAGTGGGGATAATTTCTGAAGTTAGATCATATGAAGTCACGGGATAACGTACTAGTATCCTATAATCTTCTGATAGAAAATTATTTTGAAGTAAATGAAAGTGCGTTTTTGAAAAGTGTTCGCTAGATATCACTAGTTACCCGAGCAACAAATTACATTTTAAAAGCGATGCTAAACATATCGCTAACATAATCGACGTTGTATTTGAATGTGTAATGAATTGATAAGGCGTGTTATTATTATTAAACATACCTAAGATAATGAGTAATATAATTACATTACGACCTAATACTTACGTAGATAATAAACGGGAAGTATTTCATTCAATATCGGCGAATCTAACTATTTTAGAAAAACAAAACTATTTTTATTAAATTAATGTAAGTGGAAACAATATTCTTATACTACCTTTTGACCAAGACTCCGATTTCACACGTCCAAAGCCGCTTATGTGTGACTGAGTCAGAAATATTGAACGTGTTCAAAAGGAACTAAAAACCGACTTCAACTTCCTTAAAAATGTTATGCCCCTGATTTTTGTTGATTTCTCAAATATAGCTCAATCAATTATGATTAAATTTATATGAGACCACCTCTGAAGTATGCTCTACCAAACAAAAAAAGAATCAGCAATGTCGGTTCAAAATTGGCGGAGTTATCGCGTAAGATAACATTTCTTCTAAATTCATAATTACTCAAAAGTTACTTAAAGAATTTACGAGTTAGAAAAGAAACAAAGAAAAATATTAGAAAAAGCAAACCTACCTTTACAATACACATCTAGATCATAACCTGCTGAAACCATGGACAATAAAATCGAAGGATTTTGCTACTGTTACAGTTTAGAAGGTGCGAATAGTTTTCGCCCGAAACGCAATTTTCAATTGAATTACACCTTGTCCTACAAACTATTTTGCAGTGAATGCGGACCTATATAATGAGGTGCATTTGGAGCATCAAAGCTAGACACAGTGTGACGTCACATGATAAATTAAGAAATCATCGCCACATCGTCATCATAGTCCAAACATTCGAGCGTTTTCGGCCCAGGACAGTGTGAATCGTTATCTTATCTAAGGAGTACATACATAGACATACTTTATAAGGTATGTGGGTTGAGCTTCAAAACTGTACCTACTCGTAAATGTCCTGTGCGCTGGGTAAATGACCTCACAGTATAAGTTTATGATTTAGGATTAAGATTTTTTCTGTCACAAAATACAAAAAGACCTGTTTTTGATATCAGTTTCTAAAATTGTGGTCGAGAAAATTACACGTATACCTAGAAATAATCTGTCCTTCAAGATTTACAGATTGTAGCGTTTGGGAAACACAGAAGTCGAGAGGGAATTCCACTCCGTGCGCAATTTATGCAGCGATACGCTTTGTGCAAATGCAAAGCTGGACCCCATCGTTCTTATGGTTGACCGATTATGTAGAAGGAGAGGATGGAATCCCTTACATAGTTGACATTCCACCATGTCGCGCGAAGCGTTTCGCTTCATCATTTATCATGCGTACAGCTAAGGAGTGGAATTCCCTGCCGGCTTCTGTATTTCACGAGCACTACAACCTGGATACCTTCAAGGCCAGAATAGGCTATATTTCTAGGCAACCTTGAAACATTCTAGACCACATCGTCCCTTAACATCAGGCGAGATTGTGGTCAACTAATACGTATAATATAAGATAATATTTACATATTATAGTTTTTGAACTATACAGGAAATTTTTACTTTAAAAAATGCTGTCACTTTTAAAGTCAAGTAGGTTAAGTATTAGTGTGACGGGATAGTGACGGAGAAATACGTGTGATTTGAACAGTCACTGCTTCTATGCGAATGAGGAAAACAGCGTGAGAACCAATAGTTTGAAAAGTCTTGTAAATGGTTTTTTATATCACACGTAAATACTTAGATTCGCCTCTCCTCTTATGTGAAAATACTTGTACAGTTAGGCTTCCGTTGAATAGTCACTTGTGCCTATGCAAATACGAAATGAGAATGAGAACTAAAAGCGAGAAAATACAAAATACTTGTAGTAAGTACCAAAACGCCTATAGTTAAGTTTACAGGCAGCAAGTTTGATACGAACACTTAAAAGTCATCTTTGTCTACAAAAAGATGAAAAGCATGTGAGAACGAATAGTAAGAAAAGCAGTGTATGGGGTGTTTGAATCAAGGTAGGGTTGTACAACTGGTACAGTCACTTCTTCATCGCGTTCACGCGTAAGACGCAAATACCGTGAGAATGAGAACAAGGAGTATCACTTACTTGGGCTTGGAATAGGGCGATGCCGGCGACGACAGCTTGTGGTTCCTGTTTGGGTGCGAGTGTCGATTCGCGTTTGAATCGAGGCCGCCGCCCGGCGATATCTTCCCGGCGAGTGCGTTTAGAGAGTGCAGCATAGCGGGCGGCGGCCGGCGTCCTACCGGCCTGGTCACGCTGAAGACTGACACACGTTTGACACACCGCCACCACACTGTTCCTTATCTAATGATAAGAGGCGCGGGGGCACCCCCGCCCCCCGCCTCATCTCCACCTGACACTATCAACGCACTCACACTCAAGTAATCCAATGTTTGTTTTCTTTGAGATTTAGGTCAGCGTCCTGTCCGGTTTAGACATTTTTCAATCATGTCTCATAGTTTGTTTCACTGCACTTGTGTTTGATCACTGATTTAGTTTGTCGCGAACAGCTGTTGGTTTCGATTTTTGGGTTTAGTTTTAGTGCGATATCTTAGCGCTCCACGACGTTAACTGATGCGAATACAAGAAATGAAAATAAATTTTCTGTGGGTATTAACTCGACAAAGCCTCACGTTTGACAATTTCAAGTGACAGTGGAACCTGTCAAACCCCTAATAGCAACAATCATTCGTATGATGAAAGACATTTTAGCTATAACATTTGTAACAGGCGCTTTTGTATGCGAACAAAATCCTAAATGGAATTCGCCCGCAGTCTATGTCACATGCGTAAACTCCGATGTTCTTCTGATACTTAATGCACAAAGGCCTCCCCGCGTTGTGACATCTTTCACTCTCGCAATGTTAATGCCATTATCATAATTTCCTACTTAGCACCGACCGTTGGGGCCGCGTGCCAAAACCAGCTTTGTTCTGTAGTTTCCGTGCCAAATATTTGTATGTTTATTTGTTTTCATTATGCTTTCATTTTCTTGGAGTAACGTAGGAATCGCGCGGTGACTTTTATCGCTGTGGCACGTGAAAAGATTTTAGTTTTTGGAATTCCGTAGTCAAATAAAGACAAGTTTTGTTTTTTGCCGAAAACACGATGTTGTTTTGACAATTTCGACAAGTATTCATGAAACCTTGCAAGTAATGTAAAGTATGAAAAATAAGTAACATGTAAGTGTCAACCAAGTTTGTGCTATAAAAAATGTTTTAAATGTCCGTGGTTAAACAGGCGATTAAAAACCTTTGTAGATTTGTACGATTGACGAAGAAGAGGAGACCACGTCTAGGCAAAAGTGTGTAGGACGTCCCCCGGCTAGGTCTTGCGTAGGGTAGGCGAGCGTGAATGGATGCGGAGAGCAGAGGACCGAATTGAGTGGCGCACTCTGGGAGAGGCCTATGTCCAGCAGTGGACGGAACAGGGTGCTTCAAAGTGTTTAACAATGAAAATTAAAATCTACTTGAGCAAAATGCTTGTACAACACACTTTAAAGAACATTTAGGTAATGTTTACACGTGGTGCGATGAAATTAAAATATTACATACTTTGCCTTATAACAACTCAATATTAAAACCGTAGATTAGCATAATATTTATTGTGACTACAGAACCAAACTGTTATCGCATCATAACATGCACTTGACCAGTTTTTATATTACTTATTCGAAATCGTGGACGTTTATCAGAATGGATTTACTTCTGAAATATGAAATACTGATTATTGTCACGCGGGGTCATTATTAACATAACGGCGGGAGCCAATCAGTCGTTGGCTCTATAAAAAGATTAACGTTAACCTTATTATACCCCAAGCAATTGAATTGAATTATTACGCAGTCCTTATTTTATAGAACACCATCGAATCGGAGGCACTGACTCATTTGCATGAAAACATGTCTGCCAACATTGCATGTCATGAAGATTTCAGTGATTATTTTAAAATTGTATTCAAATAAATCGTTGGCATATTTGTTATTACATCAACTAGTGAAAAGTAGATTCATTGCGGTTTTGAGGGATGAGAAAAGAAGATTGGTTTTATTTATATCTGCGCGATTAATTTTTTTTTATTTTATTCATCTAATTCAAGCTCGGATTTTTGACATTAATTAATTAATTTTTAATTGGATGAATCATTAATTCATTACAAAGCAGCGACTACATGAATCAGATGCAGATACATCTTTGAATTACTTATTCATCAAGGTCTCTTCCTCATCAGCCTGGAAACGTCCACTTCTGGACATATGCCTCCTTCATGGTATGCTGCATTGAGCAGTCCCGAGCCACTTGCATCCAGCGACTCCCCGCGACCTTAACTAGGTCCATCTAGTTGGGGGACGGCCTGGTCCACGCTTCCAGGTACGGGTCGCCACTCGATAACTTTTACTTCCCAGTCTGCACCGATTTTCGGTTCTTCGAGCGATGTGGCCTGCATGTTTCCACATCAGCTCACTGACTCGTGGAGCAATGTCGGTGATCCTTGATCGTCTGCGGATTTCTTCATTCCAGATTGTATCCCGTAGAGAAATTCCGAGCATAGCTCGTTCCATTGCTCGCCCAGTGACTTTGAGCTTGTTTCATCGAAGTCTATCAAGGCATTTGTAAAAATTGAAGTTTCATCGATTTGACAAAGATGTCTGTACCGAAAACTTTATATTTCAAAATACGGAGTGTTTCAAATAAAATGTGACTGGCGCCTTTACGAGTTCAATCATTGATGCTGTCAAGAAACTGGAAAACCGCTGACGTGGCAACTTGAAAAAACTTTACATTTCTGAACATCAGCGTTTCAGTGCCGACTTTTGCGACGACAGCAGAGAAAAAAAATCAATTGGAACCGCTCAAGCTTCTTTAAGCATTTGCAAAGGAATTGCGAAAATTCAAGTCCCCTTCTTTTTGGCGTTTTTATGAAAAGAAATGAGTAAAGGAGGGGTTGTAGGCAAGTCGCGAATTATCCGCACTGCCTATTACGTGAACATAACTCCTGAGTTGTTTTTTTATTCGGCAAAAAGCAAAATCGACGGCGGCACGAAGAGGGTTGTACAGTAGTCTCGTCTCACACAAGCAGAAATCTAAATCTGTGACATGAAATGAACTTTATTGTACGATATTAGGATATATTATTACATGACTAAACAAGAGTCCTACTCGGAATTCACAAACACAAATAATCGTGGAACGCAAGGTTTCGTCCAAAATTTAAATAATTTTCATTCTCTGTGACATTTTTAATATTACAAATGCCGCTGTTGGCATTATGTTATTACGTGATGCATGCCATGTAATGAATGAACCCGTCTCGAATGAATGACTTTATGAATTATAGCACCATGTTAGACCGGTACTTTGGTGGCTGATTTCCAATATCAGCTCACCTATCCGTCTATTTCAGACATAAATGTGTCAGTTTTCTTTTTAGGCAAAAATGAACGACATAATTTGAGTTAAATAAGTTTATAATTATTTTATTTTAGTCCGTATTTCATTATCATTGTAAGTATTTAAATCATTTTCATTTATAGCCACCTCTATTCGAATACGTGAATAAATAAATAAAAATTCCGAGTAGCCTCTTCAAGATAGCCACACGTCAAGATAAATGTGTTGGTGACATTCCTACATAAGACTTTTCGTTATAATATTGGTATAAGTAGTGCATCAGTCACGATCCTTTCAAAACGCTTTTGAGAAACTCGTCACCAAGAAATAATTTTGTATGTATGAAACTGTGCAAGCAGACTGCACTGGGTCACTCTAGGAGCAAGTTATACAGCGCAGAAGTTGCTGACACCAAGTACGGCGGTGGCAGTGCAGTCGAAACGGTGCGCCCTAAGGCATAAATGTATCACTGGATGTGGCTATGAACAACTGTATAAGTTTATAAAAAAATCCTTTCCCGATTTTGAAACTATTTTGATATACAAATATGATTAAGATTTAAGCACAGGTTAGACGCTTGATATAAATGTCGTGATATATTTTCCTTTTTTCATACGTCGAACGGATTCCGATGATGTCTGTATACACGCACGTGTGTGAGTGAGTAGAACCGATCTTTGGGTCACTTTCTTTCGGGATAGTGAGGTATCGCGGATAATACATTCATCACTCCTGGCAATGGCAGCACATAATGGCAGTTCATATTAAGGCCATATTTTAAGCGTGCTCTCTCATAAGCCTCGGGCTCGTGAGACACTGGCACCTTTCATTAACGGTACACAGTAATGAGTTACCTTAATACTGCTGTTTAGCGACAGTTTTGGCCAGCTTGGTGGTAGCTATACAGGCGGAAATCGAAAAATTCTCTTACACCAACCGAAAAGAATACCTATTCCAATTCAATTTTTTTTGATCACTAAATTTGAAAGTTTGTGACAAACACCTAGCAATATATCAAGCTATTTACTTCCACTATAACATGACCTCACATTATATGATCATTTCGTACAGTTAAAGGTCAGCTTTTACTGAAAAAGTAGAATTGATAATTATATAACCAATCATACATTTATATCTAGTAACTAATTATACGAATATATTTGAGTCAGCTTTCAGTTTATGATTTGTTATTTATCTGAAAATATTGCTTTGATATGTAAAAATCTGGCAGCCTGTAATTATTTCGTCATGTTGATACATTCTGTGTGAATGTCATATCCAGTATCATAGCTCGATGTAATAATTTGGTCTAGTTTGAAGGCGGAGCGGCTTTGTAAACCAACCTTCGCATCGTCGTAGTTGAGAGGTATTTCATTAATTTTCATTCGTCCTACCCCCATCTCCCAGTTTTAAAGGTTATTTTGTTTTGAATTTCAGCGGCTCAAAGTCGCGCTGTTTGTTTCATAGTTTATTCATTACGGCATTAATAGTGGATTGTTTCCGTTATGAATATTCACTGTCGCTAGCTGGCAAGGGGCTTCCTGTCTACGCAGTGTTGATTTAATAATTATGACTGATTGTCGACTGTTGAGCATAGCTTGCACAGGGAAGGATGAGGAGCAGAGATTGTTTGAAAATTGTCTTGCGCGTGCACATTAGTTATATAAGTAATTGCTTATTAATTGCATACTAGGATTATAAATGCACAAGTGGGTTTGTTTGTGCTTTCTTTCCGTCGTAACGGACAGTTGGAATGCCATGATTTTTTGAATAAGGATACTTAAAGAGCCAGAAAAGGACGTAGGCTACTTTAAATCCAGATCGAGTAAGCAATTTCTGTGGGATTATTTCCGAAGTCAACGCTCACGAAGTCTCGGGTAAAAGCTAGTATAAGATTAAGTTAACTTGCTTGAAGCAAGTAGAGTGAAAAATTAAGCTTTTCTAACATTCAAACTTTTTTAACCGCCTCCGTGGCTAAATGGTTACATGCTTGGACTTACAACGCGGAAGTCCCGGTTCGATTCCCAGTGGTGGTACCTGTCGGTACTTGGTTTGGTTGGTGACATTTTTTATGTATACCTGGCTAGCTATAACCATGTTACCTGAGTCTGCCGCCAAACAGCAGTGTTAATAGCACTGTTGTGTTCCGGTATGAAATGCATTAGATCCAGTGCCTCAGTTGCTTGAGGCTTCTGGATGTACACACTTACCATCTAAGGGCCTCAGCGTCACTTACCATCAGATGAGATAAAGGCCGAGTGCAATCCCATCGTACATTAAAAAAACTACACGGGCAATGGACATGTAAGTTTGAAAAATTTCAATTAAAATTAAAATGATGGTCGAAACACAGTTTTTACTTTAGTCTAAGTGACTATCATAGCATAACGGCAGTCAAATAACAACACATTTATAAACTAAAAACTATTAAAAACTATTACTAAAATCACAATGGTTGTATCTGACAACCCTAGTATCAAAACTATTTTCTCACCGTGCTGCATGAAAATATCATTTATGTCTCTCAGTGAATATTCTATGACAACTTAATGTACAGAAATAACGAGCTATAAGGATAATAATATTTTAATAAGATGAATGGGAGCTGCTAACATGAATACTTTGGCACTAGATCAGCTACTGAGGTACAGAGTAATTAATAAAGATCAAATCAAGGGTGAACGAACATTTTAATGAGCGTGGGGATACACCTGTCTCAGCCGTTCTGATCTACCCAGATCATCCGGGATCCGGAACGCTAGAATGCCAAACAAAATGTACCGATCGAGACACACCTGTCTAGCCGTATCGTCAAGCACGTCCGGTCAGCAAGCAACTGGCCAGCTTCCCCGGTGAGAACGTGCTGGCCGGTCAGAAATAGGCGCGGAGTACATAAAAACTCAATATATCTGAGAGAGAGAGATTTGCTTCAGTACGCCTGTAGTTGCGCTAATCAAGGCAGCCTGGTGACTAGTAAGTGTGACGTGATTAAACTGGATTCTTTTCTCACCTAGGTCATTATAGGTAGATCAGAACAGCAAAGACAGATGTGTGTCCCCACGCTAAGGTGGCATATTTAGACAGATGAAATGAAAATGAAAAAAATGTTTTTTGCATCATCTACTACTGTACGGGCCAGTTAGCGCCGTACACGCAGCAGTATGTAGCTGTAGTTAGAAGTTGATGTTTAGGTGATGAATGAGTGCAGAAGTTCACTATTTAACTGTTTATTGTTAAGTTTAGTTTACACCGTTAGTTTTGGTGATTTTATCTGTTTACCGCGTGGCGGTTGAGTGTGCACTGGTGGAGCGCGGCAGCACGACCAGCGGGGCACCGTAGAATGCTGACTTAAGATAAAAACTAAATGTACGTGGATCGTACAACTACAATTAATTTACAGGTTTTGGGGTACTCCTTTTAAGCTAAAGATAGCTTGTATTAGGAGACCCCGCTCTTCTATAATGTATACAGCTTATTGTTGTGCAGATAATAACTATATCTAAGAATTTATATTTAAGTAGTTACTTAAATTTAAAGTTAAACAATAATTGATATTTAGCCTGCGTGCCAAGTGTCGTGTCTAAGTGTGAAACATCTCGTATTACGAGATCGACCAAGTGAAGTCCAGTCAAAGAACAAGTCAAACAAATTCAACTGAATGAACTACTTAAAATGATTCTATTTGTGTATTCATGTCAGAATATATAATACTGTTGTTTGCGTGATATTTATGTACATACGATACAGGTATAAGTAAATAATAGGTTATTGGCATTGGGTCAACATAATACACTGAATAAACAGGCTTTTGGGATGGATAGAGCGGGGCACGACGCTTCCGGCAAAGATACACACAATAACTTAGCTATTGCTTTATTGGAGACAGGTGATTTAATTCGGTCTAATGATACGGATATTTCGATACGTAACTACGTAAAATGGTCGAATAACCGTGTCTTCAGTTTCCTCGTCCTAGACAGAAGCTATCGAGTGAATCTTCTAAGGGAAAACTGTTCTAGCGAAGCCACGCTAGACCTAGTTAGCTTCGGCGCCTCCGCAATTATTCAGCAAATTAGGAGCACCCGTCGACCTTTGCCGCCGTACATTTGCCGGGAAACGCAATTTCCTCCCCGCAATGTTTTCCAGCCGCTGGGTCCCCCGCGAGCCCCCGCGTCCCGCTGGAATATAACGGTTATATAGAAAAGCCGAGTCGTGATTGAATTGAATCTTTGAAGGTGTCGGAATCTTGGATTGTATATTGTTTTGAGGTAAATAATTAGTGATCCTTCATCTCTAATCTCTTTGTGTAGTCTGTTTAACATAGCTTTCATATAGCTTTAGATAATGTCTAAATAAAATGGAGATAATATGACGTATAGTGTCTCTATAGTGTCTCTCTCACACAGTGTTCTCTACTCACACATGCGATATACAAATTGGAGCCACATGCAAGCAAGCAGATGTGAAACATCGAAATTATTTTGTAAAGAAAACATGTATTAAAGAAATAAAATGTTCCCAAAAAGAAACCAAATTGCTTTTTTATGTATTAAATTGTTTTGAGACGTGACTTGTACGTTTTTATTTTTCAAAAATACTTAGAAATTTTTGCTTACTAATTTATATAAATTTTGTTTCAAAAAATATAAATGTTAGTATTCTGGTAAAAGAAAACAAAATTGAATTGAATAGTAGTAATGTTTTGCGCTCTCATATACAAAGTGCATCGCCACGCCAAACTGCTGGTGTCTCCCGCCACATTAGATGTTTCTCATGAAAAATACTCCTCTGTACATTACAATAAATACTAGAGAAACTAGAGGTAAGCTGCGTCTACTCCAAATAGATAACATGAAAGGCATAAACTTTTGTAGTAAATAATATTATTATACCTGCCTACCTGTGAAATGTTATCCCATATATTGAACACTTGAAACAATTTTTTTATGTTGTTAATATTATTAACCCATAATTGACCTTTGACGACAATACCCATCGCATAAGCTGGAAACAGCGCATGTTTTGAGAGATTTTGATTAGTTTTCTTCTCTTTACGAATATTCAACGGGAATTCAAATATAATGGTCCCATTCAAAATTTATTTTATCGTAATATTTTAAATAACAACAGTTTCATCGTGTAATTAAATAAACTAAATATAGAATCATTAACTTACAGCTTTGATGTAATTTACAATAGCCATTACGCAGCCACGCCCCTAGATGGAGTTTTTATCAATAATAATAAAATGGGCGACAAAATGAAAAAATGATTCACAATGAAGTTGTAAGTTAGATAATTACTGCACAAATAAGTTTTATAAACAACTTTTATCGTCTGAATCACCTTCAAGCACCAGTAGTACGTTTCGTAGCTTTCGTAGTTTGACTACAGTTACCGATGTTCATGTTTACTATCACTTCTATAATAAACCTCAACTATAAAATCGGCCCGTGTCTGAACTATCCGGCCATTGAAGAAAATGTCAAACTTATACAGTGTGTGTAATAAAATCAGTAAACTTTTGTGGAACGTAACTATCGAGTTGATTTAAAAATAATTTATGTATTTAAATAATAAAGAATTTATTAGTATGCTGTACTAGAATAAACGAAATTTCCAAATGGACCATTAGGTGAACTCGATTTGATCGATTATTAAAAAAGGCATGTGTGTGAACCTTTTCTAGATTCAGATACCACTGAAAAACCGACCAAAATACAATAAGTTCCGTACAACATTACAATGCTTAACACAAGATTGACCAAAACCGTCGAAAACGCGTTTCTTTTATAAAAAACCCTTTAACTTTTTCAAATTTTATTTATTGCTACAGTAGCCAGTGTAATAGTACACATTTTGTCAAAAATTTCAATTGTCCCTCTACTAAGGTTTAAAAGATACAGCCATATGACAGATGTATGGACTGATTGTTGACGAACGGAAAGAAATCCAGCACTGGCATAATAGTAGTCGTTGGGTACCCCATAATTACAGAATCCTCAATTTGTCACACAAATCTCTCGAATACTCGTATTCTGTTTGGTCCTTCTTTGAGTACACAATATACATAAGTATATTAAATTCAGTGACTGAACAGTCCGGGGCAACGTTGACAGTGGTTACGTGTCTCAAAATTTATAGTTACTGCTTCTTCAGAGTCGGAACAAGCGTTTGAATTTTGGCAACGATCCGGTTTAGCGGTTTTAAACACGTAGAGCGATGCAAATTCCCTAAACGGTTTCAAATTTATGGAAGTAAACTGCAAGGCTTACCTGAAATGTGGCTTAAAATGTTTATTTAGTTGTAAAGTAGACAAGACCTACATTTTATCATTCAATAAATAAAAACTTAGCGGGTCTCCACGACAAAACACAACCGTTATCCTAAATTTATTTACTTGCCAGTTGATACATTACACCGTTATTTGGGCAGTGTAGATTGTTCGTCAAAATATAAACTTGAACATGTATAAAATTAGGATCTGGGATGGGGAAATCCCCGGGGATAATTTCCGAAGTTTACGCGGATGAAGTCACGGGCATGAGCTTGTATTAAAATAAATGAAAAGCGGCTTCGTATCCGGGATTAGTTCATTTAATAGACCGCATTACTGAGTTGGATTCACAACGATATTTGAAGGGTATCTAGACATTTTTTTGAAAAATTTATACCATAAAAACGGAATTAAATAAATAAAATGAAATTTAGTGCTAGAGTTTTCAAATGAAGCCATTTTATATATGGTAAAATTATTGACAAAAATAATTCACTTTTAAATTACCTTCGCCCATTTTGGATCGAATAGCACGATTTAAAACGAATAAAAATTTCGAGTGGGCTTTCGTTAGTAATAATTGCTAAGATTTTCGTCCATTTTGGTCCGGAACCCGAACATGCAGGGGGTAACAAACTTGTCAAGTATTATTGTGTAAAGTTGTTTACAGGGTAATTAATAATATTCAGCATTTGACTTATGCTGGTAATAATGACGATACAATAAATGAAACTCAACAAAAGACAAGCAAAGTTCACCATACAAAGTTACTATAAAAAGCTGGTTCCCCATCGTTTCATTACAATATTTAAACAAAATCGTCGGTAAAACGTTTTTTCCGCTCGTCATTTTCGATCATGACTTTCAATATTTCTCATTCGACGGTTCCATTTCCTTTTTACGCCTGTACAGCCCTCCCCCCTTTCTTGGGCCCTTTAGCACCTCGTCCCCCTCTAAAAGGTGAAATATTATTTCTAGCGTAAGCCAATTATAGGCAAAAAATTGAGACACGTTTTTAAAACGTTTCTCGGGCGCATGCTTTGTTTCAAATTGTCAATTCTGCGTTCACACTTGACATGATTTTGTAATAATAATTTATCAGCTATTTCATATACTTGGTTATTTTATTTTAAATTTATTTTTAACTAGAAATATATCAAAAGTTGTGTGCTAAATATTCTCACTAGTAGAAGTTCAGATTTTTTCAGGTATCAAAGCTTTATGTTTATTAGTTACAAGCTTTTCAAACGCACAAAAAGAATTCTTATAGCAACCGTGACATGAAAAGGCAACGCTTCGGAAAAATATGGTTCAAACAGATAAATGGAAAAGTATAAACTTTTAAGGTGTTTTTTTTCTAAGCCAGTGAACAAAGTATGTAAGCAGTTAGTTATCGAGCTCTATTCACACATTTAGTACTCGATAACTTAGTAAACACGTAACGAACGAAAAGAAAAGTTTCAAAGAAAATCTTCGCAAGTTACATTTAATTTTCTACTTAGTACTCTTTATAGACGGTGCTTGGCTCCAATATTATTTCTTAGAAGTTATTTTCTTCGAGTAACTTTCTCTTACTTCAGTGCTTGATTCTATGTTGTTACTTACATGTGGGATTGAGTGTTGATATTGATCGTCGATGTTGTTTTTAAAAATAGAAATGATTTAATTAGAGCCACTTCTTGTGTATATCTTTTGGTTACCAAAGCAATTTTGTAATGTACTTTTTACTATAAATATTATTCTGTGATTATTCATTAAATTAAATTAAACATTTTTATTACCATTTAAGAAATCGAATAGAAGCAAATCATACTTATATTATATGCAAAAGTAACTTTGTCCCTAACCTATTAGATAGATGACTAAAAAGCTGAAGTGAACTGATGATTTTCTTCGGAAAATGAAATGTATGTTCCCTAAGGATAATTTTTTGAGAGCACGCAAAAATAGACAGGGAAAAAGCTGGCCTATGATAGAATGAAACATTAGACACCCTACAGCTAGCTCTCTCACCTGATAACATGAGGAAGTTGTCGGGGAGTGAAGAATGAGGAAGTCTGGAGGGAGCGGTGTGCTTTGGAAGAGCTCTATCTGTGTCAGAATCATTAGTAAGTTCATCACGCAATATATATGCGAAAACCTGACAGCCAAGTAACGAAGCATCTGTGGCGCAATGGATAAGGCGCGGACTCTCAATTGAGGGTTCCGGGTTCGAATCCAGCCGTGTACCTATAAGTTGTTTTTCAATTCAAGTACATTATCCGATTGCTTAACGTTGAAGGAAAATATCGTGAGGAAACCTGCATGTCTTGAACAGGCATGTGAAGTCCGCCAATCCGCACTGGGCCCGCGTGGTGGACTACGACCCATACACTCTCTGTAGGAGAGTAGGCCTGAGCCCCTGCAGTGGGGACGTATGTATAGGCTGTTCATGAAGTAACGAATACGATAAACCATTTGTAAGATAAAAACATGTTCTTTTTGTCGTAAAAATAATATAGGTGCATTGGGATTTGTTTTCATTTCCACACTCAATTTACGGCAGCGAAATTGAGCTAATTTTATATTTTACGATTGAATACACCAAAAATCCTTAATCGAATGGTATGACTAAAACCGTATCAAATCGTAATTTTACATAGAATCCCAAGACACAATCCCAATAATAATAAAAATTGGAATATAAAACCGTCGGCTACATTAGAGACCGGTCGGACCATAAAATCTAAGCGTATACCTGCAAAAATTTATACAATTCCACTTTTTATGACGAATTTGCGACGAATGACGACGGCTGTAAAACTGAAGAGGCATAAAATTTATCTGAAAAGTGTTTTCACGAAAAAGGTTAAAATGACATCTAGTTTTATTAGGATCTATATTGGAGGATAAATGTCCCTCATTTTGTGAATATTCGTTGATTTATGTAAAGTAGCTGTCCGGCTTTATGGCGGAAGACATTATTATCTTTTATTAGACATCTACAGATGTAGAAGGGTTATGGACTTAGGGTGTATGTACGCGCTGGGTGGATTTATTAAAATGGTATTTGTACTCATCAGTTGTTAGGTAGTGAATTTTTGATTTTATCGTACTACAATTAGATTAACGGGCTGATATTTTATTTTACCTTGTCAAAGCTTTCATGTATACCAGACGGGGATTTGTTGATGCTTAACCAGCTTGTTTTTTAGATGTATTGCTATTTGTTGATTGACCTACTTTCATAATCATCATCATCCTTAGCTGAATAAGTCCACTGCTGGACTCAGGTCTGTCACCGACACTTCGGACTTTCAATGAAGTGTGTGACACTATCACAGTTTGGCAGGTGTGCACATTAAGATGTTGTTGATACATAGGGGGGATGCAGCTGCTCATCTCCTAATTGTATCTCATTGGCACAATTTTTATGGTTCCATATCTCAAAGGAAAAAAAGGAACGCTTATAGGATCACTTTGTTGTCCGTCTGTCAATATACTTTTTCTCAATAACATTTTCTCGTCAAACTGAAGTTGAATACTCAAAGCTGCCCTTGAATCTGTAAAAAAATCAAACTTAAAAGTCAACGCAATAAAAATATTTGTATTGTATTGTATTTTAGACCATTGCCAAACAAAATGCAAGAGAACCAAAACGTATAGGGTACTTCCCGTTGACCTAGAATCCTGAAATTTAACAAGAAGCAAGGTCTTAAAGCACAGCTAAAGAAATAATCTGAAAACCAGGATTCTTTAATTATAACGCAGTAGAAATAACTTTATATGTTAACAAACGTAACTTTTTAGTTGAAAGACATACATCGGGTATGTAATTTAGCTGCAAAGTTAAGTTGATTTTTCTATCAGAATTACATTTTCGGTAGAGCATTGTTGGGTGCATGTTACCATACCTATTGTTTGTGATTTCCTGTATTTTAATTATTCATATTCTGTAAGGAACCCTTGGGGCGCTAATCCGGCTCGCACTTGACTAGCGTTTTCACACACAACGCTAAAGGAAAACATGGGGTAATTATATTCTAAAGCCGATATCGCACGGCCCTTGTTATGCTTTATCACTTATTTTTTAAGGGTGGGGTGTGTATTGTGTTATTCTGTCATTGTAAGGTTTGGCTATAATTATGAAGACATTGTTGAAGGTAATTTATTCAAGTGCAAGATGTGTATTATTTAAAACATGACACATCACTCAGTACCTGCTTGAAGACTAACGCTTGCTAATAACCTTTGAAAGACAGAAAAAACAATGAAAGTACTGATGCGTAACGAAAAAACAGCACATAAAGTCGCAAACGAAAACTCACAAACGGAATCAAACAAAGGAAAGCAGCGATAATAGTATATTTTCAAGAAATATTACCGCGGAATATCGACCATCTGTCATTCGAATCTCCCAAATGGAAATGGCTCTGTCAATTTGCGGGAAAGCCGCCAGGGGAGGAAACACACGACAGACTTGGAAGGACTAGACACCGCAAGTTAGACGTCGTGTGGAAAACATGCATTACCCAACTACGGTGATGCCAACAGGAGGGTTATAATTTTACTAACCTGTTCATATATACACCTATAATATCGCCTTAAAAATATTGCGTCGTATTTTGACAAATAAGGCATCATTACGTAGCTTCTCCACGGGTCTGTTTGACGTCAAATAAAATAGAAAATTGTGGATCATTGTAATTCTATCAAAAATTCAATATAAAGGTCACTGTCTGCTGGTCCACAGCTGCATGAACAACCCTCAGGCGTCAACATGACGAAATAACTTTCCAAAGCGGCTTTAATTTCCATATTACGGCACCAACAAGATGACATCGAGTGATTTTACTGTAAAACCTAGACTACTAACGTTCAGAGATTATTATGATTAATATTCTACTGAGTTGACTGAGTCAACGAAATGAAGTATAACAATAGTATTGTTGCGAGCTTCAGGGTTCGAGGGATCGAAGAAAACACGTGTCCAATGTTCCGGAGTTTATTGGTAACATAAGTCCACAAGCTAAACTTCGGGTCTTCCAGACAGCGTCCATGTACTCACTGGGTAGCAGTTAGAGTCTTTCGTAGTCTGAGACCGTATATGGATTCTTCTCAGAATCCTTTGTCACCACTGACGCCAGTATGTCATTAGTGGTACCACTTGACACCACTGATACATTTCTATATTTCACTGTACTTGTAGATTACGTCGCTTATTCAAGAACTAAGAAACTATGACTTCTAAAACTAAATAATAATATTATTTAGTTCATTGAACATAGGTGAAGAGGATTTGACAAAATAAAATAGTATCCCTACGCTTAGTCTGACAAAGTACAACAACTAGAGTTGTCTCAACGCGCTAAATTAAATATAGTCATATAAAGAAAGTAAGTAAAGCTATATAAAAATTCGTAATAGAATAGTAAGGTACAGTTTTTCAATTTCATTTTAATTTCGGTTACGTATTGTGCCCGCTTTAAGTACAAGCTGCATATTATGATTTCTTTCGTGAATTCTCTCTCGTCTACGTGAATACAACTATAACTTAGCAACTGATTGCCGTGTGAAGAGCCTTCTGAATAGTAACACCACATGCCATTCCGCAGGACTTGCTATATTGTGGCAAACTCACTCATATAAAGTCTTATCTAGTAGAGAAACTCATGTCCAACAGTGTAATAACGCAGCTGATGATGATGATATTTCAATTAACACAAAAATTAAGGTGGAACAATTCATCTTTCTTTCGAATACGCAAACAAATTTTGACTGTTGTCTTTATATCTATGGAAAGCTAGCCAGGGAGCAATGTTGGCCCAGGTTTTTAAACTCGATCTCAAGTCAAACAGCGGCGAGGTGCGGGCCGGGCTAACTGCTTCTCTTGGTTTGCACTTAATTAACTAATATTTACATTGGACTGGGAAAACCATTTCACGAGAGCCCCACCTGGCGGGTGTATAGCGACTTGGAACGTGGCGTCGCCCCGTGGGGAGCGCGTGGCTAGATAATATTTGACTTTTTAGCACGGACGGGTTTCATTTTCTAATCTTTGAAACTGCTACGACAGTAGTTGCGGCGTAGCTTTGTGCTACGTGCACCATGAACGTAGCACATCTAAATAATAAATATAACAACGTGGTTATTTAAGGGTTCTACTAACTATGCTCCCATACAATACCAGTTGGTGAACTTTTTTTGCCAATAATATTTACGGTTTGGTAAGGCGCTTTTATATGCCCGCTTGGCTAGCGACCACCACCTTAATTAATCCTGCCTTCAAGTAACAGTTACCAAATTAATTGATGATTTCATTTTTTGACGTAAATAATAAACCAATGAGATAAAATTCCGTATACTAGTTAAATAAAATACTTTTGACTGAAAATATCTATAACGTTTCCCCTTCCTATGAATGCAACCCCTTAAAACAAATTCGAATTCATGGAGACGGTATCAGCCCAGCTAGTGACAATACTGTTATCATTGATTACACATTACATTAACAGAGTAAAATATAGAGAGTTAACGTTATAACAGCTACATAACCCTTCCCACTTCGTTATCACAATCACCTGGGAAACAAACAGCCATTTCAGCCTCATAAAAACTTCAGGTCATCACATAGTTTGAAGATTACGACCATAACTAGAAACCTCTCGCAAATACAAACAAGTAAATTAAATAAAAGCTTTTAATAAAGAGCTAGATTTATTTTTTCAATCAAGAATCACAAAGCCCGGACAGACATCCCAGACTCTTACGATAGCCCCTGATCATCAGGAAGTTTGAAGGTTGAGTCAAAAACTAAAAACTTCACAGAAAAAGCCAACTTATTTCACTCAAGAACTACAAACATTTGACTAAATTAGATATAAACAACGCATCTAATAAAAACAACGAATCAACAGATATTTTGGAAACTAAATAAAAATAGAAGGATTATTTTATTTGCACAGTGATTAGCAGTGTAAGACTAAATACGTAATAAAGAGGTTGATTCATCTTGTAAAGGAACGACAGAGCTAATATAGACATCCCAGTGTCTTATAAAAACTTGAGGTACAGTTCGCAGGTTGGGACAAACTGCCAGGGGAAAAGTTTCTAAGTCCCTCCCCAGCCTCCCCTGGATTAACTGTCACCCAGGATTTGCTGACGTGGCCCGGGTGACAAAAAGTTACTAGTTGTCCAATGATAGGCCAGGGACCGGCAGTGATTCCGTAAGGCGATAAAAGAGCGATTCAGATAATTGCTTGTCCGTCGGACTAACGAGGACGAATTAATCTTTTTTCTCACACCGTATTGTTCTATTACGAGTGAGGTAGTCGTTTTTTTGGTTTGGTGTACGAAATGATACTATTTTCAAGTTACTTTTGGCAATTATGGTTATTTTTTGTTCGCGTGGAATCCAGACATTAACCCATGGGAACTGTTTTCGATAGGAACAAATAGTGGCCCGTGCCCATTTCGGAACTTGAACTCCCTGTTCACACAAAAAAGTCATTCTTACTCTTCATTGAGACGATGTAAAAGAAGGGCAAATAAACATGAAAATATTTACTATGCATTGTTGAATATTTACAAATAAAAATAAGATATTTTAAACAATGGAAAATGGAAAGTTTTTTTCGGTCATCAATAGCGTTAAAGAAGCAGTTGTCATTATATTTTCACACACTATTTAATTGTAGTCGTAGACTTTATACGATTTATTTCAACAGAATCTATATTTTATTTCTGAATATTTCCGCTATAAGGAATTTGACTGATGATTTATATCTGGTAACTTTAGTATAGATAACAATTGATACAAAATGACACAAGTGTTTAATTACAAGTAGATGAATAAAAACAATACAAGAAATGACTTTGTAACGATGAACTCCAAAGAAAACTGTCAAGTCTAATCAATTATTCCCATGTTGCACCGGAGCCCGCAAGAAAGAGCAAGGAAGTCGAAAATGAAATGAAGCTACTTGAAAATGCAACTACACAAGTGTTCCACAGACCGTCCCCACATAGTCCCGACAGGAATCTTATTAAAACTTGCCGTGGTCCGTCCATTTGTTTAACTTTTATTCCCATTGCCCGGCCCAGTTGAGCGTCGAAAATGTCCACTGGAACTTGTACAACTACAGTTGTGAAACTCACCAGGATTTCGTCCTAGCGTTGACCAACTTTACAAAGTTTATGACATGCCCTTCTTGAGAATCACAAGTAGTTGGTGCCATATACGTAAGAGTCATATATACGTGTATAATTTTATCACTTTGTAATAATTGATGAAATGAAATATAATTTATTTGCAAGAATGATCGAATCTGTTGAGTACTTCGATTAGCTGTTTTAGTAATACTCATGTAAGTGACTCAGGACGCAGGACTGCACCCCTCAGCCCAAAAAAAGAACTTTGAAATGAATATCAAATTATTGAGACGATTGGTATTTTTGTGTGTCTGTAAATTAGCATGAACATTTCACATTGTTATTTGTTTGTGGTTGATGATTATTTGACACTGATTGTTATTTATATATTAACAGATTGGGGGATGTTCATGGGGGGTTCATGGTCTACAAAATGATTTATTTTTGAAAAATTACTAATTTTATTTCAAAGGTTTTAGAGTTAAACTAGGATAAAACTTTATAATTTCGTTCGTTTGCAACATTTTAAGTAAATAACGGGTAACTAGATACTATTAATTTTTTTACAGGATTTATGATTAAACTAAGGATCCTGTATAATATATTAATTGGCATACATTATTTAATACTTATTGTTTTGATCCAAAATTATCGATAACAATAAGATTTCTATAAGATCAATAAACATTTCATTAATGCTTTTCATCAAACATTATTTATCTTGAAACATCGCAAATTCAAAGGTACCTCGACTAAATATAAAAGCGCAACCCACAGAAAACTACATTAAATTCCGCAGCAAAAACCAAAAGAATTTCACAGAGAAATAAAGTGTTACACTCGACACTGATTGAGAAGTTTCAAGCGAAAGAGTAACGGGAAAAAGTGAAAACAAATAGTAGTTCCTTTAGAAAGTCCCGGAATCCCGAGGCGCCAAACTTAAAAGTAGAATGTAGCTCACAAAACTAGACTTCATTCCGTTGATTCTCCTTTTGTATTGGTGCAGTTGCGGAGTCATTTCACAGTGTTACTAAAACTTGGTGCAGAAAGATTGTTTTAAAGACATCATCAACTTTGCGTATTCGTCAAACTGTAAAAATTATATTTGGGTATAAACATAACTTGGCTTTCACTTAGATATGTGATTTTTAAAAATTTATACCGGGTTGCACTTGGCCTTCATCTCACCTGATGATAAGTAACGATTAAGTCGTTTTTGCTACACTCCATATCGGAACACCACAGTGCTATTAAAACTGCTATTTGCAGACTTAGGTAACATGGTGGTAGCTAGCCAGGCATACATAGAAAATACCCTGCCTCCAACCAAATTGAGTACCGATAGTGATCTCAATTGAGAATCGAATCGAGAATCTCCGGATCGTTAGTCTAAATGTGCAGCCATTAGGCCACGGAGGCAGTTACATATTTAGCTCATTAAACGCTTTTTCCCGCGCCTTAGTTTGCTTGCAGTCAGATTTCCGTCCCGCGACAAAAACAGCCGATGTCACTCTCCGGCCCATAGCTCTATCTATACACACACAAAAATCAATTCAATCCGAAAAACCATTGCTGTTTGAAAGAACGAGATTGTCGATGATGATAAACTTCGGTACAAGACTAAATTGAATGCTATGACCGGGTAAAAAAAAGCCTTTTTAAGAATCATTACAGTTAATTTAATTTTAATTTATTTATTTAGAGACACCAACAAGTTACGTTCCATATGCATACAAAATACAAACTAACATAACTAATTACTAAAAATGTTAACTATAGGTATCCACAGCTTACACAAAAATTAACGTTAAAAAGAATGACAGTCAAAAATACAAGTATAGACTTATAGTCAAAAATACATTAAACTATGTATTACGTTCGAGACCAAATGATAAATACTAGCAATCTATTTCAGTTCGCAATTCCAGAAATAAATTTAAACTTAGGTAATTCTTGAGTCTCGAAATTCAATAGCGTTCTCCAAATTTAATTAGCTTAGTTACAAAAGGCAAATATTTTACATAAAGGCGGAGTTCCATCGGTTTTCCTCAATTTCTTACCTGAGAGAAACAACTTGATTAATCCAGTTAAAGTCGTTTCCGAGTTTGATGAATAAGCTCATTCGAGAGACGAATTACGGTGACTTTTGGAAAAGAATATTACCCTGGTTCGTTGGTTGAATGAAATTAATTATCCCGGCGTTTGTACAGGGTACACAAAACCGTATTCTAAAGAAAGAAAGAAGAAACTGTTAAATACAAGTGAAATACGTGATTTTTTCTAATTGCCGCTATCAGATATGATTTTTTATCATTATTGATGGTAATTGTGGCGAACTACAAAGAGGCCTGTGTTCATCCCAGCTGGAGATGATGTGTACTAAATTTTATGAGTTTTCTGATGATGATGATCTAGGGCAAAGAGGCCTGTGTTCATTCCGGCTGGAGATGATGTGTACTAAATTTTATTTTATGTGTAAAATTTGCGGTTTTCGTTTCTAAGTCAAGAATAGGTACAGGTATAACTAAAATTCTGCATGCTATGTGTACTATATATCCTCGCGTAACGCCAAGTTGCAAGAGTTCATATACGAAGTTCGAAACCTTAAAAAGTTTGAGCTTAAAGTTCTGAGTACTTGTTTAGCAATTACCTAAATGTCTAGTGTAGGTATTCTGTGTAATCCGGCGCCAATTATAGATGTGGATGAAAAAATAATCAAAAGTCAAAAATGTTTTATTTACATAATCTCATAAATGATACAATAAACAGTAGTAGAGACTACATTTTAAATACAGAAATATTTGTGTTGGTAGCCTCGCTCTAATAGATTTAGTTATTAGATTACGAGTATACAGTAGTAGTACAGTAAAAATTATAAAGATAAAGTATAAATTTTTGAAATATTTGTTAAAAATGGTAAGTAATTAATTGCCACACAATTTCATGCAAAAACATTACGCTTTTATTATGTGAAGGAATGCTCCCTATGTATCTATAGGCCAAAATGATTAACGGATATGTAAAGCACAAAAAGGAATATTAAAATTTAAAATGAATTTTATTGAAATTATATATCGTACGAACTGTTAGCTATACGTTACATTATAACGCCCATTTCAGTTAATGCACATTACCTATGCGTGCCTGGCATTCCATAGAATACCTAGGCACGTCGGTTTCGGATAGCATTTACGCGTACATGAGTGATTTGAGAGGGCGCCGCTGTAGCTTTAACATCGTAATCGACTGGAACGAGCGCCCCGCGGCGTTCCTTCCACAAATTGATAAAGTTTCGATGAAAATTCACTCGCCATCGAAAAGTTTCTTACTCGATTCCAACTGATACATTGATTTAACGTTATTCGATTCCGATTAAAATTAGGTTGCTGTTTGTTGAAGAGTTATTCATGGCTAATGAACGGGAAAGTGATAGGTAGATGTAAATCAGGTTTAACAACAGAAAAGTTTGACTACGCTTGCTCGTGGTTTCACGTCCAACGTCATTTTTCATCACATGTATAATTAGTGGGAGAATGGAAGGCAACTAAGCGAAAATATCATGGACAGCAGCGTCCTTAGGTGTACCTTAACGTCTTAGTAGGAGGCTAATTTGTAGAAGATGTGCAATTGTTGACTTTTTCGTCTGCCAAATAAATACTCTTCGGTTATTTTGAAACGGACCATGCCCTTGCACGTTTTTACGCGTCGCGTTGAAGTCGTGTCGTAATTTGTATTTTGTTCTCTGCTAATAACGTACAACATCGTGGAGCTGCCGAAGCGTGACAATTGACAATGGCGCGACGCGACTGTTGTATTGACGCTGAGCGTGTACTGCGTTTGTGCGTTGTTGGTGTTAGAGAGAGTACAAAAGTATACATAACTAAGAAGAGAAAGCGCGCCATCGCGCCGTAAAAATACCCTGTCGTCTGTATATGCGATTGTACTCCCGCAGAAATATTTTACGGTAGTACAATCTATTTATAAATATGTATATTTTTAGTATTATAAAACACAAAAATAACCGATAGCTAATTTTGAAATATAAAACTAGAAAACACTAGCGGTGGAGTGGCATCTTACTCGCTCATCAACTGATTTCACCTGATCTTATTCCTCTGTTTTTCCTTAGATTTGTAATAGATTGTGAACTATCGATATTAAAAATGTAGCAGTCTTATTTTTTCATTTAGCTGTGTTTAAGTTCGATATACTTACAGATGCAAGTTTATAAGTCAAGACCAAATAATTTTATCTGTCGCTCAGCGGAGCTTTAATCGATAACTAAAACCAAAATATTATGTTGCAGGAATACTCATAACATCACTAAACGGTCAGCGTGTACATGCGTACAAGAAACTACATTATTGATATCGTTTCACAGCTTAACATCTATGCCTATGAGTGCTGTGATTAAGCCCAACCTTGTAAATCGTGTACAAACAACCCCCGCGGGCGTAACCGACCCCAATCAGACGCACCAAACAAACAAACAGCAATGTTTTTAAGCAGCTTACAGATTCAAGTGAATATATCCCTTATATTGCAGCTCGTTAGTTAAATGGCGGTATTAATGGCCCGTGCTGTCCGTACTATCCCGGAGCGAGTCCGGGATTAATGACAGCCCTCGCTATCCCGTGGGATGCGTATGTTCCCGGGTATGAAGGGCTAGCTGTGTAAGGCACTACTGAGGTCAACATAATGGGATATTTTGTGGTATTTCTCCAACTGTAAGAATTAAAAGATACGACACAATCTAAATAAATGTTTTTCCTATTTTTTCTTTATAATATGCTTTGAAAAGTTCTTTTTGCTTGCTTTTAGTTGATACTTCAATTTTTAATACGTAAACACTAAAAGTAATGCGTTTCCTACAGTAATGCTTTGCGTCGTTGTGAATGAAAATACGTAGTGAAATTTATATATAAAAAATTAATATATGTAGGAATCATGAGTACACTGAATATTACACACAATGAGTATAAATAATATATAGTAAAAATTACACATTCGTGTGTCAATTTTTTTTTAATCGGTCCGTAGAAACATCTGTTTAAAATCGAAACATTTTGACGGTTCATTATTTTTTGCACAAATTTTGAAGTAGGTTTACACCAGAGAGATTTAAATATAGTAATAGGTTATAGAGCTGTCATTGGGAATCGTTTCATATAAACATTTTGATCTCAAAAGTCAATGGTATGTCAAATGTCTTGTACGGCCGC
Organism: Carcina quercana; assembly: GCA_910589575.2. NCBI lineage: Eukaryota > Metazoa > Arthropoda > Insecta > Lepidoptera > Depressariidae > Carcina > Carcina quercana. Next base: position 3,124,314 of record OU342434.1, on the reverse strand, counting down.
GTGACGTGATGTGATCATAGATTGAGTAACTTATTACCAATTGGTAATAAGTTTAGGATCAAAGTGTTTGTTTGCTTTGTCCGGTCTATTAATATTAAATGTCTTTGGTTTACACCATATGTATCGTGTAAGACTAAAATTTATATGTTTTTCTGTTTAAGATTGAGAAGCCTCTGACAGGCAGACAGATGGACAAACGGTCGAATTTGCCTCAACAAGTAGGTGTCTGACTGAATCCTTCAGATTCGTAATCCTAAAATGTGAGATATCGATAAGAATACGTTGCCAGGCAACCGATAAGATTAACCAAAAGTCAGACTAAGAAGAGAAACAACCGACGGACTAAGAACAATCCCGAGATAAGAGCTTTAATCCGTTTAGAAGAAACGTGCCCTTTTCATCGAACGAACAAAGGTATAGTCGAAGGTAAAGAGCCTGAAGGAAATATACCTTTATAATTAGGTAAAGGTAGTCCGGAACTAGAGTAGCCATCTTTGTACTAATATATAATGGACTTTGATCAAATATTACTATAAATAAATTGTTCTTCATCTAAATCGCATCGTCGTAGTTGCAACAAATTGTATGCATAATCATTATCAGTCGGGAAATGTCCACTGTTGAACATATCCCACCCCCATAGAACGCAACAATGATCGGTTCCGACACCCTTACATCCAGTTAGAAGATGCCATATAGAAATAAAATACATCAGGTCTAAGCTAAGCTAAGCACATTCTCGCAGCTGAATCAATTAAAATCATTGTAGTATGCACTTTGACCAAATGTCTTATACGGAAATTAATTAAAATCTAACTAGCGAAAAATCTTACACTCAGCAGAAAATCAACTAAGATAATGTTATCCAGCTAAACCGTGATTGAAATAAAAATTCCTGATATGTTTAGAAATGTCAATGAAAGAAAAATATTCCAGAAACACTTTGGGTTCACATACACGCTTGAGTTTGTAGTATAGCCTTACGACATAACCAAAACTCATTCAGTTGAAAGTTTTTCTACACGTTTAATTATTTAGCAGACGAGGTGTAACTTCCACTGACTATCCATAGAAAAACAGATGTATTCCTTAAAACAGCTCTAAAAACTAGCTGTAAACTAAATGATTCAGCGCTTGATAAAAAAGCTTATCCAAGCCACATCGTCCAATTTGAAGTATCAGAACTTCATCTTTAGTCATCAATATAAACTTCGATCATAATTTTCGCTCCAAAAGGAATCCACGAGTAGGCGTAATCCGAGTCCTCAATTCTGCAATTTAACTCAGTCAGCATTTATCAGGTCCACTAAACCGTACAATCATAATGGTCAGCAGTTTCCTAATAAATCCTCCGTCGAGAACACCAAAGTGCCGGAACCCTGCTTTTTGTAATGATTTCCCTTACTGCCCTCCCCGTTCTTTTTGTGCCCTTCTCTAATCCATTTCTGGGGAGATTATAATAGTCGATATCTGTGAAGGACTTTGATCTGTAAGGGTTGGTGCTTTAATCGACTTATTGGAAATATATTCGAGGTGTAGGTTTGTACTGTCCGCATGTTTATGATGATTTGTTCCTGATTCTCAACTGATTTGAAGGTTTTCGATAAAAAACATATCGACTAACGAGGTGAATGTCACCTATGAAGCTAAAAATCATTTTTGCCTTCATGATGTCACCTGTATGCAGAATATTATTGTATGCTTAAAGAATCCTTTTGGCGAAACACATGATTAGAATTCTATTTATTTTTAGAATTTAAAAAGCTATGTTTTTAAAGCTTAAACCTATCTAATCAAAAAAAAAAGTTCCGTCCTTAAATTTTTGTTTTCGTCGAACCGATGATTTTTAATGCTTCTAAAATAACTTGAATCTCGATAAATTCCAGTTGGCAGTTGTAATTTTAATATTAAGGGTATTTGGTGACATCGAGGTTTCCTTCAGGAATTGTCTCACGAGAAGATAGGCAGGGTTACATTTACACGTTTATCATATGGGAGATATTATAATGTCTTTCACATTTATAAGTTCCAGTGTAAAACATGACTTAAGAATAGATAATATGAATCATAAAAGGATTAATGTATCATTAACGTAGCTCTTTACTTATGAGGTCTGTTTCAGATATTATTTAAACTATCACAGTACATTTCGCGTTGCTATGGTGCTGCACACAAAATTCAAATAAAATATGCCTCGGGAGATACCGTCTCGGCGATAAGTCGAGTTTTTTCCGGTCAAATGAATGGAATTTTAATTAGAGACCATTAATTAAGCGGGGTTGGTAGACGGGCCGCTTCAAGCTCCTTCAGTGTAAGGGCAGTTGCTGACAGAATGATTCAGACGTGTCGTTTATTTTAGAACAAATTGGGAAATATTTATTTATCTATTGAATTTATCTTCAAACAGTGCTTTATTTTATGATATACTTTCTGATATGTGCTAAGATAACAATTGAACTTTAATAAAAAAAATGTTGATTAATTATATTTCATGTACGGTAAAGTGTAAAAATATGTATTACTTTTTATACATGTCACAAATATTATCATTTTTTATGTTTTGTGCAAAATACAAACACAAATACTTTTAATTATCATTTTGAGTTTTGCTTATTGTTTTACCAACCGTTTTAATATCGTCTCTAGTTCCGAAAGTCTAATTTTGGGTCAATAAACTATCGATATTTATTATTATTTGCAGCGTGTCACAGTTCTTTATCGCAAGGTTATCTTTTATAATACATATATAGAATTACTTACGTTACATCTTCAACGATTCTTGTATGTTATTACAAATATCGTACATATTTGTAGTTAATTAGACGCGCGTCTAAGTTTTGCTGAAAAAAGAACTGAAGAAAATACAATTTATTCAAATAAATGGTCCTGTTTAACTAGCGACCCAACCCAAGAACATTGGCCCTGACAAACGAATAGCTCACAAACTAAACGACGCTTACCACACAACCTCGTAAACCCGCCCTAACAATTTTTCCGCTCGCTTAATTCATTGGCGACCGCCTTCATTTAACTTTGATGTGCAATTAGTAATTAAAATTGTCCGTATTGTCTGCCTTTGAGATCTTTTGACCTCTTTGCAGTCTCCAGTTAAATTCCAGACGGAGTTGTTTAAATATATTCAGTTTGTACTTACACGCTTGTAAGAAGTTAGACGTCTTTGAGATTAAATTCTTAAACCGACTTAAAAATTTTCGAAGTTTCCAATTCGACTGTATGTTTTTATAATCTATTCATACTCAAGGCACAATTAAAAATAATACAATTGTGTAGACTCGACGAAGGAAGAAATAGAATTTGTGTTTGATGTGAAAAAATTGTGTGATTCCATTGCTTTAGAATAGGATTGTTCAAAATCTTCCCTTGAGAGTTATAAAAGTAAATAAGGGATAACTCTAGACAAGACCTACCTAACACTATCACAACACTAACACAAAACATTGTTTTCGCATAAAAAATCCATAAACTGAAGAGAGAAAGAAAAACGCAATCAAAAGTAATTAAATCAATCACCAAAGGCTTTTCGGTGAAAGAAAACATCGTGAGGAAGCCTGCCTATGGCCCACACACTCTCTGTAGGAGAGTAGGTCTGAGCCCCTGCAGTGAGGACATATATATATATATGTTAACGATGATGATGATGAATTAAATGAACATACATACTAACATTTGTTAGTAATACTTAAATAATACGTATCCTCCGATTACATGATTATGATCAAAATATTTCAAGTTCGGAAAAGTGAGGAAAGTTCCACGCAGGAAACGTCATGGATAACCTAATAATCTGTTAAGTTATTAAGCGCATACGCCAACAACTTTGATAGCAAAATGTGGCTGTTGCAGTGACGAAACTGAAATTCATCACCGTTGACTGAAAAAGAACCAATCCATTTAGAGCACACAACAAATTTTTTATGACGCTACTTTTCGATAACAAAATAATATTTTATACTGTACCAGGCTTTTATAGTGTTATTGCGAGCAACAGGTGTCATGTGCGCCACTGGGGCGTTGTTCGAGAAACGCGATATTTTCAACGTTGAAAAGTAACTGTTATTTCGTAGAAAACGAGTATCTATTTGGTGAGTATTGTTTTTGTGATTGATTTATATGCACACCCCTTAAGAGCCCGGCTACGTCACCACGGCTAGTCAACGTGGCGTAGAACGGTGCGTCAAAAACGGTTTTACGGCGTTTTGGAAATGAACGTCGCGTTCTACGTCGCGGCTCAACTACACTCAACAACGTCGTTATAAAACGGTGTGGTGTTACATAGCATCTATTATATAAGAAATGACCGATTGAAATCCCCCTCAAAATCCGATTTTCGGATGCATTCAATTTGCAACTAATCCGATAAAATCTGAAACGAAACAAATCTTTCTGTAGGTGCCCATAGTACCTACTACAAGAAACCCATTGAAATCCACTCAAAACACGATTTTCGGATACAATCAATTTGCAACAAATCCGAAAAAGACTAAATTTTAATTATTATTAAGATTTACATATGTGAGATAATCAGTACGCATTAATATACCGTACCCAAGATTGAAATGAAACATATCTTGGTGTAGATGGCCAGTGTATCTACTACAAGAAACCAATTGAAATCCACTCAAAATCTGAATTGAATTGAAAGAATGCATTCCAGTGCGATGTTTCTCTTTCAAAGTAATGTATGTTGCGGTGAAAACGACACTACGAAGTGTTTGTGAATGAAATGTCGCAGAGGAACTTAAAGCTTGGGTCTCGCGATCGTGACGCACAGCGTTGCGGTGTGCGGTGCGACGCAGCGTCACGACGCAGAGTTCACCGTCCCTGCGGTGAGGTGGTCATTTGATTTTGCCGCAGCGACCAAATCCACTGTAAACCCATGACGCACACCGCAGCGTTGAACGAGAAAGACGCAGCTCTGTGCGGCGTATCCACTCCCTTCTTCACAGCGCTTTACGCTCACCGCTGACGCAGACTTCGACGGAATGAGAGACCACTCTATACGTTTTTCATACGATTACGAATGTGTCCGGCACCGCATGCCGCACACCGCAGCGCTGAGCGTTACGATCGCGAGACCAAAGCTTTACAGTGCGTCTACCACAAGCTTACCCGTTATCAAACAATATTATATAGTAATACTTACCGATACTACAACATAATATGAAACAAGATACGTCTCAAACGTTCTAGTTCGACAACTATCTGTAATCAATCCCGTTTGAACAATCGGAACTTATTCAATCGGGACTTTACCCCGGGGTGTTCTAGTCGTTAATACCGGAGTAGCGAGCGAGCAAACAATACTGTTGGCAATTAAGAGCCCCTATTACCGTGCACAATTTTTTGTCTCAAATATCTCCTTATTATAATTCTCAAAGCGAGTTGTCAATCTTTCAATTCGTAACGGAGAGTCAGCATGACTTGTGTTGGGATGGTTAAAGGGTCAGAGAAGGTTAAAGATTACTTTAATCCTAATAGAGCAAGTTGTTCCCGTGTGATAAAATTATAAGTCCACGAAGACGTCGCGTATGAAAGCTAGTATTTTAAAATTTTCTAGACTTTTTACGAAGAAAAAAACCCACCCCAAACCATTACTTTTTGTTAAATTCATCCAGTTTCAATCAATGGGTGAGGATTCAATATGAAATTATCGTTTCCAGTACCGTAAAAGCTGTTAAGGAATAATAAAATTAATGTAACCAATATTATAAAAAAGTCACAAGAAAAAAAACACATTTCTATACTGTTCCTAATAACTGTAATAATCACTAATATGATGAAAAATTACTTATGGTTTAAATTTTTAAGAGTATGGTAGCGATAATAAGTATGAAAAATAAAATAGTATGGCAATATGCAATTAACACACAACTGCTTTTTAAAAGTTTGGTTAGAAGATACGTCAAACCAACAAAATATGAGCATCATATATTCATCATAATCTGTTCCGTAAGTCCACTGTTGGACATGTGCCTTCCACAAAGATCACGGCAGAATTTTCATGAGATAATTTGCCAGGCTTGACAGGCGGAGTGGTGATCGCAGACAGACATTGTTTTTACATAGACAGGCTGCTATCTATGTGTATTGTGTACCTCCTTGTCTACGCCACACGGCATTCCGCCAGTAAGGGCTCTTAAACCCTGATTCCTCGAGGAAGCAAACAAATACTGTTGGCAATTAATACAGTCATTATACTAACGAGGCCCACTGTCCCGGGGCTCGGCAGTAAGGGGATGAAAAGTTGGGACCTAAATAAAGTTGGGACAGGTAGGAACACTTTTCACTAGGGTTGGGATGTTGGTAATGACACTTTTAGCGGGAATGCGCTCATAATGCTTCCACACAAAATCTCTTTTGCCATAGTCTTTTGTAATAGAATAGATGGCCTTGCTAAGTAAATTATTAAAAATAGGAGATCGGATTATAGTGCCGGGAATAGAATATCATTCGCGTACTTAATTGTCAGCTACAATAGCCGTCCCTAGATGGCGCTTTGAACAATTTTGAAAAAATGAGTATAAAAAGGAATATTGTGATTAAATATGACGTTGTATTTTTTATTTTCGGATAAATACTGCACAAAGCTATTCTAATATAGAAGATTATCGTAAAAGAAGCTTTTATCGAACGAATTCATATTAACACATTGCATAGGAACAGAAAAGGGCTAAATGTAAAATGGTACAAAAGTGGGTACATATTGTTCAAAGCGCCATCTAGGGACCATTAGGTGTATAATGTTTACAGTAGCTCTCATTAAAGTTTTATGCTAATTATATTCATTTAACGCTATTATAATCCAATGTAATATTTATAGCTTTTCAAAACCAGTTTTAAAAGATTATGGTAAAAGAATTTTTTTATCATTTAAGTAGTAAAGCATAATAGCCATATAGAAAGAAGAAAAAAAATATTCACTGTGAAGGTGTACGTTAATGATATTTATGGCACGAATTATATATTCGATATCCTCTCTTGGTTTTATTTGAAAAGGTTTCAACAAAAGAAATGTACAAAAAACTTTTACCGTGTGAATCTTTTTAAAGAGACTTTTAATTCTAATGCCCTTTCCTGTTACTCAGTGACAGTAAACAAAAGTATTAATATCAAATGGTTAAGTCCGGAGCGGTTCCCACGAGGACTGTTTACATTACCCAGTCAAAGTGGGAGTCAGAAAAGGCAAGGAAAAAGGCGAAAAAAAAAGGAAAACAAGTTGTTTTTTCTACTCCTCACATTATGTAGATTCGTCCTCTCGAATTACTTTTTTAGAGCAATAAACGGACTGGGACGTCGTATAAAAATCTTCGCCAAGGGCACATGGTCGAATGTGGTCCAATGATAAGAAGAAAGCGATTACTGACACCTATGGCCAGGAGGGTACAAGGTTTCAATTGGTGATCCCTCATTCCGAGGTCAGCCCTCTTTTTTAAAATTATGGAATCTTAAGCCGATACTCAGTCAGTGAGCTGAAGTGGCAATGGGCAGGCCACATCGCTCGAAGAACCGATAACCGGTGGGGAGTAAAGGTTCTCGAGTGGCGACCACGTACCGGGAAACGTCTACCAGGCCGTCCCCCCACTAGATGGACCGACGACCTGGTTAGAGTCGCAGGGAGTCGCTGGATGCAGGTGGCTCGGGACCGGTCGATGTGGCGTACCATGAGGGAGGCCTATGTCCAGCAGTGGACGTTTCCCGGCTGATGATGATGATGATGATGAAGCCGATAACTTTTTGACAATGCCGAATTTTTTATTACACTTATTAATACGTCCTTCCATTATCTTTCTACGGTTTTCATCAACCACTGTTTCGTTTATGTAAATTGTTATTCATCATTTTTCGTTGCACCAAAATTGGTTTTCAATCGCCTTCAAAAAAAGAAGAGATTATCAATTCGACGGGCATTTAAAAAAAAGTTTGTTACCTTATAGCTATCGAATGGATGAACCGATTTAGATGAATTTTTTTCTTCATTTGAAAGCTGGTGTATCCCGTGTGGTCCCATTTCAATTTGACAGTTCTGACAATGGAATCCATGAGAAAACCATATAAGCCTTAAATTTGCTATAGACTTTTAGGGTAGTTGAAGTCGGTTTTTAGTTCTTTTTGAATGCGTTATCTGGTCAAATCAGTAGTTTTACAATGCGCCTTAGCATTTTCAATTTAGTAATACGTTAGCTTGTGCCATGCGTCATCGTTGGAGTGAGACAGTGATAATGGTTATGGCTAAAGTTCTGAGTTTTAACAAGAGTAGGTATTCTGTGGATTTCACAGGGTCGGTGCTAAAGGTGGGCTAAATATATTAAAGTTTTGTTTTCGTGAAGAATGATCACTCTCTTTCAAGCATTACGTCTAAATGTCAAATCTGAGAAAGCCAAGAACTGCAAATTATCGGGACTACATTTTTTAATGTTCATTGGTTTTCACTTGGCCTTCATCTTGACTAATGGTATGTCATGATAAGGCCGTTGGATGGTAAGTCAGTCTAATGAGGCGCTGGCTCTACTAACTTTCACATCGGAACACAACAGTGCTATTAGCACTGCTTTTTGGTGGCAGACTTAGGTAACATGGTGGTAGCTAGCCAGGCGGACATAGAAAATGTCCTACCACCAACCATACCGAGTACTGATAGACCTACTGGAAATGGAATCCATGACTTTTCGATCATCATATCGATCATTTACAAATCGTATGATAAATGTTTATATTACATTAATTACTTAGGTAATTAATTACGTAACAGCTATCTCAGTACAAAATGTAATATTAATGTAAGCCTTTGTTAGAGTAACATTTCTTTATTTCTTTTGTTTGTTTTAGATATGATAATCCAACTCTTGCTTTTAGATTGAACTAGTCTAGACCTGCTGCCTAAATCACAGAACTCGTAGCTAATTATTCTGATGAATCATACATACGCATACATGAAAACTAGGATTATAATCCGTGCGGTGTGGCTTCAGCTTTAGAATGTAACCACCCCAATTCATCCTCTGATTGTCATAGAATACAACTAAAGGAAAAACCGACGCAGGGCAGCATCATTGCCAATGCACCAATAACTTAGCAACTCTGCCAGCTAAGCGTGGTGATTATGCAAATTCCCTTATACAATTTTTGGTTCGGCGGTCCATGAAAGATAGTCACGTCCACCGAAAACAAATGAATTATGTGACCCCCCGCCTGGAGGCAGCCCTGTATGCAAAATGACGTTCGGCCGGCGACAATTTGTCCACAACGACTGTTCACAAGTCGGCGACAACCAACGACGGCGTCGGCGTCGGGAGAAGGCGGGCGTTATTGCCGCCCGTCAATTGCCGAGTTTTCACTTCTTCCTCAAGTTTCCGAGTGTATCCTACGGTACTTTGGCTCCAGTTCGTGAATTAAGACGAAACGAGAAGGGTCACTGTCTTGACACACTGATCTCTAACGCTGTGATTAACAATTTTAATATTGTTTTTAATGTGGTCCTGATAGTGCGCTTCAGACAAAATTATAATATTTATAAAATGTTCACAGCTCTCACCAATTAAAAATTTTTGTGATCTCCAATTCGTCTGCCAAGCATGGTGATCTTTAAAGAAATCGCGTCGGATGTGTCTATCGAAGAGATGCTTATGGCCAAGATTTGACTCACAGTTATAATTGACGAATGATGCTACTACATGATAAATGGCACGCATTTGTTTCAATGGATTCAGAATTGTGTATCTATGAATGCGAGCCAAACGTCCGACAGCAAATAATTTTGGAAGTGATATAAAGTTACTTTCTCGAGACTCCCTTAGACTGTTAAAGGGAACGCTTTAATTTATTTTAATTGAATGCAAGAATTTTATTATTAACGCCATTTTACTTCTTTTATAAAACCTTTAAAATCCAATTAAGCATTAAATTTTATTTGGATCCTGGCTACTCCAAAATCTTTGCCATTGAATGGAAACAACTTATTAATTGTGTAAACATCTCAACACTATGAAAAGATTCATCGGAAAATATATTTAACTAAATAGTGACCTTTGCTGCAAAATAATAGAGCTAAATTCAGTTTACACAGCGCTGTAAGCCTAAAATAATATTATGCTCCTTCTCTTTCTGTCTAGTAATTTTATCTCTTTCAACCTCTGCTTTTCAACGTTAGCTATACCCGCGCGTTGTGCGTAACTAGTGAACCAAGACTGTCTCAGTATAGTATTTGATTCTTATTTTGAAGATGTACGAGTATTTCCCATAGCCTTAGGCTATATTGGTTCTGTCTTTGTTATTTTAACTTCTTGCATTTGCCAGTATGTTTGAATTCGATATATTTATTTAACCAACTCAAGACTGTGTAGATTTTGGAGACGAGAATTATTGTCATTTGAAAAGCAAGTTCTCCCAGCGGTTCAATTTACTGTCCCGATCCATTGGTTCTTGGCCACTATCTAGTAAAGCGATAGATAAAATAAACTTAAATATACATCTAACCACGTAATTATAAATTGTATGAGATACATTCGCGCGGTAAAGTGTTAATTTTCAATATGCTCTCAATAAATCATAGTCGGTGCGAGCGCTATCGACCGGCGGCATCTCAGGCGATAAATTGTGCGATGCTCGGTGGCCAGAGTAGACAAAACAGCGATTAATGCCGCTGTTAAACTAACGCGCGGCCATTTGTTACAGCGATATTACGTGGCCGATGCATTGGAGACGCTATACTGGTTGCAATGCACAGGTGTAGCCACAATAGCAATAAGTGAAGAATGAAGCTGTTAATTTTTGTCGCTTATTATTTTAACAGTTTGATACTAAAAAGCCACTTTGACAAATGATCTTCGAAAGTAGACACGTGGAGGCATAATTTAAAGTTAAATTTTAAACACGAAAAGCAGTGAAAAAAAGAAGAAAAAAAAAACTATTTCATCATTCTTTTCGAAATTGTTACAAAACCAAAGCCGATAGCGATTTATGAAATTTACGTTGATAAAGTTGAAAATGGTTCGTAATTTATAAAATTTAGCTGTGTTGACATAATTTCATGATCATCAGTGCAATGCAGCGATATAAACGTATGAACGTTGATTAGGTTTTAAAAACTCTATGTCCGAACAAACTAAACAAACCCCTTTCTACTTATGTAACGCTTGGAAAACATAAATTTGATTGGTGAAGCCCTGCGTACACTAAATATCCAGTACATAAAACTGGCAAAAATAAAGCCCACAAAAAGAATTTATAGGTTTCAAAACCAACGGTGAAGAGAAAACAAAATTGCCCAATAAAAATTGGCAAATTTATTTTCATAGCGGGCCTAACGTAACTATCAAAGATAAATGATACACAGACGAGTTATTTGAACTATTTCGACGTACATTTTCGGGATGACATCGGCTTGTTTACCTTTTTGCTTTTTGGTTGCGTAATTCTACCACAAGTGAATGGGGCTTGAGTTGGCACGCGATTATAGGCCGTGCTTACACTGGTGAATCACTACGTTTTTCAGACGATTTGAAAAAAGAGATTTGTTGCAATTTTTTTTACAATGAAACAGAACTAAATGTATCAAAATTATGATGAACGAGTTTGTACATTTTTCAAGTGGTTGACGTGCTGAATTAATTTTCTGCTTGCCAATACTATAATATAAGGATCTACGTCTAATTTTTTATTTGGTGATTTACTCATAAATGAATCAATTACTCATTACATTATATTGGACGAAAGTGTTGTTCACACTGGCGTGGTATTTGGTGAACTGGTTGAGAGACTTTTGTGTGCAATAATATTTGCAGTGTCAGTGTATGAGCTGTTTGTACACATTTACTGACATATACTTTCTCTTATAATGAACTACTGACATTACTAATAAAGAACATGAATCTCCCCATAGGTTGGTGATCGCAATAGATGCCAGTGGTACATAAATGGCCCGTTTATTTTTTTACGTGACGTTTCCCTAAAACACTCATTGGAACAATAAAAAGTTTATATGACATGGTACAAAAGTGGATACATATGAACTTGAACTGTGTACACTCGGGTCAAAATATATTGTAATTAAATAAAACTCTTTTAAGAAATTAAAGTGTTTCGCTACCTGAAAAAAGGTATCATGCGAAAATCAGCTTTCATAAAAAACAAGAGCAAAATTTAATAAAACTTTCAGCGGAGCGTGAGCCTATAAAATTTATAAATGCCAACCTTATAAATATTTCTCGAAACATTTCGTACAGGATTGCCCGGCTACGCATGAAACTGTGAAGCATTTTTCCGTGCGTAAAACCTCTCTGGCTTGTATAAATTTCCAAACAGAATCAACCAAAGCAACCGTGAAATGTTGCCAGTGTTACGCTCGAAAAAAGTGACATGGAAGTGGCTCCAAAGAGACTGTAGAAGTGTACTACTTTAAAATGCTATTTGATTGGTTTTTTGAAAGTTACAAACTTTAAAAGACAAATATATCTGATATTTTAACACTAAGTCATATCAAACATGTAAAAGAGTCGTCGTCGAATATCAATTCATTTGGAGGTATGAAAAAAAACTGACATACACAGAAATATATTACACACAATGCATTCTTGCATCTTCATTTTTGCATGATTACAATAAGTTCTAAGTATGTCAAATACAAACAATTGCATATAAAAGTATTTATTATAGGATATGCCTTAATCACCATATATTCATTCTGTTATTTAATGATTTTATAGAGTCCTAACTTTCACGAAGCCTTTACATTTAGGGGTTACGTGAATTGTATTAAAAGGACATCATTAAATCTACTTTCAATTTCCAAAAAGAATATTCACAGAAGTGCAAAACAGGTTCCGAAGTTATCTCATATATTCTTTTAAAAAGTCACAATTGGTTCGCACTTGGCCTAAGTCTCACCTGACGTTTAATACGTCACTGGCAATGATACTCGTATCTTTCAGTACCGGAACACAACAGTGCTATTAACACAGCTGTTTAGCGTCAGACTTAGATAAAATTGTGGTAGCTAGTGACTCATAACATGTTTTATTTTATTACTAACAAAAAAAAACTAATATAATGATAAGACACATACAGAGGTATAAAAAACTTATCATATTCAATTTATAAATCTTGAACATTGTGCACAAACCTTTAAACAGTAACTTATGACACTTGTAGCATTAAATTGGTGTTAACGGCTCTGTTTTACAGTTGTTTACAACTAGCAACTAGTTGTTCTTTTAGCGGTATCTCCGTTAGTTGTTTTAACTGCTTACCCTGTAATGAAGTTGTGGAGGAATGTGTGTACACTTCGCGGCTCGAGCGATGTTCTTTGAAATTATAGTTCCGGCTGTTTGACTTAATTTACTTAGTTGGTTCACTTTGAATTGGTTTCACGCAGTGCTTCTATCATAAACAGCCTACAGAGAATGTATGGGCCATAGTTCACTACGCGGGACCAGTGCGGGTTGGTGGACTTCACAGCCCTGTCCAAGACATGCAGGTTTCCTCACGATGTTTTCTGTCACCGTTAACTAACCGAATAATGTACTTGAATTGAAAAATCACTCATAGTCCGACTCATAACAGATAGTCCGCGCCTTATCCATTACGCTACCGACGCCTCTTTCTTTCACGTGCTTTTAAACCAGTCTCATTTTTAGCATATTAGTTTAGCTACCTAATTATCGTTCATATAAAGTTTGTTAACACATGGGCTCGCACTCAGGATTCCATCTGACCTGATGATAAATATCAATGTGTATTGTTATTTATATATAAAAAACGCTTGACCATGGCCAAGGCATTGATGACGTAGGTGATGGGATGTGGGTAAACGTTAGTTTTTGACACAAAAGCTTTGTCGCGCGGTTTGGTAAAAGAATGCTCACTCAGAAATAAATTTAGTAAAGGACTATGCCTATTCTCCAATATTAACAAAATTATAGCGTAGGAGATAAGAAAGTTGAAATAAATTATGAACCCAAGTAAATTAATTATAATAATTTTGTACGCTTGATTTTATTTCCAATAATAATGCTGTAGATATCGAAGTAAAACCAGTTCGATTTGATTAGAATTTCTAGGAATGTTTTATACGATTTTTATCTTACGATTTTTAGTTGTTCATCAATTGACCTACATGGAAAATACAACTAAGAATCAGTAAATAAAATTCTTGGCATCGAATTTGTCAGAGTGATCTCGTGGGTGTCGTAAAGGCAACTAAAGGCGAATTTCAGAAGGCAGGCTTCTTTTTAAATCAATGATACTCGTATGGCATTGGCTCTGCTACCTTCCATACTGAAACACAACAGTGCTATTAACTCTGCCGTTAGGCGTCAGACTTAGGTCACATGGTGATAGCTAGCCAGGCAGACATGCTCTACCACTACCAATCGAACCTGGGACCTCCAAACTGTCAATCCAAGCGTGTAGTCATACATTCCAAGTCGATCGCGTAAAATCACAAGTACAACTACCGGAGGTGCGGTACAACCCGTAAAACGTTTAGCTGCCGTTAATTATTCATTTATCGTAGCCAGGACGGTTATTTACGGCTACCCCCGGCTACGGTTGGCCGCCTACGAGGTACAGTGCTACGCCTGCTACGCTGCTACAGTCGTAGCAGCAATAAACTCGATTGAGATTAATTTTTTCCCGTCTCGACACCTCTTTTTGATGTACGATTTGGGATTGAATGTGTTTTTCGGAGATTGCTTTTTTTGGAGTTATTTTAATTAGACTTGCGACAAGAATAATATATCTGTATTAGAAAAAACGAAAAAAACAACAACGGACAAATGTATATGTTAAGAAGAGTATTTATTCTTCGTATTTATTCTTCTTGTTTATTCTTTTTTGATAACCCTACTGTCAATATATATTTTTCTTGTCACTGCTTACGACTTTTTATTTAAATGATAAAATAAGTTTTATCATGGTAGCAGAGCGTGGTTACCAGTGAATTAAAGAAAAAGGTAAATAAAAGAGCTGATGCAGTAATAATTTTTTTTTCAAACCAATCCAAGAAGACAAAAATTTCAAAATGCAGTCACCAAATTGCAAAATTGACATTGGTCACTTGGTTGGTGTTAAAAACTGGTCGACATGGAGATTTAAGGCACTGTTACTCCTCAGGGGTATACCCGGTGGGTTAGATGCGGTCAATGGTAAACTTACTAAGCCTGTACGACCCAATACCACAAATGCTGTAGAAATTTCCGAGTACAATGCAGCTCTTGACAAATATAACCAAATAGACAGTTCCACCCTTCTTATGCTTACTGCAAATATGTCGGACGAAACCCTTCAAAAGATAATGCGCTTCAATTCTTCTAAGGATGTATGGGACGAATTACATCGTTTATTCGATGGCACATCTGAAGACAAGAGCTACGCTTTATGTATGGAGTTTTTCGGATACTCTAAAGAACCGTCACATGACATCACAACGCATATATCCAAAATCAAAACCCTATGGTCAGATTTGAAAGCTGAATTGTTTAAGATAGACAAATCTGAATTACCAGACATCCTTGTGATCTGCAAGATTCTAGATACTCTACCCGAAACCTACTTCTCTTTCAAGTCTAGTTGGATGTTGATGTCAAAGACTGATAAAACATTAGAAACTCTGACGACACAGCTGTGTGCTTATGAGCGTTCCATCTCGTTGAAGAATGAAGGTCCTGCAGAAGCTCTAGCTGTACAGAGTAGTAAGAAATCAAGGAAAACATGTGGGTACTGCGGTAAAGTCGGTCATAAGGTCAGACAATGCCAAAAGTGGAAAGCTGACGGCAAACCATCAAAGTCAGAGAGCAAACAGACATCCATGAATATGAATTTAATGCAAGTCTCTACAGATGTAAATTCAACATTAACAAACCGCGATACGATAAGTTGGTACGTCGATAATGGGGCAACGAACCATGTCACTTGCCGAAAAGATGTATTCTCGAGTTTTGAATATTTTGAAGAGTCTTGTACAGTGACTACTGCTAATGGAGCTACTGTCAAAGCTATTGGGAAAGGTTCTGTTAACTTAAAGTCTGTTGTACATGGAAATGAATATCAGATAACACTCTGTGACGTATGGTACGTACCGGATATTATGCGAAATCTATTCTCTGTGCTGGCCGCTCAAGACAGACTAAACAATAGTGTTTTTATGTCTGAAAAGGAACACTGTTCGCTGAAAAGTGACGGACAAGTCAAATTAATTGGAAAAAGAGTCAAAAATGGAGGCTTATATAAACTGAATGTAGAGACAATTACTCAGTTGACTCCTAATTTGAACGCTTTGTCAGCAAATAATTTGCTCCAACTCTATCACGAACGTTTTGTCCACCAGAACAAGAAACACGTCAAAGCAGTTATTGAACGGGAATTCGGGATTAATGTTCGACTAGATTCAGAACTGTGTACCGGTTGTATATATGGGAAAACACACCGAAATGCATTCGGAACAAGAGAACGAGCAAAAGTGTCTGGGGAAACAATACACGCTGATGTATGTGGTCCGTTTCCACCGTCCTTCAATAAATTTCGCTACTTTGTTCTTTTTAAAGACGATTACAGTAAATACAGACACGTTTACTTCATGCGACAAAAATCTGAAGTGCATCTGAAACTCCGACAAATGTTGCAGGAGTGTAAAGTTGCTGGAAATTGTGTCAAAGAACTGCTCAGCGATAATGGAGGAGAATTCGATAATGAGAATGTAAGGCGCATTCTACAAGAAGCTGGAATAAGACAAAGGCTCACGATGCCCTATACGCCACAACAAAATGGCCTCAGTGAACGTGAAAATAGAACCTTAGTCGAAGCTGCGCGTACCTTAATGCATGCTCATGAAGAATTACCCCCTGCGACATGGGCAGAATTGATAAACACTACTGCATACGTTTTAAACAGAACAGGACCAACATTAGAAAGTGGTAAATCACCATTCGAGTTATGGTTTAACAAGAAGCCAAACATAAGTCATCTTAAAGTAATTGGATGTGAATGTTATGCTCACATACCTAAACAAAAGAGAACAAAACTTGCTAAAAAGGCTGAGAAATGTATCCTTATTGGGTATGAGGGTGATGAAGGCTATCGACTTCTGAGTAAAAATGGTAAACTCATAAGATCAAGAGATGTTACGTTTAATGAGTCAGTTTCGACACCGTTTAGCCAAGGTGATTTGGAAGAACAACCCTTAGCTGAAATCTATTATCCACTCGCAACATCTCCGATGTGTCAAGTAAGGGAGGACGATCACACTGATAACAGATCAGGTTGTACTGGTAGTACACCTGACGAGCCTAGTACGACTGTACCTTCCACATCGTCGGGTCAAATTGTAAGCCAGGGAGTAGAAAGGCAAAATGACTCTATTGGACGAGTCGACGTCAAACATGCGTTGCCATATCGAGCACAGAAGCCGAATTGGTTGCTGCCAGTGAAGCAGCTCGAGAGATTGTCTGGATCAAAAGGCTATTTGGTGAAATATCTAGCTTGAAGCAGATACCAAAACTCAAAGTTGATAATGATGCAGCCATAAAGATCTCACATAATCCACAGCTTCACAGAAGAACTAAGCATATTGCAATCAGACATTTCTATGTCAGAGAACTTGTTGCTGATGGTGAAATATCTGTCGAATACGTTCCTAGCGAGTTTCAACTAGCAGATTTATTAACCAAAGCATTACATAAACCACGGATTGTATCAATTGCGGTGCAAATTGGTTTAGTACCCTAAGGGTTACCAAAACAAACAAAAAAGGGAGGATGTTAAGAAGAGTATTTATTCTTCGTATTTATTCTTCTTGTTTATTCTTTTTTGATAACCCTACTGTCAATATATATTTTTCTTGTCACTGCTTACGACTTTTTATTTAAATGATAAAATAAGTTTTATCAGTATATTGCTGGAGTTTTTGTTAATTTATAATTGTAGGTTTGAATGCTTATACATTACCAGTTGAAAAGTACTTAGAATAATTTTCCTTTACAAAATTACAAACAATGAGAAGTTAAAATAAAACAACACCCGATTTTTTTATTGAAGATAGATCAGCGCTTGGTCTAGCAGGTCTAGAAGGTGCCTGCCCGCCCTAGACTTAAAGACGCCCAAGTTGTAGCATTGTAGCATTGTAGAATATAGACCCTATTTTATATATACATAAATACTTCATTCCTCAAAAATCTTACAATGTCAAATGTTTTATAATTTGCCGGAAGCTTTTATTGCACAAACAAAACTTTTTGGAAATCATCATTTTATAATATTAATAATTTTATTTTTGTTTCGTAGTGTTTGGTTTGCCGACCGTACCTTAGCGCTTAATTTGGACAATTTCCCATGTTATCAAGCGAGCACAGCTGACTGAGTTTACGGGAAGTAACATTAAATTGCTGGCTCAACGCAGAGATACCGCGGCTAATGCGTCACACGTCAGTTCATCCGGACCTTACACATCTAAACACTATGAACGCTTAGCCGTGTGGTCTCAGCTTTAGAATTGGATTTGTCATCGTTATCTAAAATACCTCAAATGATAAAAGAGCAGCCTATTAACAAAAAATTTAATTCTGTAAAGGAATTTTTCGAGCTAGGACAAAATAGATAGGATTTAATTTTAATTTGGTTTACGAATATAATTTTATTATGTATAACATTTGACAAATATTATTTGACATAGGTATAGATATCAATTAGGTACGTGTCTTAACATCATAGAATTATATAATTTAAATGCTCGATATTATTACTTTTAATTACTGTTTGCATGTCAAAACATTGGATAAATGTGTGATCTAGAATAATTTACTTGAACATCTGAAATGTACCACATTTATTGCAAATAAAGGTTTATCTTATCTTTCGGGAAACGTCCACTGGTGAACATGTATGTACGAGTACCTCTCCCATCGTATGCCACACTGATGACTCGTGAGCCACTTGCAATTTGCACCCAGTGACTCCCCGCTAGGTCGTCGGTCCGTCTAGTAGAGGGACGGCCTGTTACTTTCCCCAGTACGTTGGTAGCCACTCCAGAACTCTCACTCCCAATCGTTATTCGTTTTTCAAGCGATGTTGCCTTGCAACTGCCACTTCAGCTCATTGACTCATCGAAGTATGTCGGGGACCTTAGTTCGTCTACAGATTTCTGAATTACTCTCTGAAACGAGGGTACACCTGAATTTCCTCATTCCAAATTTTACTCCCCGTATTAAACTCTAAGCCTATCGGGTTGTATGACACATACACCTAAATTTTAATGACCTAACAGTGTAGTTTACTAGGCGTTCCACTTGGATTAGCGAGACGCAGGTTCTTATCCCGATCTTGTAGACATTTTTTCAATTTAAAAAAATTATTAACGGTACCAAAAGCAGTATATGACACCAAACAAAGAATGCTATACACTGTATAGTAGAGAATGCGGTACACTGGAGTACAAATATATGTATCCAATTTTGAACCATGTCTCATTCTCACTTGCTTGTTCCTATGTAGTGAGTACAGGGAAATGCTAATTAAAGATGAAATGCGACATGGTGCAAAAAGTTGACACAAATTTTTGTCCCCGAGTGTACATGGATACATAGCTGTTTTATGAGGTACACGTAATTCCAAACCATATTTCTATAAAAACAACAATATATCGATGTCTTAGCGCTTCAGTGATTTTTTAAACACGAATAGAAATAAATGTACAACACCAATCGTTTACAAACAAAACCGTTGAAAATATCAAGTAGAACTGGCTAAGGCACTCGTAGCTCCAGTCAAGAAAACGCCTATTGTTCACAACGTAAAATAAATCCTGTCGAGAGGGCCTTCTCTTTTACTAATGAGTTTTTCAGTCCCTCTGAATGGTTTTTAAAATTTAAGATTCCCGTCTCGTAGTCTCTCGGCACTGCGGCACGGGTTTTGTTACAAGGGCATCTGATTTGATGAGGCCGCTGTAATTTTTTAACGAACATTAATTTTCATCAAGACCACTTTTCATTGTATTAGGTTCTAAAAAACCTTTCTGAGAGCGAAAT
Organism: Carcina quercana; assembly: GCA_910589575.2. Classification (NCBI taxonomy): domain Eukaryota; kingdom Metazoa; phylum Arthropoda; class Insecta; order Lepidoptera; family Depressariidae; genus Carcina; species Carcina quercana. The sequence goes on along the minus strand of OU342434.1, from coordinate 3,104,281 downwards.
TCATCATTTTGAGGGTTAAAATTATTGAGTATTCAAAAGTTTGATCAGTTCGTCATTTTGGTAATTCAACCACATGGTTTTACACATTTTTAGAGTTCTATTTTGTTTGAAATTTAACAATTACTTTATTCATATTTTTAGATTTCTCAATCGGATGAGTTCAGGGTGAGTTACAGGCCGTGTAGGTTTTGGCAGGACTCAATAATTGTCTCAGCTTTAGCATATCAAAAAAATATCCTGTGGGCGTCGCAAAAAGTGTCGAGGGGGAAAACATTCAGCAGGTGGACAGCAGCATTCTGTGGAGTTCTGCGATGGTGAAACGAAAACAAGTTAGGATACGTACACACATGATGATACACAATATGATGAGTATAAAAATAAGAGACTGATGAACATAGACGAGAACAGAATATGCCGTATTTACGTTATTTTACAAATATAAACGAACAGATAATATTTGGGGTGATAGCCAGGAGAATTAAGGTGACTTGCTCGCTCAATAACAATAATATTACAATTTTAAAAATTCCTAGGCCAAGTTGTTTCAGCAATCAGTAGACAGTATTTATTCATATAAAGTTTACATAGCAATTAGTGTCAACAATATTAAAAAATTAAATCCAACAGTTGCATTCAGCGATGACGTTACTATAAATCTACACCTAATTTTCACATTTTCAATGTACTTTTTATCATCACCCATATATTTATATTAACTAGTTTCAATGACAATGTACGGATAATTATGTGTCGAACATGTGTACAAATTTAATTTAAATTTAATTGGCCCGTGATAGTGTTTGATTTGACATTGTTAACATAATTATTAGCGCGGAATCGACAAAATATTTGGTTGAGCGAGAGTTTACAAAATAAACAATTTCCGAGCGCTTATTGAAACAACACAAAATTGTCGTTCATTGATTTGTGTATTTTCTACCAAAAATTTGGAACAAAAAATAAAGAAAACTATTCTTTAAGAATACTTTTTTTGCATTTCGTTTTATTGTATTTAAATGTCAGGCATATGCTTCTTTGATGTTACAGTGATCAGCAACCTTTGCATCTAGTCAAATCTTCAATCGGTTTCAGAATTTCATGACATGCATTTAAAAATGTAAAAAAATATGTATCCACTTTTGAACCATGTCACATTCACTCTTGCTTGTACTTATGTAGTGTGTTGAGGGAAATGACAATAAAATATGAATGTGACATGGTTCAAAAGTTGATACATATTTTTGTACTCGAGTGTACCATGAGTTATTACTTGGCCTTCATCTCGTCTTCAATAAGTGAAGATAAAGTGATGCCCCAAGTTGATGAATCAGTGACTACTATTAATTATAAATAAATACATTATATAAATTATAAATAAATACTAACTATTTTACCTTTGCAATACCAACCGCTCTATTAATTAAGGTAAGACAGGAAAATTCCACCAATCAAACTGAGTATCAGAGATATCTATAGATGGTAATCGAACCCGGTACCTTCGAGTGTCAGTACGAATGTCTAGCTATGTCACGGAGGCATTTAAAAATGTATTGGCTACTGTATGTAGCTGACCGCACATGAACTCAGGAACGAATTCATATTTCGAACTAATCTAGAATATTGCGGATTAGCTTTAGCAGCTGGGTGTATCCATTAATTGGCAGACTAAATTTGCTAATGCACATTGAAGTTCGACGGCAGTGTGGAAGTATTAAACAAAATGAAACAATTGGATGAACGATGTTCCAAAACGGTACTACGGAACTAATTATGAACTCACTTCATTGCCACTTGTTGGTCAAATACGCGAACAAATGAAGTGATCAAACTTTATATCACTGCTAGAGCATCACTCAGTCTTCTTAATATTAAACAAGTTACGTTGCATGTCCACTTACAAAATTATTTCAAATAAATTATATTCACAGACACATGCGAGTAATTTCATGAAAATCAAGATTCTCAAAACTAGAACTAAATCTTAAAAGTTTAAAGCATTTAAATATCAGATTAAAGTACGTTAAAGTTATATTTTTACTGAAAGTAAGATACATTTTTATAAACTTAAATCAATAATTTTTTTTGACTTCAGGGAGTAGAATATTCCAGAAATTAGCAGTAATTTTTTTGAAAATTAATACGGACCATTTGTTTCAAAGAGGAAACATCAAATGTTTTGATCATATTAGAGAGTGTATCGAGTTTCGCGTGAGTTTCAGACACGTAACGTGGTAAAGCCGATACTATAAAAGCATCGCATGTAAACGTCGAGCATGCGAGAGCTAATTGACAGATAGAGTGAAAAGGCACTCCGACAGTATGGTGCTTCTGGCGGTAATGAGTGCGGCGTTCCGTTACATGCATCTTGCTTCGTTTGTTGCGATTGATACACTGTTTGAACATGTATTAAGACTGCATGGAGCTCGCACGCTATTTTCTACATATCTTTCTATCACTTATAAGTACCTAGATCATAAGTTTATATATAACTAGCTTCTGCCCGCGGCTCCGCTCGCGTGGACTTTAGGATTTATCCCATTGGATAAATCAACTACATAACAAATATGAAACTGACGTGACGCTTTCAGGCAACGAATAATTATTTGTATATTATTCATACTACAATTCTAAAATCGACATAAAAATATGGGTAAGAGGTGGAGGTAAGAGGGTGCAAGATTCACATAAAAATTGGTCAAGCCGTTTCGCAGAAGTGCGACCACAAAAACCGTGTCATTTTTATATATTAGATTGTTTCATTATGTGTGAAACTACGTCACTCTTAATTTTTATCAGTAAGGCTAACTACCGGAACTACTTCGGTAGTTTTCAACCCCTGTTCACCCCCATTAAAAATATGCGTAAACACGTATTTATCTGTTTTCACTCTCTAACCACTTAACAATTTTCTTGTTATTATCTTCAAAAATGAGGAACTGAAATTTTAATTTGCATCCCTGATTTCACCCAATACGGGATGATTTTTCTAAAACACTAAGATCGTCACCCTTAACTGTAGTTCATAAGACTGAGTATGAATTTTCATGCTGATGATTACAAAAACATCGGAGTTATCATACAAAATGACCCACCCCCATTAATAACCCGTGGAACACGTATTTCTTTGTATCAAATCTAGCCATTTATTTACTATAAATTTTCATGATTTATAGTATTATCTTCAAAAATAACGGACTCTCGTACAAACTTACATCCCTTATTTTACCCTGTTAGGGATGGAATTTCGGGAAATCCTTTCTTAGCTGATACTTTCACTTTACAAAAAACGCAGCCTCCAAATTTCAAGGCTATAGGACCAGTGGTTTAGGCTGTGCGTTGATATATAAGTCAGTTAGTCAGGACTTTGAATTTTATATAAGATGACATGTAATGTACACCACAATACCTATTGTTTAAAAAATTATCTACCTCCGTGTCTTAAAAAAGTTCCAACTCCCTAGGATAAGAGGAAGTGCTTCTAATTCAGCTTGCAAGATTTGACCCGAACATACATACATACATACATACATTGCAAGTTATATAAAAGCTTTTAAAATGGCAACACGTTCGTACTAACAACCGTAACTCGTACCTATCGGTACTTGGTTTCTCGGGACCTGTCGATGTGGCGTACCACGAAAGAGGCCTATGCCCAGCAGTGGACGTTTCCTGGATAATGATGATGATGGTGAAGGCATTTTCTATGCCCATCTGGCTTTTATTATATTTAGTCTGTTATGTAAATATTGTTCGAAATGTATTGTTTTGTCTATAACAGTTTGTTTTGTCTATTAAAATGTTCAGTTTTTCGTTAAAATTAGAGTAGTTACCGCCTCCGTGACCTAATTGCTAAATGTTCGATTCACAATCCGGAGGTCTAGGGTTCGATTCCCAGTATCTATCGGTACTCGGTTTGGTTTGTGGCAAGCCATTTTTTGTCTGCCTGGCTCGCTACCACCATGTTACCTAAGTCTGCCACCAACCAGAATTGTTAATAGCACTGTTGTGTTCCGGTATGAAAAGCCAGTGTCTCTATTAGTTTGAGGCTCCTGGGTAAGCATGGTTTCTATCCAACGGCCTTATTGTCACTTACCACGTGCGTACAGCTAAGCAGTGGAATTCCCTGCCGGCTGTGTTTCCCAAGCGATACAACCTCGATAACTTTACGGCCAGAGTGAATAGACTATTTCTATGCAACCGTGAACGATCCTAGACCACATCATCGCTTAAGATCAGGTGAGATTGTAATAAAATGGAAGCCTATCTAATGTTAAAAAATCATGTCAGATGAAGGTCAAATACAAACCCATACAAAAAACAACTATTTACGAACTTTTTGTACAAACTTCTATCGCTAATTTTACCTGATATAGGTGATATGTAACTACAAAATCTTACTGCGATCACCAACAGTGGTGCTTGTTGCAAATCCAATCATATAAAGTTTAATGTGTCGTTACACGGCAATCGCAAACTTTAACACAAACTTGCATCACATATTCTTTTTGCGGAACTATCATAAAAAAGAAAATATTTGCAAAAACTCATTACCCTACATGGTTTCAGCTGTCAGTCAGTCACTTCTAACGCTGAGGAAATGTTTCAAAAACACTTTAAAACATTAACCACTGAAGCACTTTCTTTTGTCTTTGCTATTTGAAATTAATCAGGCATTGTAGTTATTCTGTACAGAACCCACGGTGCTCGAGTCCGACTCGCACTTGGCTGTTTTTTTGTATTCTGTATACCCTCAAACCATTTTTGGGAAGTATTTTCAATGTACAGATAGACGCGTCGATTCTCCATATACAGGTAAGTCGATTCTACAGGTTTTTTGAAGATATCTTTTTATTGCGTGAACCGATTTTCATGAAATAAAGCTTAGATGTTGCCTTGACCTACGCCTAATTTAATTTTGAAAACCGCATCAAATTTGGTTTTGTAATTTCGGAGATTAGCCGGTTCAGACAAACAGACAGACAGACAGACAGACAGACAGACAGACAAAATGTTTAAAAATGGTCCTATTGTGTTCTGTTACACTTATCGTGTCACCCTCAATCAGTTTTTGGCAAAAAAAATCAATGTACAGACACGTCGATTCTACAGATTTATTATAGTATAGATAGATAGAAGAAGAAGAAGAAGAAGAAGAAGAAGAAGAAGAAGAAGAAGATAGAAGATAGATAGAAGAAGAAGAAGAAGATTATTGTATGTACAGTAAGTATTATTATTATTGATATATATCAGTTTGTTTTTGTATCTCGTATTTATGTAATCGTTTATTATATTTATTATCCTCCTCTCTTCACTATTTATCACTTGACCCAGGACTGCTGTAAGAAATTTCTTTTTGAAATAAGCTGTTCCGTTTGTATATATTTTTCTGTTTTTGTGTTATATAAATATTTTGTGTTATATAAGTTCAATTGATAATAACTGCACATAATGTAAATATGAATCCATAATGTATCGATAAACCCTAAGCCAGCAAACAATACAAAAATTCTGGCTTGTTTTTTGTTATTCTATAAAAACGGAGAAAAAAATGAATGAGCCACTGGCGGATGGAGCCTTAAGTGATGACGGCAAAAATACTCGTATGAAAACGTTGAGTTTGTATGCGTTAATTGACAGATTATCTAAACAGAGTGAAGAAGAAATTATTTAGTCCTTTGCCCTTGAATTCGTCTGCGTGGATGTCAGAAATTATCATACGGGTACTACTTGTGTGATTGAGTAATCAGAAAGAAAAATGTTTGAGACAACTTGTTATTCTTCTTCAAAAATAGAAACGCTCACAAAAAACTCTCAAACTAAAGAAACCTGGAAAAATTAATTGAAAGTAAAACTAATTCAAACGAATTTGGCTTGGAACTCTATTCAATTGTGATAAGGAACAATATTGATACGGAGGATGGACTTGTCCTTGGAGGTAATTTTGACGCGTTGAGCTTTAGTAAATTACATCGCCCTCAGTGAATTATTATTATGTACAAAGCTCGGTTGAAATAACGTTTTCAGTGAAAAAGGTCTTAGCTCTAAAATCCAGGGACACATAGTAGAGAATTGGGTAGTTGACATATAATTAGATTTGGGCTGAATTGTATTTTATTCTTCTTCTACTAAAAACGCACACACATTTTTCACTAATTTTATTCGATTGAATTCATCCATTACTTCTTGGAAGGTTTTTAGAAGGGCGTGGACACATAAACCATAATTTTACGAGATAACTTAAATATTGTTAAAAGCTTTATACACTGTAACGCGTCAATTCTCGGCGGTACGTCACAGCGTGTGACCGATTTGTACGGCTTGTTTTGGCATCGCGTGGCTAGAATTACTTTTCGACCGGTACATAAATTAGAAAAAGTATTCAACCGTCGTCGCATCAAGAAATCTTTAACAGTGTACAGTACAAAAGCGATACAATTTTACGAGCAGTACAAGAATACATGACCTTACTTCATTCTAAAGACGGAACCACACTGGACTTCTAAAGTGCCCCCCCCCCCCCCCCCCCCCCATGCAGAACATATCAACTTTAGAAGTAGTTAACGTCGAACGTGACAATATACCACTTATTACAGGCCATTCAAAGGTGGAGGCAGAGTGTATTTTCAATTCAGACAACAATACGCTGTTTTTCTCGCAAACTACCCACTTAAATATAATGCGGGTGATACCGCCAGAGCGATATAGTGTTTTTGTATCATGGTACCATTGCAAGGCACAAGCGGAAGTCGAGTGACGTCGGCATTATGCAAATCTATAAATAAAAAAATGCATTTCAGTTATTTTTTCTCTTGTAATCGGTAAATAAAGCGTGACTCAGATATCAATTATAAATGGTCAAAGTTAAATTTATTATTTACTCAACAGTAATTTTATACAATCAACGAAGAATCTTAACATGAATTAAAATACTAGAATTGTAAAAATGTAATAAATATTTTTATCTTGTACTAAATCATTATTTTTGTTGACGTGGAAAATATTGAGGGAGATTGTCATGGATGCCATCTTGATTTTTGGGTTATGTATTGTCTTACACTTAAGCGTGTTATTATACTTTAAAAAAGCTTGGACGAAATGATACAAAAATTAAACATTTTTATTTTGTATTGAAACTTTTAACGGGAATTCGTTTAAAATGCTTTAAAATTTGTTTTGCTATAAACCTGCGAAATAGAATAGCTGGGTTTGATAAGTAATTATCAGGCCGTCACGTTATAATGTCAAGAACTGAGTAACATTATCGTGTGTTATCGTACAACTTTAATGTAGGCTATAATAGTAGTTACGCAAGTAAAAGTCGCTAGATGGCGTTTTGTTAAAAAAAGCGTGTGTAATGGAAATTGTAGTTTATTTGATGCCTATTGTAGCTGACATTGAAGTCATACGATAATGATATTCATTTCCCGACATTAATTACTTATCAAAGCCAGCTATTCTATCGTAAAAGATTACAGTATAATACATTTTGTGTGGAAGCATTCTGAGGGAATTCCGGTTAATATCGGTCCCGTTTACATCCCAACAATAGTACCCGTTATTATCGTTGTTACTTGCAGCTTGCTCCACACGCTCTACAGGTCCCTTAAGGAAGTATTTTATTTAGAAATATTGTTTCGGGACACACGTGAGGCTCTATAGACATCCACTAGGTACACAAACGACGCAGGTATTGAGTTAAGGGAGGAAAAGAGCAATTTAAATTCCCCTCTCTACTTTAAGACGAGTTTTCGGGGTTTGCCTTATCGCGCCTTTGAATTGTGAAAAATGAAACGGCATTTATTGTTATGTAAAACTTTTAGGGGGAATGATATATGTGCGGAACGACGCGGCTGGGGACTTTAAATCTTGAAATATTTGGCTAAAGGTAAACAGTTTTCGGTGTACGTTTGTGAGAAGAACGAATACTTGTGTGGTTTGGTTGGCTTACGTAAATGTTTGTGATTTCACTGCGTTTTCACTTATGCAGTTTGCATTTTCTGTTGGATATGATAAGAAATGCGGTGTGACTTCAGCTTTGGAATAGCGCCACCGTGTGTCCATATGTGTATAAGGTATTTGCGAGAAAATTCGTTTTGCACCTGAATGTTGACCTCTATCCAGGGGACGGACGTCAGTAATAAACAGTGCTTTTAAAAAAAGAAAGCACAATGTTCAATATAGCATTTTGGTAACATATAGCCATGGTAGCTTAGTTGAGTAGAGTGTCAGTCTTTGAATAATTGAGGTCTGGGTTTGCTCCTGGCTCGTACCAATGAGTTCCAATTTGTTATTTGGAATTTATACGAATGATAAAAATCATTACCATTGGCTGTTCCGTGAAGGAATACATCACGAGGAAACCTGCACACTTCCTTGAAGAAATTCAATGGTGTGTGTGAAGTCTACCAATCCGCACTGGACCCGTGTGGTATGACCCATAAACTCTGTGTACGATAGTATATATGAGCCCCTGCAGTGGGAACAGTTGATGATGATGGTATTAAAATAGTTTCGCTCCCACTTTTATCATGCGTTCAGCTGAAGTATATGGAATGTTCTTTCAGTTTCCGTGTTCCCTGAAGAATATATCTTAGCAGTATTCAAGCGAAGAGTAAATAGGCACCTTCTAGACCAACGCGTAACATCATCAAGTGAGATTGTTGTTGGACTATCTCCAATAAATTCACAAAATCATAATTGAATAATACAGCGTGGCATCAACATTTGCTAATGATTTTTACCACAAATAGGTACTGAAAACCTCTAGGCACATACTAGTAATGTCAATGATAATAAGCGATGATACCTGACGATGTGCTCATTAAAATGATATACCAATAAAATGTTATACTCTGTGGTAAGTTAATTAGTTAATTTGTACAACGGTTTTAATAGACCTTTCTCTCTAATTTATGCAATATTCGATATTTGGTAACGAATATAAATACAACGCGAAACCTTTTATATCGACGTTATTATCGATAAAGTTGTTTATTGGAATCGAAGAAAACATCTATAAATTCAATACATACAAATGGTTTCTTTAACTTCGAATGATCATTAAAATAAACTGACTAGATGCGTGTCGCGACATAATGACAATTGGGTTTCGCAGCCATTTCTCATCCATTCCAATATTACAGAGATATGCGATCGTGAGTTTGTTTGTCCTTCCTGTATGTAGGAGAGTGAGAATGACTAGATTTTTGTGTGTGTATGAACAGACAGTAGAAGAACCGGAAAATGACATACATAGGTAATTTGTATACTGATTAAAAATTTCTGATGTCTACACAGACGAAGTCGCTAGAAAAAGCTATTTTGTGTGCAAATCATAGATTTAAATGAATGATTGCAGTGATTCGAACATTTGATTCGAGAGTTTGTGGTACTAGACAAAAGGACAATATGTTCTGATTTGTTTGTTATACCTACTGGGCTAAGATCTTGCTTTTGTGGTCATTTTAGTCATGTGTGCACATTTTTACGGCGCAACTCAACTGGCATTTTTGCTGTGCAAAGCAATGACAGTTTGCGAACACGATCAACGTAAAATGAATTCACTTTTATGCTAACATTTTAGGACCAATGCCATTTACGTTTTTCGATCCAATCAAAACACATATAACTAGTTTCTCAAATATTTTCAAATTTATAAGGCAACAGAGTTTCATATCAACACTTAGAAAATATGGAGGGAGTTGACACTCACGAATGGAAATGTCAGGAAAAGTGAGTAAAGGAACTTCAAAAGAAATATACAGAGACAAAACACACTTAACTAACACACATTAGCTACAGTGAAAAAGGTTCCTTATTTGACTACAGTACCTTAACAATCTACATAACAAAAATCAAGCCAACACAAGGAACGAGAAAGCTAAACCGCTTCCCTCACTAATGAGCAACCTCGTAACATGGTAGACGCGAGTGCGGGGAGGTACATTTAAAAAATAAAGGTTGTCACACGATACTCGAATCATTTTCGTCTCATTACGGCAGCGTAGCTCGCGTTGACAACAATTTACACCGAGCGAGTGCTCTCTAGGTGCCCTAGGGTCCTACCACGACAATTCAAAGCTTTAACACAATACAATGCTTTGAAAACTATTGTTAAAAGATCAAGTTTGTCAAAAATTTCATCTGATTACTGATTGACGTTGTGGTCAATAATTGGCATATGCATGCAAAAAAATATCACTCTAGCTTTGAAGACTCTGTAGTGCTAGGGATACACAAAAGTTGACGTGGAATTCCACTTCTTACTACACGATTATTATAAATGAGTTTGTTTATTTGTGACTTCATTTACTGAATAAGAGCTGTTGCAGGCCCAGAAAAAGAAGCTAGTAACACCATAGAAAATGGCATTAGGATGAACCCTAGCATTTTTCTTGTTGTATGATTCCTTCCGGCAGACAATGTCCATCAGGGTAGAGTCTTGAAATAATGCTTTAAGCATTATTATTGTCACTAGCTCCATAAGTCCACAGTTGGATATAACCCACCCTCATAGACTACGTCAGACTTTCAATGAAAGGATTTACACAGATAGATATACAGGTAGATGCTGCTGCCATTTTCAGATTTATTCTGTTAGTCGCTTTGTACGGTACGACTCGGAGAGATTCAATACTAAATCTGAAACCACACGGTCAGATAATTGTATATGGTTTTGGTTTATAATAATCTGCTTCAGAGGTCCCATCTAACATTTATCGAAATTAATTCAGCAGTTTTTGAGAAAATCAACAAAAATCAAATATGTACCCAGATAATTCTTCCTCTAAGGGTGAACATTTTAGGAGATCTGCTGTAGACTTTTAGGGAGTTGAAGTCGGTTTCTAGTTCTTTTGAACGCGGTAATTTTTGTCTAAATCAGTTAGCTATATATTGTTACAAGAAATCAGTTAATACTTTGTAAATAATAATTCGTATGAAAACTAGTAAGTATTGAAAACTGTAAAGCGTTAAATCTGGTAGTAGGACCCTGAGCTCGGGTCCTAAGGCTTGAATACACAGTGTATGTATCTTAATGATGTAAGAAATATGAGAGCAGCTCGACGTCCTCGGCGGCAAATACGTACTGCCATGCCTTTATAGACTTACAATGTTTCCTTTATTCTACTAGCGCATGGTTGAAGCCCTTGTTGATATTTTGAGTTTGATAACTTTTAAAAAGTTATCAACATTTCATTTAAAGCTTCATTATATACTCTTAGGGAGTGGAACGCACTGGCGGCGTTTTTGTCTGTCCACAAAGCTTCAATCTAAAGGTATTTGGCTATACTAATGCAAAATCGCCGGCTCATAATTTCTAAAGTGTACGTAGACGAAATTGCAGGCAAAAAGGTAGTAACTTAATACTATCATTCCAAGTGTACTTAATAATATAAAGCGCGTCTTATTACAATGAGTCCCTAGTTTATCATTCCTTCTTTAAATAAAAAGGGATTTTGTTTAAGAGGCTATGCTGTTGTCAAAGCGCCCATACAAACGTAGTCCAGTCATATTTTGAGTATTAAGCTATGAAAATCTATGAAATTTTCAAGACACAATCTAGAAACAAATATCTGTGTCGGTAGTGAGTCAGATTTTCGTTTAAATATATACTTCCAGAGTTACAGGACGTCAAAGTATTGTATTTTTCGGTAATAAAAAGCCCCAACTTTGAACCTGATTTACAAGAGTATGAATCAATTTAGAACAATTTGGAAAAACCACCGACATCTGAAATTTCATTAGTATACTGTATTAAAAAAATGGTTACATAATATACTGTATCCTTCAAATGATCCCTGGACTACGAAACATCCAAATAACGGGTGGATAACATCGCATAATGTATGCTGTCTCACCGTACGCGCTCGGGTAGGATATGGCTCGGAGAGGGACAGCTACAAAACAATTTAACCTTGAAACCGACCACGTGGTCTTACCAACATAGCCTCTTAAGACTAGTAGACTAGCTTTGTGAGCTGTAGACCTCGCGAGCACATCTTTGCACCACAGAAATCGACGACATGGAGGTACAAATAAAACCTAGTACAGATTTACCGCTAAGATATAGTTGCGCCACCTAGAACATTATGTGGTTTTAGCCCTATTTATATAGTTTTTTGATGAGAAGATGGTTCCCGGTGCTCTACAAACCCCTATATTTATTTATCTTACATTTATTCCCAACTTATATCATTATTATTGCTCACGACATCTAGTTACTATCAATCATCAGGCAGGTACTTAACAGTTTAAAAGCCACACTTTTAAGAGACGAGCCTAACTCATACGTCGCTAAGTAAGACTATGCAAGATCGCAGTCATATGTTAATTAGATGTAAGTAGCTGTTAATCTTCTGATTTCTTTTCTGATTTTCTTGTGATATGGAGTGATTCTATTCTAAAGCTGTGGCTACACTGTGGAGATGTAAGTCACTTTCCAATATTAATATATTTTAGTGTTGTTTTTGGCAACGATTTTGCCTCCATGACAATGTAATAAAAATAAAACTACTAAAATATGACAGAGAGCAGTTTTACGATTTCTTAACGTTAACAAATTGCTTCGCCTTTCTTCACTTAATCAAATTTTGAGGCTTCGCCACAATTCATCATGTACCAACAACCGTTCAAAAAGCTTTTCCACTAATTGCTACAAGAATTTCGCACAGAAAACACAGCTATACCTTCAACGTTAAACATCGAACTTTTATTTGAACATAAATATTAAAAGGCAAAAGCTTAAAACGTTTTGTAATATAATCAAAGTTTTCTACAAATAAAAATGAGAAAATTTACAAAAAGTAGCAGTTTATAGAGTATTTTAAATTATAATTAAAATATTTTACTTTATACCGAATAATAGTAAAATATTTACTGCTTTAAATATGTCTATGAACAGATGCACTAAAGACAAAAATTAAGCTGAGGTGAACATGTAAGATTGTAATCAAATGGAAGCCTATCTAATATTTAAAAAAGTATATGATGTAGAAATGCTACAAGAAGAAATCGTATTTAAAGTTATAAAGTTAGTAAGACTTAATTTGTTAACGGAATTATCGCATCACACGATTTCAGTTACTTCTTCTGACTGCCACGAGACATTACATGTCCTATCAAGAACAAGCAATGAAGAGCATTAACAACAGTTCATTCGTATTCTACCCAAACTGTTCCAACGATATAAGAACACTGTCAAGAACGTAATATTGATAAATATATTTTGTAAAAATAAGGTGAATGTATGAATGAATGAAAATACCTTTATAATCTATACAATTGAAATAAAAAAAACTACGAGTACCTTTTTCATTAATAATGTATGCAATTATCGAAATCGAATCTCGGGCATCCCCTGCGAAGTCCACCCTCACAGCAGACAGCAGGGGGCAGTAAACTGTGCCAACGAATTACAGTAATTATGCTCGTGCGCCCGTAGGGGACAATTTGTGCGGCTTCGGACCCTCGCGAAATATAACACCGTGTAGGGAAGCCCAGGCGGGGGACAGGCGGCGACAATCTGATTCTATAGTGTCGGGGTATCTAAATCTTTACACATGAATTCGAATTGAAATGTTTGGGATTTCAAAATTAATACCTATACAAAACCTAGCTGGGTATATCAGGAGATTATAAGATTCTTTTTAACAATCGGGAGCACCTTTATATAAAGACGTGTTTCAATATAGTGGAGTTGCCTTAGCTAAAGCAATGAATTTGTCTATATTTTACCTTTAAACAAGCAACTCATATTTATTTATACCGGTGATCTCGGAAACAGCTCAAACGATTTCGCTGAAATTTGTTGTGTGAAAATCGACCTAGGTCCTAGGGGAAGGTCTGGGAAAACACACTTTTCATGCGGTTTCATTATTCCACGTAATATATGGCTGCTAATTTCACACGCTCGGGCATATAAGCATCGTGGTCAAGTGGTCAAGGTACAAGGTTGACAAACACATGTGTCCGGGTTCGAATCTTGATCGGATACAAAGTTTTTTTTTGCATTTATACAAATTTGTAGTTATTGTCTTTTTAATCCAAATTACATGAAATAAACTTAACATGAAAGTTTTTCTGGCACATACATAATATATATACAACGTGTACAAAAAAGGAGTGTTAATACTTAAAGGTGGGTATATATCCCTTGTATAGAATACACTGTGGAAGTAGCAGCGTTGTAAAGGTTAGTTTAAATTTCCATACATTTTTATTTCATAGGTGTAACGTCGTAATTTTTGACAACCCTAAATGTTTGTTTACCAACGTCAATGATGAATGATCTTATCTTTGGTTTTAGGGGTTATTGACACATGTAGAACTAGGATAGGGATGAAATTCAAAAATTTAGTCAATATTTTAAATTCGTTTTTCTCCAGATACGTACGGTTTACAGATGTCTACTGCCGCTCCAAAGGCTCCGCTCCGCACGAAACCTTACCTAACATATACCGCACTTAAGTTTTGTCACTCCTTTTTTGTACACGTTGTATACTGCAAGGTATTTGGTTTCGGTTTTACACTAATATCACTCTGGCATCTCCCTGGGAATCGTAAGAGGTGACTAATAGAAAAATAGAGATGAGAAACAGAAGCTATGAAAACGTATTTTACTGGTTTTTACAACCCGCCTTACAAGCGTAGTGATTATTGCGAATTCCCTCATATGGTCGTATTTGTTAGCCGCTGGCCGGATACCCAATTCGTCCAATTAGTATTCAAATACACATCCCTTCTAGTAAATATGATAAACCAAAGTGGTTTTGTCAATCCATTTCAGTAGCCAGTTCTTACTGGTGCGTCATAGTCGAACCGCGAGAACAACCTACGCTAAACATGTCAAATATATGTTTTTCTTGACGATAAAACTCTTGTTTGAGCATGTTTATGTATCATGTAGAAAGCAGAAATATGTTAAACACGGCTGCACGTGTCACAAGCACGTAGTAAAATTTTGATGGTCGTGTGTTCAGCACAACGAGAAACATCGTTACATGTGGGTATAAATCAGGTCACATGCATGTATGTAACACAGTTTTTAAGAGGGAAGAAAGCGCAAGGCGTGACGTCACAGAAATTTAAAAATGTTTTAATATTCTTATCGTTTATAAGATAAATGACACGTTCCGTAAATGTATGGAGCCAAGGCCTGGTCTTGTACACTTATAATTTTAAAAGGCCATTATTAAATAATTAAGTGATTTAGTATATTTCGGTTTAGTTTATTTGTACAAAACATGTAAAACGCACTAAACAGGTGAGAATTAACGTTGAAAACAAAGATGGCGTCAATAAAATGACATTTGACGCTGTCACTTAGTACAAAAAGAACGATTTTGAACAGTGAAAATAAATTCAAAAATTTAATTATAGGATTTTTCTATACATCTTTCAATGATTATTTGATTTTTAAATTGTGTACATATGCAAGCCGAATTCATTTGAAGCATCTCTTTTTGTTGGTAGTTGTTAGAACAAAGCAAAACGGACCACGAACACATTGCATCGTATTCTATACCCGGGAATAATATATTACAAACTATGCAACGAAGTAAATAGCTACCTGTAAATATTAAATTCCTAGATAAATCATAACAATAATGTAAATCTTTTTCATCTTATCGAGTAGGTTGTACGCTCGATGTCCGACCTCACAAACCCTCATAGTCCTCTGACATGGCTCATGTAGTTACTACTTATAACGGGTTAAATTGCCTTTTGGTATACGGAATCAACTTACTTATCAGAGAAACCTGTGATCCAGTGTGCAATATGCTGACCAAACCTGTTACCAACTGAATAAACTTCGCGTTTAAAAAAATATATTTCGAGTGTTTTTCAAGGCAATTTCTCAAAAAAAGCCTATTTTTATTATTTATAAAAATAATGCAGCGATGTCAAATCATCCGTCTACTTCCCCTTAAAGACCACTTGTGTGACAGCTCTGCAAACACAGTTTAATCTACGTACGCTCCTTGATTATGTTTACGCAGACACGCCATAAAACTAATTAGGTACTAACTCTCACATTTATAGCGGTCTTAGAGGATTTGTTTGTTGGTGCGGCACAGGAGTAGCAAAGATCAAGGTTGCAGTGTAAACGGAATCAACCATAAATTAATCTCACTTAACGTTGATCAGGGTCTAAAGACAACCATTTCTCGCTTCAAGATCGAGAAAAGGTTCAAAAATCAAAACAATAAATTAACGCTCTCATAAAAACGTCCAATAGGGAAGATGCAACCAAATTAGATTGGGTTGAATTGTATTTTATAGCTTAACGGACATTAAAATAAATCCCACCAAAATAAACACACGTAAAAATTTTGCTTTTTTATTTGGATTTCGCAAGGACTAAATGTCTCAAAAATTTAGTTCCTCGAATAGTAAAATGCTTATTAGATTTAGTTTTCTCATTGCATTTTGAAAACTTTATTATAGGGGTATATAACACATAAACGAGACATTTTACGAGATAACTCAAAATATCAAACAAGCTCCATACATTTTAACGCTCTAAAACACGTGTGACGTCACAAATGTTACCAGATTTATATGGAGCGTTTTAGCACCGCGCGACTAGAATTACTTTTCGACGGGTTGTAGTAAAAAAAGTATTAGTGGTATCGGGAAAAAAATGGTTGAGGTATTTACCTTTTTACATGGACTATCGATTTAGACAAAAATATTCTTCCATGCATCTTCCCCATTGTCATTAGTAAATTAGCGTCCGAACATTACGCTGATGAATATTTTTCGGACTCGCGCACCAAGGGTTCCATACGTTTGTTTATCTGTCTGTCAAGTTTTTCTATGGTAAACGTGAAGGTATCAACTTGAAATTAATATCAAATAATCAAATCTGCAATCTTTTCTTCGTCAACACAATAAAAAGATTTGCGATGCAAAGAAGTCAAAACCTACTATCGGATACTCGTAATTCCTGTTGTCCTAGAATCCTGAACTTCGGCATGAATCAATATCAGCACAAGTGTAAGAATCTGAAGTAAGTATTTGTTTGTTTGAATACTCTTTATTCATTCATATGTCAACTTAAATAATTAAATAATTAAATTTTAAAAACAATAACAAAAGTTGAATTGGCGGACTTATCCCTATATAGGGATCTCTTCCAGTAATCCAGAGTAATTTGTCGTAGATAATTTAATTGTATTGAATGTATTTTTATGTAATTCACGAAATTTAAACGCAATACCACGAATATATTGAGACGTATAATTCTCGCAAAATCGGCAACCTACCTACCTATCAGACGATGCGACAGGAGGGTAAGACTCAGAAGAATTTCATTGTTGCCGTAATTTGCTATATGAATTGTAAGTGAAAACATGTGCCTATTAAGGATAGGTGCGATAGCTTGCTTACTTATCACAGTTTATGGGTACTGGTTGGGGCATCCACCTGAAACAAAAACAATATCCCATTAGTAAAACTGTCATTCGAATCATGCATGTGTAACGACGAGTGACGAAACAACCTTTGGATGGAAACCGTACTCACCCAGAAGCCTAATTGTTAACGTAATAAAAATATACAGCTATTTATGTCGCGTATTTTCACGGAGAAAGAATTAAAACCACAGGGTACTTCCAATTAACCTAGAATCATGAAATTTGTCAATAAGCAATATCTTTTTTATTGTTATTATATCAAATTGAAATAGCTTTATTACGATTCAATCGGACTTACATTTTCGTTACAGCACTGTTTATTATTTGTATATTATATTATATTATTATTCATATCCTGTGAGAAACCCTCGATGCGTGATGTTACTCTTGACTTTTTAGCCAACTCCGTGGCTTAATGGATAAGTGTTGGATTCACAATCCGGAGGTCCCGCGTTCGATTCCCACTGGGGATACCTATCGGTACTGGCTAGCTAGCACCATGTTACCTAAGTCTGCCGCCAAACAGCAGTGTTAATAGCATTGTTGTGTTCTGATATGGAATGTAGCAGAGCCAGCACCTCATCAGGTTGATACTTTTGGGTGCGCACACTTACCATCAGGTGAGATGAAGGCCAAGTGCAAAAAACCCATCATCTATAAAAAAATACTGGCTTTTTTAAATTACTGCGAATTACTAAAAATAATTATAAAGGAATGTGTGCCGCTGACGCGTTATTGAGTCCTCATTTAACATGTTATGTAATTATAACCGTAACATTAAACAATGCCTCTGGATAGCCCACGGTAAGCCATGGGGAGCACATTTGGTTCAGTTTTAAAGCCTCCATCGCGTCTGATATATTTTATCCCAGCCCCCGTTACTCGTACCGTTTCGTATTCGGCTTGGATTAATGAATAATGAATGTTAAGTCGCCATGTTGATGCCGGATGCAGGGTTTAATTTTCATTTGATTGTTTACGCGACGCGTTCGACGGCAACTCGGCGCCAAGTAGCTATATACTCGGTTTATTTTGAAAGATATATCTGTGAAACGACCCTATGTTAAATTCAATGAAATGTTTTCCTGATTTTATCCCATAACTTCCTCCACGTGAACTTCGGAAATGATTCCTGCCCCGTGGCCTGGTGTCAGCAGTCCAGTACACGCTTCGACTCCGCTTAAACTCCGGGTTCGATTTCTAGTGGGAAATACCTAATGTCCACCTGGCTAAATACACATGAAGCACTAGAATACCAGTTTTATTAAAATCTGTAAACGGGAAGCGAGTTAAATCGTAGTATCTACATAAGAATCAACCCGAGATTCAATTCGAATATGAGTAAATGGAATTGGATGTTATATGTAAAGACAAATCGATGCGAAAAAACAGGAGAATTTTTTTATCATGGTTGTAGTACTTGTTGAGTATATATTTACTTCGAAATATCTGGCAAACGTGCCAATTCAGGTCACTACGTTTCAGTTAATTTTTTGATTATAAAATTATTATTTTTTTGCCATTTATTCATGTACAAAGAAACACTTGTGTATGAAATTAAAGCACAGAGTGCGCATGTCCAGTTGACAAGCAGGCCATGCGGACAATTATAATTCTCATTAAAAAATCGAAACACCTTGCAAGTTTATGTTTTTTATTTAAAAAATATGAAAATTTAATTTGAATTTAGAACATTAACATTAGGATTTGAAAACCTCATATTATTCACTATTAAACGACATTCGTCAAATATTCCTAAATATACACATTTTTCTGATAATCCTTACAAAACATAAACTTGCAAGGTGTTAAGATTTTTCTGATGAGAAGTATAGTTCTCTGTCGATATACTCGTACATCAGCAGAATTGTGTGCTGCCGATTAAAAAACACACAAGACAGCGGCCGGTCACTAAGAGCAAAATGTTTGAACACCTTTAAAGCCCTACAGAAATAATCGACTAAATAAAAAACCACAATATCAAATCAGTTAACAATTGGTGGAGGACACACAAAAATACACTCGAATTGTGAACTTTTTTGTTGTAAATTAGTAGCTACACACATATCTTATCAGGCACTTGGCCCAATTTTGCCACACTGTTTATTTATCTTACATAGTAATTGAAGGAAAAAATAATGGCTTTGTGGTGCAATTCAGCTCCCAACATCCCGTACATGAGTTACTTCAACGTAAATCAATAAATCTCGATCGATTCCTGCTCGCGCCAAAAATAACAATATAATTCAAGTGGCTACCCGTTCCCCACCTGTTCTTTCAGCGTAGAGTCCCGCGGGATCCTCCTGGAATGGCCGAGAATACCCGAGAATGGTCGAGAATAGCAAGCAGACGAATAGTGGCCTCTATATTTTAGTACTAGATAGATTTGTGGCCCGCCCATAAAACCGTAAGTTCGATAAATTTAAATTCATTTCTTAAATGCATCCATGTTTTACTGGATAGTCGTTTCAATTCGTTGGCGTGTTTTAACTCTTATGTCAACTAAGCAGCTAGCTGTTCAGATTTGAATGGTCTTCGTGTTACGATTATTTGAAATAGACAATGACTAAAATGAAAAATTAGATTTATTGAAAAAACTTAGTACCGTAGTTTCTGCTTCAGAAAAATATTAGTCCAAATAAAAATAGCAGTGACATTTGATGTAACAGTGACATACTACTAGAGAGATTTAAATATAGTAAAAGGTTATAGAGCGGTCATTGGGAAACGTTTCATATCATAAACATTTTGATCTCAAAAGTCAATGGTATGTCAAATGTCTTGTACGGCCGCGTGACGTGATGTGACACTAGATTGAGTAACTTATTACCAATTGGTAATAAGTTTAAGATCAAAATGTTTGTTTGCTTTTTCCGGTCTATTAATATTAAATGTCTTTGCATACTACATTACTACAAAAGATGTCAACCGAGGGTGTTTTACCGTAGCTCGAGAGTAATATATTTAATTTTCATTGGGGTCCCAGTGGTGGGTCAAAAAAGTATGTATCTGGCACATTATGCGAGCTTCATTTTCTCGCGCAGAAAAATTAGAAATTCAGACAGGTAGTCGAAACAAACTGAGACAGAAAATAAAGGTAGCAGCCAAACTTGGGAAGCTGTCACAAGAAGCGAATTTCCCGGACAACTTTCCAAACAACCACAAAAAGCTTTCATCAGGCAAATCACGACGTAACCAAAGCTTAAACTTGCTAAGCTCGAGGATCCCCTGCACTCATTCCCTGAAGTTCGATGAAGCCAGCTTCACTTTTCAGTCGTAACAATTTTTTATGGCGCCTCCGCCTTTACGCCTTACTTAAACTCTTAGTGGGGTAGTAAAATAACTTTTATACGACGGTAACAAACTTGTGACATAATTTTGTGAGAGTTGGGAAAGTTTCAGTGGGAGGTCTGACGTAGCTGAGATACGGATGGTTCATTTTCAACAATTCACAGACTAATGCAAAGTCTTCACACTATTTACATACAAATGAGACTAGGGAGCCACTGTCTTTACGATATATTACTATACTTGCTTTTTGTTTCATAATCTTGGGTTTTGAATCTGGAATATTACTTCGTGGTGACCAGAGTCAACAAAGAGTGAGACGTGTGGTCTTAGTTTTTGAATAGTATCACCCAATGTAATACCGATAGTGTAACTAAATAAAATAACTGAAATAAAGCGCATCAGTAACACCTTACTGCAACCACCAATCTACCGTCCTGAAATAGTAATTATCGAAAAGTTAGCTTAGTGAGAATGTCGTAAAAACTATGTACTTCGTACGGAGTACGAAGAAGAAGAGAAAGAAGAAAAACGAAGAAGAGTACGAAGACCTCCCCTACAATGCTTTACAATGTTAAATTCGCCTAATAAATTTCATACAGAAACTTTTAAGACTATCATTTAAATTAGTTTCAAAATGTTCCAGTAGTAAACACAGCATGCTGCACTGGTTCTCTAGGCAAAGGCATACGCAAATACAGGCCGAAAAGGATATTTAGGCACGTGACTAAAACCGAAATTAAAGACGCCATCTTGTCGAATTTAGTTATTGCTCTGGGCTGTGAATGCTGAATTGTTATGTTTTGGACACAGGTCCGTATCAATGTCATACAAGTGCCAAAAGATCCTTGTTGCACTTTACCTACTTCCACGGGTGACTAGTATATAGGAAGCGGCATCAGAAGAGATAATAGAAAGCGTTAGAGAGATGAGAATGCACCCTGCATTTTAAGGGTTGCAGCGGTGTTTGAGCTAAATTATGTCAGTGTGTCGTAACAATAGTTGCGATTTATTTAAATAACATTTGTTTAAGTATTCCGTGGAAGGAGTGCCTCATCTGATTTCTGATAATCTGTTCTTAACGTTATCCCTCTACTAATGCTTCCATACTAAATTTCTGTTGACATAATCTTTTAAAATAGAATAGCTGGTTAGCTGGAAAATTACATAAAAAAGAGATGAAATTATAGTGTCCAGAAATAAATATCATTAATTTACAACTTCATAGTTAGCTACAATAGCAGTTACGCAGCTAATGGTTCATAGATGGTGCTTTGAACATTAATCGAAAAAAGTGTTTAAAATGAAAATTGTGATACACTGTAAAGTTGTAATTTAATGATACTCATTTCGCGACATCACAATCTGATACCTTATTTTTAGATAGTTACTACACAAATTATATTTTAAAAAAATATGGCAACAGAAATTTAGAATGAAACTTTGATGGAAGGATCGCCTTAATAACTCGCGAAACCCGTGCAATTACAAAGGGAGAACTCTTCGAATCAATAGATCATAATAAATTCTCTGAGCCTCCCCTCGTTCGGGACGGCTCTATTTATCCACGTGAAATACTGCCATAAATAAATGGCGAAACTTTTTCTGGGGGAATTAAAGTTTTTAATAAGAATGAATGAGGTTTTATTGTGGTTTTTGCAGAGGCGTTGCCTTACTGAATTTTAATGTATTTTAAAGTTTAAAAAACACCTGCAAATTGATGATTAAAAACTTTTCAAAAATGTTTGATTTAGCGTTAGCTAAGTATAAAATGGTTTTAGTGTAATTTTTGCAGAATGCCAAGTTGCACTAGCAATATTTTCATTTACTACCAACAAAAACATAGTATGGAGTTAAAATGATTTGATAGCACATTTAAATTTCTACAAAATAACAGTGTTAAAATTGAGACGCAAAAATATTAACCAAATATCTTATTCAAAAGAATCTGAATTGAAAATTTCGTATCTATAACGTGAATGTATCCATGAAACTAAAACGACAAATTTATTCAACTACTACCCATAAAAATATTAAGTACCCGCCTCATTACGGACGCAAATTTAATCTTTATTAAATTTACTTAATGCATACTGCATGAATAACAAAGCAGTTTTGGTGCTCCGCGCATTAGCCTTGTAAAATAAATTATAAAATATTGTTATTGGCTACATAAATTTGCTGTTCAGCTAAAGCCTTCAAATTTCAGTCAATAATACGAGGCCTCGAGTTTTCTCAATTGGCAATAAGTGAGGCTTTGGGGAAAATCGGGACAATTTATTTTAGGAGGCCTGCTGGCTTTTGTTAGGAAGTATGAGAAGCGTTATGAACGTTCAAAGATACAATTTATCTTTAACGAAGTGAGGCTTGTTGTACAACAAGAACATTTACTTGCATAAGTTAATAAAAAGTAAATTTGAAGGAACCGATTCAGACCCCACTATTAATTGTTGAAGACTTGATTTGGCGTCAAAATCGGTCATTTTTTGTTTTACAATATTTATGTTCCCACTGTCACTATAACAATTAAGTCGAATCTAACGACACCTTTCAAGCTAAAAGCCATCAAGCCTCTTAGACGTGTCAGAGAAATATATATGTTTACAAACATACACAAAAACATAGCTATACTTCTGGTGCTGTCAGGTAATAAAAATCCTCCAATTTTTTTTGTTTGAACAGTTCAAGCACATATTTTTTTTTACTATTTATACTGAATTTATAGTTACTTGTGAAAATTTTGACTAAATGCCAAAAACAATATTCCTGGAATCAAGTGGCGCGAAAGGTAGTTTAAGAAATTAAAGGAATTGAAAAATGTCTTCATCGTCAGCCGGGAAACGTCCACTGCTGGACATAGGCCTCCTTCATGGTAAGCCACATTGATCGGTCCCGAGCCACTTGCATCCACCGACTCCCCGCGAGCTTAACTAGGTTGTCCGTCCATCTAGTAGGGGGACGGTCCGGTACACGCATCCCAATACATGGTCTTTTATAAGCCTAAGAATATGAAATGTTTTAACGAAATTTGCCAAAAATAAATGTTCATCGGTACAAAGACAACAAAAAAAGCTGTAGGATTCCTTGTAGCCATTACTTTTCATCTACAGAGCAGACAGATTATAGGAAACTAATTGTCTTTCCAGATCGTGCAATCTGGCGCGATCCGTTCCGGAGCACGACGAGGTCGTTATTAGCCATCTATTGTTGCTACAAATTGCTCTGTTTAGTCGATACGGAGGGAGGACTCAGTTAAAATTTATTTTGCTCAATCCCGCTCCTCCCGAGCAACTCGTTGGAAATAATTAAATTCCGCAGTCGTGGCATTCCTATATTATTTATCGGTAGGTACTTCCCCGGGCGCCTGTATTATTTTATGGAAATCTTTGACGGTAGCAGAAATATAGAGCACACGAACCTGTTAGCAATGAGACCATTCGTTTTCATCCTAAATACGTATGTTATCGATTTTGTTTTTATGAGTATTTAAGTTGATATGACAAACGCAAGTCCAGAGTAAGGCCGGCCTCGGAATTTTAAAACTAGTTGTGGTATTGTGTTGTACAACTATTTACCTGTGAAGGCAATAATTTTTTATCATCTCTAAAAAGCATTATTGACGTATGAAAAAGTTTTTAAATAAGCAGGCGATCGGTCAAACAAAAACTTGTCCTTCAATCAAATATACTATTTACTTCGAATCTCGCCTGGCCATTTTAAATAGTTTAAGATAAAGTTTATGCAATTCTGTCATCAAGGGGGATGAACTTCTTGCTGCAGTTTGAAACTTTGACAAAGCCGAATAATGAAATGAAACGCATTCGTGCTCAAACTAAAACATACACTGTTTCAGTATGAAAGAGCGACATCATGAACACAGCACCGTCCAAAGACAAAGCGCACCGGTAATAACTCAAATAGCTCCGGCAATATTTCAAACTCGCGCAAAATTAAAAACGACACCTCGAAAACGTCGGTACACAAAGCGCCGAGCGCACAACACTCGACACCTGGCCCTTCTCTTTCGAAAAAAAAAACACACGAAAAAAAAAAAAAAACGACGACATTAGCCAAACAAAAGGAAGCCGAGAGGGTCATAACTCGAGGCACATTTTCCTTTGTCACGGTGACGTTGCTAAATCCGCGAATGACGTGCATTATTTACGAGTGTGGATGCCTAGAAAAATCGGCTGTTTTACCTGAAGCATCATTTGGCTGCAAGTGTGAGAGAAAATTGAACATTTCATTTTGTTTCTTTTTGATTGTTTTTTCAAATACTATTAAATTGATGATAGAATAACGGATGTCTAACTCCCGAGTTATTGCGTTTTGTTGAGACCGGCGTTCAAAATCGTTGTTGTTTGTTTTCTTGAAATGCGTTTGTCTTAGTATCATAAATGTTCCCTTCGCGACTCAGCATGACTCTCTCCAAGTCAACCTAACTACACATAAATAATATATTATAATTTCAAACACTATTTCCAAATCAATTTCGGTGGTTGCAAACATCAAAGTTTTCTATCCAGTCCGATAAAAATTGAAAACTTTAAAGTTGTATAGAATATACACAAAAAGATTAAAAATATATAGCCCCCGTGAGCATGTAGTTCTACAGCTGATAGAGCTTACACATTATTAAGAAAATACAAAAAATAAATACTGTTAATTATTACTGTATAATGGCGCTTACAGACAGACGACACTCGGTCGACGACGCAGCCCGACGGCGCTGTCGGCGTTGGTCGACGACGTTTCGTCCTTAGATTCCTAATAAATGCATCAGAAGAGCACGACACCAAAAAATGCTTTCGGCAGAATCGTCTTACAAATATCTTCTAAAGATGCCAAAAACTGAGATCCAAAACGAAGACAAAACAATACATATTTTACGAAAAAAGATAAGCAATAAAATTGACAACTGCGATGTATTTAGGACGGCGAAATGTCAGGCCAGTTGTGGACGAGGGTCCGTAAAACTTATTCCAGTCGAGGGATATGATATGAGATGTTGACAGAGGTGCGGAGTGACGCGGTGTCAACCCCTTTTACAGATGAATTCAATAATGAATTATGCGAACGTTGTCATAGAGAGATTACCTCCCGCATTAGTGGATATGATTGTTCAAGTGTGGTCCACTTTTATTCTGAATTATACAGTATTCATTCATTATAAAAAGGAGGATAGACATTATTTTTAGATTGCTCGTCGTACTCGAAAAATACTGTTGGAACTTCTAACAAGTACCTATATTGAGACGAGATGCACAATGCATATGCGACAACTGCTTGCCCATGACAATTCGCGTGGCGTTGACCTGCAGGGCTAGCATGAAGACCACGAGACAATTTTGGCACACCATTTGGCTATGCAGAATAGCGATATCTCGTGGCCTGCATGCTGCTGGTAAAGGTCGTGGAGAAGCAAGAATGCACGCCGCTCGGGACGGAATATTACGGCCTACCGTGAAATATGCCTACGAGTATTTTCACTAAGCTTGTAAGCTGTGGAAATTTTACAGCAATGATGATGTAAAATTAAAATGGCTCTTCTTATTTTAAATACTATTTATTAACCTTTATTTTCAAATTATGGTCTTGCTTTAACTTTAGTTAGTAATTAAAGCCTTCAGTGTTTTATTTAAAAATATCTCTGGCTTTTGTTCAGCCGTGGGCTTATTCGACTCTTCTAAAGAACGGCTAAATTGCTAAATGCTTGGCAGAACTGCGTATGTTTCATTTAAATTACCTTTTCGTTGGTAATTTGTCTTTCAAAGATAATGTAGCCAATACTGACTATAGGCTTAAGATATTCTAACAAATATCCATTTTAGGACAAGAAATAACACATCAATTGATCTAAGCTGTAACATCATTGTCAGTGCCCTAAAAATCCGTTGAGACCCACATCAGTCAGCAACCACAATAACAAGTATCTCTTCGAATTTCCGTGGGTCGTTTACAAAACGTTAGCGCTAACGTATACCAAAGATACCAATTTTCTTATACAAAGTATTCATGTCCGAAACATTATGTTTACAATCATACACACTGACATTACTTTCAATAAGACCTCCAGAAGGGATGAGATCCGTCGTTATCTCTACCACTAAAATCTATTCTACGCGATCGATTGACACTGTTAGCTGTCCGTTGCCACTTTATTGAGGCAGTAGCCGAAATACTCCCGTCTCTGAACGGCAATGCAATAAAAACGAAGCGGGTAACATAGCCGATAAGCTTAGGGATAGAGTATTCTATTTGCACGCTACATCGCGTCCGGTCGCAGAGGTTAGAATAGAAAATATGTTCGGTGTTGTATTTATTGTATCATTTTTCGTAGTTTTATCGTGTGGTTATGTAAAAGGGTATTAGTAGGGTAAGGGTAAGCAAATTTAAATTTTTTTCTCACTTTTGTTGAGACAATCTTTTGCGAAGGTCTTTAACCGCCTCGGTGGCCTAATGGCTAAATGTTGGATTAACAATCTGGAGGTCTTGGGTTCGATTCCCAGCGGTGATACCTATCGGTACTTGGTTACGTTGATGGTAGGGCATTTTCTATGTCCACGTGGCTAGCTACCACCATGTTACCTAAGTCTGCCGACAAACAGCAGTGTTAATAGCACTTTTATGTTCCGGTATGAAATGTAGCATTTTCAGCGCCTCATTAGGTTGAGGCTTCTGGATGCGCACGCTACCATCCAACGGCCTTATCGTCACTTACCACCAGGGAAGATGAAGGACATGCGCAAACCCATCAAACATTTAAAAAAAGTGTCATTCATAACGTTATAAAGTTTTATTACAAGTGCCATTGAACAAACCTAGGTGATTTTAATACAGAATCGAAAGCTTTTGACCACAAATAACTTTTTCCTAAGTTTTGTTATCGGTATGGATACATTTTGGAAAGATGGGGCAAGGTGAAATTGACTCTGCTTCGCTGTGAACAGACACGCCTGTGTCTTCGACGCATTGAATCTAACTGAATTGGCTTCGCCCCAATCGGACACGGCCTTCAGCGTCAGTTCAACACGTTCTACCATTTCCTCTCAGAGGGAACGGGTGTTCAGACTGCTGGCCTGTGCGGTGGACACATAGCTCTCTATTACTGCGCTGTCAAGTACTTATTTGATTTATTAGCAATACGAGAGAGTTAGAATGACTTGATATTTTTTTGCAAAATATACTTGAAGGGTTTGAGAAGGATATATACTACTTTTTATCACAACAGAATGGGATAATATCTGAAGTCCGCGGAGACGATGTGAAATCACGACTAAAAATACAAATATATTTTATGTAAATATATCACTCTAGAGGAAAGTATGGGTCTCTGTTCATCACGAAAACTACTCAGGTATCTGATTGTGCTCAAATATAAAAGTATTATTACATACTCGCATTTTTGTATAAAATGAATGTAGCTTTTGCATATTACAAGGTAAAATACAAGTAAAATACGATATAAATTTACAAAGCGCATTGACTCAAGGGCTCTCTGACGTTGAATATCAAAGATGTTCTATCCACGGAATGAATGTGAGATATACGGTTTCAAGTTTATTTGCTTATTCTAAACACGTATCAAATCAAGGTGAGTAGAAAATTTGATATTTTCTTTGAGTTAACATACTTTATTGAACAGCCAAATACATTGCTTTTGTTTTTGCTAACACAATCCGAGCATGCTATATTTCCATATTTTTTTCCGACAAAAAAAACATTCATCGAAA
Source organism: Carcina quercana (assembly GCA_910589575.2). NCBI lineage: Eukaryota > Metazoa > Arthropoda > Insecta > Lepidoptera > Depressariidae > Carcina > Carcina quercana. The sequence continues at coordinate 3,075,843 of OU342434.1, read as the reverse complement.
ATATTTCACATTATGTTGTTGATTTGAAAAACATATTATTATCAGGGTGGGATAAGGAGAGGTATTTATTTTTGGTATCTGTTTCAAAATAGGATCACACTGTCCCACGGGTGTTGTATACGGCGAAGGCAGACTAATTTCCAAAAAAGAAGTTGGGCATCAGCATCTCCCTATGTAATAACTACATTTTATGCGATCATACAAAGTCCAACGTGGCGATCTATGAGGGAGGCTCATGTCCAAATAACAGTCGATTCTTGTTATAAAGGCTTTGGGATTAGCAAACTGTAACTGTTTTGTAATTATTGAAACAATAATATAAAAAATTTAAAGACATAAATTTATAGTTTCAAAAATCATTAATGTGATTTTTTAAACAAATCAATTATTGTTTACCATAGATGTTCAAAAAAAAAATAACACAAATGGCATCTATGACAGTAAGATGTATTTTATATTATACGTAGAAGTCCTCACGAAACTCAGCCATTTGAAAATCCAAAAATAAAATTTCATATACCCGAAAAAAACTTGGGAGACTTCACAAAACGCGTATAATGAAACAAAGGGACGATACAGCCGTTGAATATAAAGTTAATTAGGAAACTCTGGGCGAAGCTTATTACAATTTAGGGAAGTTTGGGCAACGCAGGCAGGTGAGAGTGTTGCCATTTTGTGATTTATTTTAGGAACAATCTCAAAATTGAATAGAGAATCTCTTTTGTAAATAACGTTCTTACCTAACTGTATTTACAGAGCTTTGTGTCACGAAAGTATTCGCTAAATTTGTATCACGAACGAAGTAAATTTCACTCCCTTGATTGTATTTAAAAAACGGTCAAGTGCGAGACGGACTCGCGCACCGAGTGTTCCATACAGAATATGAATATTTGGCATAATTAAAATCATAACTAACAGGTAATATGAACCCACCAATGCTCTACCGAAAATGGAAGTCGAGTGAAGAAGCAACTTTACTTAGCGGTTTCATTACATACCCGATGTGTGACTTTCAACTGCAAAGTTACGTTTTTAAACATAAAAATAATTTTTACTGTATTAAAATTTCAAAATCCTGAATTTTAGATTTATTCCTATGTGCAGTAAGACCTTGCTTCTTGCCAAATTTTAGAATTCTAGGGCAACGGGAACATTTTAGTTTCCTTGCATTCTCTAAGGAAATGGTCTAAAAATACGTTTTTCTTAAAAAGCAGCTATCTTTTTATTGCGTTGACCAAAAAGTTTGATTTTTTTAAATTTTCGTCTTGTTCCCCTGAAATGACAAAACGTCCAAGGATACTTGGAAAATTGGACGGACTCATGGGTAATTGAATGTAAATTGTTCTTGCCGACGCCACCAGCTAATCTTTTAATCAAATTTCCCAAATTTATCGTCTCCTTTGATCAGAAATAATGAAAAAGTATGATAATCAGACTTTGACAGGCGGGTCGTAGCGACGTAAACAAACATCGTGAGGGCTTTACTGATCAAGACGTCTTACGAATTTCATGAAATTAAATCAACAGAGCGGGGAATTTAATACTTGCTTTATCAAAAAGAAAATTGTGGAAAATTCAATTAGGGAACATCCCCTAGCTGCTTTTAGTGTGCGTTAAAAACGGATGCTACGCCAAAGTTTGAGAATTTCAAATCTAGCTGGTCAAACATGGTTATGTAATTTTGTCGTATGTGAATAATAATTCCAAATTATTTATTTTTAAGCTACAGTTATATAATAAAACTTGAAAAATTTGCAAATGTCCTACTCAAGGTATTAATGATATCGGTCTGTGTTAATAGTAAAGTTTCATACTAAATTTATGTTCTCATAATCTTTTAAAATAGAATAGGTGGCTTTGTGCAGTAATTATCTAAAATAGGATTTGAAATTATAGTGTCGCGAAATAAATATCATTAATTTTTTTCCTTTATTGCTAGCTAAAATAGCCACTACACAGCTAGTGGTCCACAAATGTCGCTTTAAACAATAATAATATGGAGTGTGTAAAATCAAAAATTGTGATTCACTGTGAAGTTGTATGTTAATGATACTCTATTCGCAACATTACAATCCGATGTCGTATTTTTAGATAATTACTGCACAAATCCAGCTATTCTACTTTAAAAGATTATAGCAACAGTAATTTAGTATGGAACTTTGATGGAGCAGAATCCCTTTAAAGCGATTTAACCGATAAAAGTTTCTTCATGAAACTTTATGCAATAGAGCACTTCTAGCTGATCCCACAGACCGCATCCTTCAAGCGCAGCCCTGCCCACGCGCGCGTACATAAATCGGGGCACGGCTGTCATTCCTCGCACGATAAATCTCACCATTCACTAATACACCGCATTCAAATGTACCTCCCTGCGTGCGAGGGGAATCCGTACGCAGTTCGAGGTTAGAATCCGCGCTTTTCACCTTAAAAGGTGGTGCGTAACGTATGGCCGAATTTATCTTGCACGATATTTGCAAGCTATTTTCAATCTTCCGGTAGGTGTTTTTTGCGATTAAAGCTATTTATCTGCTGTCTGTGGTGTCAAACATTTTAACCTAACTGGTCCGGAAGAAAGAAGAGAGTAATGTTTTTGGTGTGTAATGTTTGTGTGATTAACTATTTATTCACAGGTATCTTCTCTTATACCCGTCTTCATAATGCACTTTTAACTTAGAAATGTATTATATATTTAATATATAGTTCTATATAAATCGGAGATCCTGGCGGTAGATAATACCAGAAATAACGCTTATTACAGACAACTGAAACTATGGTCGACATTTGAAATAATTAATGTACTCATAAACAACATATATTCTTTACAGAACCTTTTTAGAGCTGTTATAAAAGAATCTGTTCTGACCTACCACACAATTTGGTAGAGAAGTACAGAATATTTGTAGAGTTATGAAAACTATAGAGGTACAGTGCACATAAATATTTTTTAAACGTTGGTAATACAATGATTAGATCACATCGGTGTTATACATTCAAAATACGGCATCAAATAGCAATACCGCATCTCAGATCCAAATTACATATGTCAGTGCCAAATAATGAACGAGTCTATCTAATAGATTCTTATTTAAACTTTCAGAGTACAACGCTGACAGAAACATATTTGCCCTTTCAATAAAATTTCTATTGCACTTCTTTCGGTCAACTAAAAACATTATATAATTTTTTATATTTCCATGTTATGCTTCATGTATACTATCTATTCTATGTCGAAACTAATTCAATTCAAATCAACTTAATTGCAGAAAAAACAAACATAGAACAGATAAAATAATACAAAAAGATACATTAAGGCAGCCTTATCGCTGAGAGCTATCTCTTCTAGGCAACATTGAGGCAAAAGAATCGTATAATTACTAATAGTTTTTTTTATATAATAGGCTTTTATTTATATTAACTTTAATTGTTAACGTACTGATATATTGTGCTCTATATTTGTCTGTATACGAAATGTCTGTAAGCTGTTAATTTTCCAACAAATAAAATAAAATAATAATAAGGAGTAAGTAAACTTCATCGTCATCTCCAAAATACATTAGTATTATAGGTATATCCAATATATACGAGTATACATCAGTTCACCACTTCCGTTTGAATCGCTATCCACATTATAAAAAGCCACTGCGTAACATATGACCGAATTACTCTAGCGCGATATTTGGCACCGGATCTCAATCTTCAGGTTGCGCTTAGAAAAACGTTCAAGATCCAACTTTTCCTTTATTCGTTGAGGAGATGGATCGAGATCGTAGTGTGCAGACGTGACGGGGATTAGTCAGTTTGGATGGCGCTGATTTATATCTTACATCGAACAGGCGGAGTAAGGATTCGGATACTTATGGGTGTGTGAGAAATGATTTCTTTTACATTTGCAGGTAAGTAATATATCACAATTTGCTGACTGATTGGTATCGACGCATAATGACACACACGCACAATGCCACATACACATAACGACACCACACGCATAATGACATATATGTAAACTCGAGTACACACATTCGTAGACCTAAAGCTAGAAACATGAAATATAAAACATTGATCATTTTGTATTATAAATAATGGATTTTTTTTCTTCGAAATTTCAGAGTCAGTATTAACTGCGTCAGCACAGGCATGTATATTTTACATGAGTCCTCATACATCGCCAAGTCAGACTTTCTATGAAGGGATTTACCATAAACACCGCTTGGCAGGTGAATTGTATACTTATGCTGCTCTCCATCTCGTGATTATTTTTTCTTAGTCACTTTTTACGACACTGGAGAAGTATGTTAACGCGCATAAAGGTACCTTTTTACCGCGACTTCTTCTACCTTTACTTCAAATGTCATACCACAGGGATCCTTATTTGGCCTATCCTGTAGGCTACGTGCATACTTAAAATATCAAGATCGGTTCAGCTGTTTAGTCGTGAAAAAGCAAGAAGCATACATAGATTACGTTTGAGTTGGTAATATAAAGACTTATGGACATTACATTTTCCTCGGTACTTAGCGTTTACTGTGTTAGAGTAGCTTTTTTCATTTTCTTACATTTTAAGTGTAACTTTCACACCCTTTTAAAAATTATAATAAATAACACATTCTACATCAATACTTCTTTGCTTCAGCGTTGTTATAGATCGATATTTGGAACCCCTCCATCTATTCAATGGCACGGCACTAATGGCCGAAGCCTATATGAGCCTATTCACTAGGGCAATAAATTCAAATATATGGAACATGAAAATACGATAATGGAGCCAAACTCCGAAAAGCTATCGATGGGCCAATCGGGTAAATGGGCGGATGAAATTTTGTGATTTAGGTTTATACGGGAAATTAGATTTATATAAAATACCATTTTATATTCGCTTTCCTCTTGATTTGTGGACACTAATCTGATTATTATAACATACACTCGCTGTAGGAGAGTAGGCCTGAGCCCCTCCAGTGGGGACGTATATAGGCTGTTGATGATGAATCTGATTATACGTTTCTGTTGAGATACGGAGGTATTATCATTATGAGGGGGGGATATTTCGTAGCCCGAGCACATTGACATTACGTTTTGGAGAGAAAGCGGGCGTGATCTTTTTTGTTACTCCGATTCCTTCTTGCTCCGATAGACAAACTGAGCTCAGTGGCGAAGCATGCGTACCCATACTTATCACACATCTCTATAAGTACATTTTTAATCAAATATTCACAATGTTTGAGTGTAGTTTTCACAAAACCTAAGAGTATGTGCATCTCTTTTGCTTGCTATGCCTGGCTGTTTAATGTTATTAATCTAAAATTAAAGTAAGCTAATCCTAGTCTTAAAGAACTGATGTAATATATATACAATCTATATATAGCAATTCGCAGTAATTTATTAGCTTTGTAACCTTTTTTTGTGTGTAATCAGTGTTACCGTATTATAAAAACACAAATGTGAATAAGATTTTATCTATCATTTGGTATATTAAAATATATTTTCAGTCTTCGAAAATTGCTGTTGCCTTCGATCGAAACATCGATGACAACAAAGATAACTAGATAGTTAAGCAACAAAGATAGGTAAGTGTTCCTTTAAGAAAGCGTTTAATCCGAAACGAATGTAGATATATCAGAATTTTATAGATGTAGAGACTTTTTAGGAACAAGAGATTATTTGTAATAAAAAAACCTCTAATAAAATCTGGAAAATTCAGTCTAAAAAAGAAAAAAGTCAGTATTGTGCATCTTTGTCATCTGAATACGAGCACAAACATTCAATTTAGCACAACAGATAATTCGGTGTTGAGAAATACATTATGTACATTATTGTCAGTATGTGACGTTTGAATTTCCAACGATACCAAATAAAGTGTCTGTCTTCCAACAATAATAATATTCATTTGACGGCAAAATAAGACAGGAATAAGGCAACGAAATATTGTGTTTATGTCACTGAGAGAAATATTCGTAACATGATCAGGCAACAAAAACTTTAGACATGCGAAAATACAAATTTACATTTTCATGGCAATATCCCTCGACAACAAAAGCCTTAATAACCTTCAGGTGCAAAAACAATATCACAAAATTATATAAAAGAAACATCTCAAAAAGCCGCAAACAATCCATCTTACTTATTCCCGGGACGTAATACACCGCAAAACGGGAGAGGGGCTAAATTTGACACCAACCGGCAACCAACTGGCAACTTTCTATTGCCCCTCTCGGAACTTGAACAAACTCTCATAACTTCTGCGTAATATTTAAGAGGCAAGTTGCGCCTAACGAATATGAAAAAAGCTCTTTCACTTGTCAAGTTTTTTTGGAGAAAAACTTTTTGGGACGGGATAATATGCGCGAGTTGGCGGATTAAGCTGGAATACTGTTGATTTGAGGTAGCCAAAGTTTTTAAGCCGGTATTATCGTACGTGGTTTATTCCGGACTGATGATGATGATTATCGTACAACGAGGAGTAAATACATCTTAGGTAGAGATTAACATTTAACAATACGTATAATATAATGTAATAAGAATACTTGACAGCAAGAATGACAATAAATGACCACTTGTACCGTAGAATTTCAGTAGTAACTATCTTTCAGATTGATCAAAGAACGACATCACAAAAATCTATACGATAACAGACTCACAAAAACGGTTAAATCAAAATTTATGTTTTTAACGGGAATTCGCTGAACGCTTCCGTGCAAAATTTCTGACATTTTTGCCATAATCTTTTTTAATAGAATATCTGGCTTTGATAATTACGTAAAAATAGGAGAGCGGATTATAGTGTCATAAAATGAATATAATTGACTATGATTGACTATTTTACCGTGGCTACAATAGCCGTTACGCAGCTAATGGTCCCTAGATGGTGTTTTGAACAATAATCAAAAATAGTGTGTACACTCTTTGTAGGAGAGTAGGCCTGAGCCCCTACACTGTGGACATAATAGACTGTTGATGATGAATGTATAAAAATGAAAATTCTGATTCACTAGATATTAATTTTGCGACATTACAATCCAATCAATTTTTAGATAATTACTGCATAAAGCCTGCTATCCTGTTTTAAAAGATTATGGAGAAAAATTTTTTGCATGCAACTATACGTGTATTGTCGAAATCATTTTAATTAAAAATCCATCGTCGTTTTATTTATACGATGAAGCAAATATCGCGTAATTGACTAAGGCAATATAGGGTAGCTAGGAATCGATCTCTCAGTTTGTAACTCCAATAAGCATAAAGAACAAAAATAGCTGGACAAAGATTTTATAAATTCAGAGACTGTAAATTCTATAACAGTCCTAGTGTCAGTATGGCTCGGAGCCTAATTTGATGAGCGCTGTGGCTTCCCAACCGTTGGTCGAATGGCAGAGTAAATGTAGAGTGACGAGGTAGCCGGTGTTCACAGTAGTGGCTAGAATTAGAAGAGTGGCCACAACTTTTGATACCAACAATTGTATGGTATCAGTTTCTCGAAATGGTATTAGAAGATTTCACTTGAATGCTGTAGCGCGTAATTTAATGAGCGCTGTGTCGTTTTAGTGTCGGTCGAACGACAGTGAAATATCTAAGCAAATGTAGCTACAAGTAAAATCTTTATCTCATATATAAACCTACATAAAATAATAATGATTATTACACGGTTTACGTATTTCCTAAATTGAATTGAACGAGGAGCGAAACACAATGAAAAATATTACTACAGCATTATTTTCACAAATACAAACCCAGTGTTTTTTGATTTAAGTAAATAAATTTTATGGCTAATTTTATGGTAAATTACAAACCGTTTATATTAGAAAAAAAAAGGAGATGTATAAAATAAAGTTGTTAGGTGCATAATATAATTTCAAGATCACGTAATATAATTTATTATTATAATGATTCGCAATATCTTCAGTTGTGAATGTAGGTAACGATATTTATTTAAAAAAATTAAAATTATTATAATAACAACAGCCAATAACGTGTACAATAAAACGCTCAACAAATTCTCGCTCAGCTCACAATGTATAATCCTAACAAAGTCAAGCTTAAATATTCAAAGGGACTACATAAAAATCATAGTGAAATATTAGTGAGAAACAAACGTAGTAAAAGGTTGTGTATACACCGACGGACGAGGGCCCGCGCAATAAATGGTGAACAAACACATTTACATTAGTTCCCATAATGTTGGACATTAGGGCCCATTGCCCCGAACGAGATAATATAGGAGATGGCCACGACGAGGCATAGTTTATTTTTATGCCAACTTGCCTCGCTGCTTCTCGCTACGGACTTTTTTATTTATTTCACTTGATAATTTTATTTACGGAGTTATTCTAGTGGCGGTAGTTGAGAGAAGTGGATTGTTGATGTTTGCTCAAACTGTGGCGGTAAAAGTTATCTTTTGCCTGGAAAATCTAGCATCTTATAGTTTGTTGCACGAATACTATGTTGTGCTTTCGAAATATAAATTTAAACAGTTTTCACTTACATCATTGTCAAAGGGAGCTCACTCAGCAGCTACAACCTAAAAAGGCTTTTAAAACAGTACCAAGAACCAGCTATGGTAGTTTTCTAATTTAGTTGATGAGTATTATGTTATGATTTTAATTGGGTATGTCCAAAAAGTTTTTTCGCGTTTATATTATGACATATTTTGGATGAAAGCACTAATCTAAGAAACTATTTTGAATATTTTGCTTCTAAGATCACTAGATATAAGATTGATTTATTGGTTTTAGATCTACCTTGATCACGACATCGCGTGTACTTATGACGCCATAAGTTCATACACTATGAAGCGAAACACCCACGTGTTAGTTTGATTAAAAATAATAACACCATGAAATGAATGCGGTGTCCTTAGTATGCCAACAAAAGTGTCAACTATCAATGTCAATCCTATTTTGCAAGTTTTGAGTATTTATAAATCTGTTCCATTACGAAATTTATGAATGTGAGGTCAAATGATTGTGTTTAATAAGAAATTATAACATAAAATTTAACTAATTCAAAAAGTAAATGACAAAATATAATATTAAATCAAAATATCTCTAAATGGATTTTTTATTTTTATGCCTCATAAAAATCTTTACATACCCAATTGTATAGTGGTAACGACATGTCAACGAAGTGGACGTTTTCAAACTGAACGTACTAAAAACCATTGTAAAGTAGCTTAACTACGAGCTAGTTATAATAGAAACCATGATATTAAATATATTACGATATACATTTTTATTACCAAAGTTTTTATTGTGGCGCTACTGGGGCAACAAAAAATAATGATCTTTCGCTCGAACTGCGGGGATCGTAAAAGTATTTTTGTTTTGTTTTATCTTGTAACAGTCTACTTAAATACTCGATAGTTTGAAGAACAATTTGACGTGGTGGTATGTACACTCGAGTACAAAAAACAGCCAAGTGTGAGTCAGAATCGTGCACCGAGGTTCCGTACAAAATATAATCATAAATAAGTAGAAAGTATATTTTTATTGCGTAAACCTAGAAGTTTAATTTTTTCACAGGTCCAAGGGACTGACTTTAATAATAATTTTAATTTGAGAGCTCCACGTGGGCCTGAGAACAAGGCAAGGGTCTTGACGGCAGACAGACAGACGGACAACCAAGTGATACTATAAGGGATCTTTTTTGTTTTGTGGTAAGAATGAAAACAACAACAATTTCTATAGATATACCACTAAGTTTCAGATTGCAGGTATAATAAAAATTAATGGTTTCTCCAGTGCTTGCGAAATGTTTTGTTTTTCCTTACCACACTAATTTCGTCGATAATAAAACTAAGAGTTACGGCCCAACGATGATTTTCATTTACCTGAAACAAGAAAACAAAGTCGTTAAATATTTGTGTTTAATATCATAAAGCTGTGTGTACACACAAGAAAACTATCCTCCTTCTACTAAAACTATCCTACTCGTACCTTGGGCACGATGTAACGAGCTAAAATTTTATTATAAACACATTCAATATAGTAGAATTTATTAAGAAAAATAGGGGAAAAACTTTAGCCCACATTTTAAGTTATAACTTTAAATTATTAATTTTTAGCTCGAAATAGAAACAGTGAATGTTATTTGTTTAAATTGAAACGTCTATTCCAGTTTATAGTTCTAAATCTTATATGAATATTTAAGTACTGAGAGTGTGAATCAAAGCGAGTTCAATTATTTAGCAGTTTTCAATTTTTTATGAGACTGTATAATTTTAAAGGGCTTAAAACGCCAACAAACGGAATTATAAAAAGGATTTATGTATATTCTACTTCCGTCAGAAGCCCTATGAGCATCTTGTAATTTTTTTAAAATTTAATGGAGAGAGAAAAGTTGAATAGCAGCACGTGCGGCTACCAGCAACCAAACTGCACATAAAATGTATTCTAAGCTGTCCGTACATTGTGCAAAAATCTAATACAATTGGGAGGTCAGTTTACACTGGATATATCTTGATATGCAGCGATGTTATCGCACTGACAACATTAACGAACAAACTTCAGCAATATTGCGTTGAAATCGTTTACATAATCATAATCTAGCCTATATTAAAGCATAACACAGCAAACACAACGTAAATTCACATTCATAACGCCACGCACACTCCATGCTCATTAGGCTAAGATATTGCAATGCAATAATTAAACCGCCAAATTCGCGGGTCGAGAGAGTCGACGCGGTAATATAATAAAGCCAGTATGAACCGGTTCAAACCGGTTTAATATCAAGAGGGCGTCGGGTGGTGATAGCTCAACTTTTCGACGCGGTCGGACGTGATACAACTTGCTACCGGGAGTGGATTAGCGTCGTTGTGTACTGGGCTTAATGTTTCTTTGCATTGAGCTTTTGAGATAATTATTTTCTACTATTTTATTATTGTTTACACTAGGCCAGGGATGGCAAACTATTGGCACGCGTGCTTTTAACGGCACGCGACACAATATTTTGGGCACGTCACTGTTCACGAAATTCATTATGCACTATGAAACAAAGTGTAAAATAGGTATTATATGACTACCGATCGCGTATTAAATATTGTAGTAAATTAAGAGTTTTGAGTTTATAGTATTTATTATTACTATTTTCCCAATAATCAGAAAGTCAAAATTATTTGATGGCACGTTTACGACCTGATTAAACATTTCTTTGAAAAATGCCACATTGCTACGTAAAGGTTCGCCACCCTAGGCTATACGATTGGCTTCATAAAACACACAAGTTCAGTGGTGCTATTTAGACTGCTTTTGTATACAGTGATAATGAATATTTTTAATTGCTACTGATTTTTTACACCTATTCAATTTTTTCATTGTCGAACACAAATGGTCACCAGGCAAAAATTTAACTGGTTTTCAGTCTACTTCAATAACTTTAATCATAGATATCAGGTTGATTAAAAAACTGCAAAGTTACAAGTTAATTACGGTACCGGCCGTGGAACTATATTTCTCATTCTAATCGTATGTTAAGGACTAATGATGTCGTAAGCGTTAAGTAAACGGGAGATTAATAAATTTTAATCTGGCTTCAAATTAGGTACGTGTCTGTATCTACTCGAATACGACGTAAGTTAGAAAACAACGACTGCAGCTTCAGTCGCTTCAGTTAACAGAAGTGCTGCACCCACCTAACCTTTGCACTCCAAACAATAAATTCCCTAAAAAAAGGTTACCTAATCTAACCGCAGAACACAAAGGAACACTAATCCGACCAACCACAAAAAAGATCCGCAAAACTAATTTAATTATATCAATCGGGGCATAGATCAGGGACCCACATAAAGTGGGCCCGGAGCAAATTGAAACGGAGCCGAACCTTGGGGTGCGTAACGTTCGCCGCTCAATAAAAAGGATCCCAGAGAAATGTGTTTATCACGATACGTTCCGTGGTGGGGCCACCCAACTATCCTGGTATAGCGACATCATCGTCTGTGACACATAACGGTAAAAGAGAACATCTTCTTTCTTTGACAAAGAGTTCGCATCTGAACATGACCAATTCTTTAGTTGATTCATCTGATCATGATGATTCATCTTTATGATAAGCAAGTTTTCCAATTGGGGGATATGTCATATTCATGGCCCTTGGCAACGTTGCCGAATGCACTACGATTTTAATGGTAGTCTGGTAGCCAATGCAGAACATCAAAACCGATTTTTAAAACAACAAATAAAGGTAAACCTCTTAAATCAGTCCTCGCCCGTTCGGCCCCTGTACCGCACGGGCGAGGACTCATTTAAACGGTTTACGGCGCGGGGGTACGGTTGCGAAAGGGATCGAGAGAGGTGCGGGAGGCAGGCGCGCATAGTGTCCTGCCGCCCGCACCGCTCCCGATCCCCTTTGTCGCCATACCCCCGCGCCCCTGTACCGCGCAGGCGGCCACAGCCTCCAGTGAAATTGAAGTATATCCTATTTAATGAAATTCAAAATACTTAATTAAATAACATATAAATAATTCAAAATTTATACATACACACTACAGTTATTCCTAGAAAATGTTAGTTTTATTATAAAGATAACCATATTTACGATATACAAACAAATATGGATAAAATGATCGAAATTGTTTACGAAAATACAAGGTAAAAACACATTTTTGTGTGTACATTTCATTTAAAATATTAGAGCCGGATGTTCAAGCTGATATTAATATGCTTGTTTTACAGCAAGTTTATACATAGCATAAGACCAATAACAGACAGTATACCGGAAGAGATTAACTTAAGATTAACTTAGAGGGAGCTTTTATTAACTTGCTTCAATTAGAAGCACGTTTTTAATACTTAGCTTCTTGGTATACGCCCCGCTGGTTCACGTAAACAGGAAAATTTAATTAAGTTTAAAAACGAAAATAGAATTTTCTTTAAAATTCCTTTGCTCGTTGTAAAGAGAAAAATTCTGAGAAATATTTAACGAATATAGTTATATAACATATCTTAAAAATTGGACACAATCAACGCTCTGTTACGCTCTAAATAAATACTTTAATTATATCGCTAGAAATGTTAACCTTTAACCCAGTTTGCAATAGCAGCTATCTCCATTGTGACAGTTTTTATGTTTTCGTAACATCATTCGGCGTAGCATTTTCGTAGCTACCGTAGCATTGATGTTGGCCACTTTGCTACGAGTGCTACACTGAATCAGGCGTGGTGTCAAATATTTTGAAGAAAATCAAAAGATAGTGAGCTTGATATGATAATAATGATAATTTTTTACGTAAAATAGTTTAGAACCGCCACAAACAAACTACGAGTAGCTACCTAATTTTAGTAATATACATCCATAGTGAAGTTTGAAGCTAATCGTATAGTAACTACCAAGTGTGATGGTACAGTTGGAAACTCAAAGATTTAGACACATATAACACATAGACAGATAAAACACACATATATACATTTAGCGATTAAGTTGTAATGTTATTTTACTTCATAAGGCTACAAATTAAATACAGCGCTGTTAATTACACAACCATACATCATCATCAGTAGCCATAAAACGGTAACCATATACATACATATAATATATTAACATAAATAAATCGGAGGATGTCAAGCCCCGCGTAAAACGAAATCACTTTTCAGCCAATAAACCGAATGAAATGTGCGTAAAATTAGTTTTATTCTGTGCTGTTCCGCTCTAGTCAATTAGCGGGCGCGCTCGATACGCTCGAACGGGCCCCCGGGCACACACTGCCTGCACTAGGTAAGAGGGAGCCGATCAGTCCGTCCAGGAGGTAAGCGATTGCATAAGCGCAAGCTGTCAAATTTGACTGACTAGAATATTTCAGATCTGCATTATAACATGATAATAATAATGCTAATAAGTTATCGTTATTTTTTGTATGGACTAAGTTAGACTAAGGAACCCAAAGTTTATGCAAATTAACAATCAGATTTTTTTTGAAAATGGTTTGTTATTGTTACGCGTAGGACAGCAATGACAAAAAGTTAACGTGTTCAAAAATAACTAGCAACCGACTTCAACTGCTCCCTAAAAGTTTACTTTCATTAGGACAAATTTAAGATGTGTACAGTTTTCTCATAGACGCAATGCCCAGAACTAGACCAAATTGAAATTAGACCACACGGGAAAAAAATCATCCAAATCGGTTCACCCAGTCGAAAGTTCAGAGATAACAAACATTTAACTAATACACACTTAACATTCCCTAAATTCAAAACCTACTGAATCGATTTTGATGAAACTTACAGTCTTCCTTAAGTTGGACAATACCTAGTTCAACCAAAAATGATTTGCTAAATTTAACTTGTAGTTCCGGAGATATGCGAGGACAAACATACAAATATACATACTTACACTTTTAAAATTTGGTCAGGTCGAATTAATGGCCTACTTTTTTGAAAGCGCTTAAAAATAAAATCAGCCATTAAACCGCTCACCTAATGGCTTATATAGATCGTTACAGAGATGCGAGGTAAGATCGTGTCGCCCAGGGGAATTTTAAAGCGGCGTAATCCGCAAGCTTTAGGTGCACGACGGGATCGCACCATTGCTTCATACAGATTGAACGTCTTTTCAAAAGCATGCACAGTTGTGTCAAAGAAGAAAGCTTCTGTATTGAAGAAAGAAATCTCGCCACACTACATCTTGTATGCGACAAACATTTATTGAGTTTTCAATATTATATTTCTTTAGTTCCTTCGTTTAACTTTTTATTCTTAGATTGATGGTAGTTTCATTTATTTAGTACGTTATTATTATTATTATCATTTGATTCTTTAAACAATAACTGTTTCGTGCATTTATACTCAAACATTTTTAAACGTGACTTAAATGTGATAATCGATAATATTAGTACAGGTCGATATTTTTGATTGAATGCTGCGCTCCACAGATTATAGATTAGTCTGTTTTCAAAATGTAACGACTACTCTTCTTGTTCAAAAAAGATCGTATATTGGCCCAAATCGACGTGAACGCAAATTGACTAATTCAAAAATATGATTGATTAAGTAGCTTGCTTTGATAAACCTTTTCAAGAATTACCTAAAAATAGAACTAATTAATACCTTAGGTCGTGAATTTTGTTGATTTAATTGTCAACAAAACTATTTTATAATTGCAGAAAAGTGCATTCACATAGCATGGAATTACGTCACAACACTATTATTTAAACGGACTCATGTTTACAATTTTAATTTACAAAACAGATTCATTTTGAATCACACTTTTTAAAGATTCTGCCAGGTAACCGAAGAGAAATAAATTTCTTAACTTAAGGGTGACTTTGAACTCTAAACTATTGTCACAAATAGCAGCGCATTATGTAACAATACGCTACAGTAGCGTCAGTAAACACGATGCGATATCGGATCCGATTGTGCGGATCAACCGTGTTGATTGGACGTGGAGCCAGATCGACTGTGCTTTACTCTCGTGACGACTTTCGTCTGCGTTTCATTTGTATTCCAATTGACCGGCCGGCGAGCGTAGATAGCGCGAGGCTTAAATACTGTATTGGTCGCTCGATTTTAAAAAAAGAACGCCTGATTGTAGTGAAAAAGTTTTAACTGTTTTGTTTAGATAATATTCGATCACACGTATAATGTCAGCTGCACACAATTTTAGGCATACGCATAATGACACATACGCATGGAAGGATGGTTTATTGAAGGTACTAAATATGACACAATCAAATACAAATTATTCAGGTTTTAGGAAAATTTATGTCTAGCCTTAGCTTTAATCCATATATTTTCGAAAACTTTATATTATAGCTCTAAATAACAAATATACGTTTCTCTATAGTGTCAAAAAAATTGGACACAAACAAGCAATATTATTGTTAAATTTGAATATTTTCCGACCTCCCATACAAAGTGCGCCACTGTGCGTCGCCACGCCTGACAGCCGGCGTAATCCTACGCATTGTATGTATCGCAAAGCACTTCGTCAGCTACTGCATAATTGGTTATAAACTTACAGCAACTAAATTACTAATTTGAAAAGAAATCATAAAGGATCAAGGATCATCAAGAACTATTCTTTTTGAACTAAAAAAAGAATACAGGTCAATATTATGCACCATCCTCAATAATAAAAATTATCAAATGCTTAAGCAATGCATTGACAATCTTTGTTGACAAAATAATATCATTTCGTATTCGTAATGAAACATTGTTTAGGTATTTATTGATCTTTAAAGTATCGGTCGTGATTCAATACATCTTTTGAAACCAACGAAATCGATTCCTAATTGGTTTTAGCAATGTGAGACAAATTTCATATTTTATCAACTACTTAACATTCAAGTGAGGCTTGTTTGCCTCCTCGCGCTAATCCAAGACGAGAACGTCAAAACAGGTGTGTGTATGATTAACGCTTTGAACATAAACAAAACAACATGCATTTAAAGTTTGCAAGAAACATACGCGATCTCGTGTAACCGTAAGCGCTGAAACCTAAAGTGAATTAAACTTTAACGCACGTTTCAAACTTTTACTGCTCTTAACAGACCCATACTTGCGTACTTTACACTGTAGGGATGCGTATAGTACGATTTAGACCAACAATCTGGTATTAAGAGTGGAATTGTAAAATTATCCCCAAATGTTACAATAGCGTACTCCTAAGGCGCATAACATGAACAACATTACACAGAACTGTAAATATTTCGTGAATTCCATTTTCAAACTAGTCAAGCGGGATTTAGCCAATTTATGGACAACCTGTTAGACTCCTCTTTAAAAGCTGTGTATGCTATGTTTAGCCGTTCTATTGCATCTTGATCACGGAAATACTTAGAAGGGGAAGACTTTAAAAGTTACTTAAAGCTAGATTTAACAATGAAAAATAGATCCAAGTATGTTTAGGTTGTGCTCACGCAAGCCACAGGACACAGACACAAGTGGCCAACAACAAGAAATTCACACGTTTTGTAATACATTGTTAGGGACTTCCACACACGTGTGGTTGGTTTGCGGCCACTCGCTACAGCGTTGTCCAAGACGCGCCACTTGTGTCAACCACTCGCCACAATAAATCAAAACGAGATGGATTTAAATTTTGTCAGCCATCGAGCACTAGTGGCGCAAGTCCGGAGGCCTGTTTGTGTCCAGCCTTAACGGGGATCCCGCCGTAATATCAAACAGACAGGATAAATTATATTATAGCTTTAATTATATTAGCTGAATCACAGTTTCGTGTCATGTCATGGTGATGAATTAAAGAAATTGTGATGAATAAACCTCTTTTTTATGTATTAATCTTTTCTTAATCTTTAAATTTTTCTTTAAAGTTTTAAACGTTTAAAGTTTTTCTGCCCACGCCGTCACCTGAGTAGACTTCATAAATTATCCCAATGGCGCAACTCAATGGATTGGGATGAAAAGTAACTATTTGTTATTTTCCATTGCATAGGCTAGATGCTTGCAAAATTCATGGCGATTGATCGTGCCTAGGACATTTGTTAAATTGAATTTATGTGTTTTAATATTGTGGTGCTGAATAAATGGATGTCTAAATTACTCGTAGTATCGTATAATATGATCAAAGTATGCAGTTTTTTAAACATAACAGTGCATGCTCATAAAGCCAAAAGCTTTTTCATTGAATGAAGGTGCGATTACTTGTTAGACCTTTTTCTTCTAGAACGCTTACTCTGTATTAATATTACTGTGCGAAAGTTGTGTTTCTACACAACACTGCACTAGTCTTATCTCAATGTTTCTTTCTAAAGTCCGCATCAGAACTGCTGTGGTGCCGTTGGAACGCAAGTTAGTTTACAATCGTTCTCGGTAGAGCTAGCTTTCTCCTCCTTATCGTTCTGTGTGAGCGGTCAGGTCATGAAACGTAATTTTCCTGATAAAAGAATGGAATTTTTTTCTTGTACCTTGTTCCTTGGTTATTTGCTGTTAGATAATGTTTTTTTCTTTGAGATAACATAAACTGGTTATAATTATATGAGTAAATGTGATAGTCTAGCATTTTTCTCGCGGACTTCAGAAACATTTCTTCTGACACCACTTAATATAGGCTAGAATACAAAATACCTTCTAGCTGGAAGAAATACCAAAGCTACATACTTTCACTCACAAACTTCTGCTATTATTGATTGATTTGGCAAAAACATGTTGTACTAATTTATTTTTAGTGGAAGTAGTTCAGCTGTTAGTCCATTTGACCGTATTAGAGCAACTATTCAGTGGCAACAGTTCAATTGGCACAAAACACTGAACTACCAGTATCGATCTGTGAAACCTTACAGGCGAATTTCGAGACACGCCCAATTTCAACCAAAACCGAAATAACCGTACTCCAATGTATGAGTAGCAGAGTAACCCGTCGATTGTTCGGCAATTATACGACGGCGGCGCAGTAGTAAACCCGACGTCACGTCTCATGCGACACTTGCTAGTTATTAACTCTGCCGCTGCCTGTACGTGACGAATTTGCCGACGATTATGGAACTTGGCTCGGTTGCTCCATTGTTACTTAGCTCAATGCGGCTATATGGTTATGTTATGACTGAGCTACGCCTGTTTCCATGTGGGACTCGAGTTCTAGTTTTGGATTTGAATTGCGAAGATGTAGTGTTTGGAATTGGGGTTTCTGACTGACATCCTGCGCACGATACAAGCTCTTTTTATATTCTTGAATCACAGAAAAAATTACAAGCAGATTCAATTCACAAGATGAAGTAAACCAGATCAATCACGCATCAATGCATCGTAACAAAATAGCATTTTGGCAAATTATAATATTAGATGCTTCGAATTATTGTCTGAATATTTTCAATAGTGGACTCCCTGTGTACACAGTATATTAAAGCTTTAAGTTAAGATAGATATATAGAGACACCTCAAATTGAAAGGGTTCGGTCACCTAGGTCCAATTCCCTAAATGTCCAGTTTGTCTATTCCGTAAAATTTCCGGATTGTCAAATTTCCTGATTGAATTGAATTTTTAATTGTATCTTAACATTTCACACTTTTTTCATTTTTTCAAATTTTTCACGGCACCGACCTTTGTTAATTTATGTTTGGCCCGGCTGTTGATTGGTAGAAAATGCCTTGAGGTATTAAAGAAATATTATATAAGGCGGATCGATATAATCCAGTTATCAAATATTTTTACTTAACACATAATACGGGCTACTTGAAATACATTATTTGAATAGACATTTGGAGAATATATGTTGAAGCAATTTATATATTTGAGGAATTGACTTTCAGAGAATAAACTTTCGGAAATTTAGGGAATTAGACCCAGGTGACCGGACCATCGTTCGAATTACGAATCTGAATCGAGTTGTGCAAAACATTCGTCTGAGTATTTCATATTGTATGTCAGTTGAACTGACTGGGAGAAAAGCCTCTAGTTACTTAAATTGACGATGACGACAGACTGACGAAAGTACAGTACATAAAAAGGTTAGATTTTATAAATAAAAAGTAGTGTAACGAAAAGTACAAATTTTTATTGATCTTTTGTAACAGCCGCCTAGAAGAATCCGCAACTAAGACGTAAGACCTGCCTACACGTGTATCCGCACCAACATGTGACCTCGAAAAACTGCCGCCTCCTTCCATCCACACCATTCTTTACTTCACTAATGTAATTTGACAGGTATTCAGCTATTAGCTGGCGTCCCTTTATATCAAGCGGGCGCTTAATAACAGGCATTCTATCCAACATTACAAAGATGACAGCGCGGCCGTATCTGGCCATTACTTTTTCTCTTTTTTTCTGCCGAGAGGCCGACGACGTTAGAATTAATCTTGTCGAACAATGGTGGTACTAAGTGGTATTCATTGTTTGCAGGGCAGTTTACACGCTAGGATCAGGTAGTTGCCAACATTATAGTCGTAGAAATAATAAGAATGAGCGGCGAAATGATGTTCTGTTTCATTTATTTACTTCAAAAACAGACTGTGTGTTGTTACCAGAGAGATTTAAATATAGTAATAGGTTATAGAGCGGTCATTGGGAAACGTTTCATATAAACATTTTGATCTCAAAAGTCAATGGTATGTCAAATGTCTTGTACGGCCGCGTGACGTGAGGTGACACTAGATTGAGTAACTTATTACCAATTGGTAATAAGTTTAGGATCAAAATGTTTGTTTGCTTTGTCCGGTCTATTAATATTAAATGTCTTTGGTTGTTACCAATGTTTTATCAAATCAACTTTTTAAAATTGGAAGTCTATGAAGATCACTACTAATACTGTCGTAATAAGACAATTAAATCTCATTCCCTTCGGCCGACTACGAAACCGGATCTTCGTAATCTAATGTTTATGATTTCTGTTTCTAGATAATATCTAGAAATTTTAATTGATGGATTGCTTATTATAGTCTAAAGTCGCAAATATAATCAAGAGATCTTAATATCCATAAATTAAGATTCAGAATAATCCACCTGTTCCCATTACACATCCTGCAATGCGCCACCTCATCGAAACCAACATCGATCTTTACGCACAAAAAATTACGCCGAATCATAATTTTATTACAAAAACTTAGCCCCCGCTATCCTTGACCCGAAATTATCTCAGTTTATACGCCGTAAAACCTCGGCGTTCGGGAAATTTGTGGCTGAGCAACACGAAAATAAGTCGGGCTCATCCGACAATGTCGTAAAACTAAATTATACGTCACCGACGATCGACCTCACGTAAAAACTTACCGACTAGATCAAAGTTGGATTAATATAGGGTTAGTAGCTTCATGATAAGGTAAGCAGAATTGTTATAGAAACGGGTATAAAGTATATCAATTCTTGTTTTTTATACTATTGGTTTGTAGATGACCTTTATCCTATAAATATGACGGCAGTGACTATGATTTTATGGAACGACAGCCTGCTAAACTGCCTATGATTCTGCTAGGGCAAGCGCCTGCGTGGGCCAGACCTTCGTTATTTCGTAAAAGCTGAGAGTTTCTCTGCGCATTTGCCCAATGCAGATAAGAACGATCAGAGACTATGTTCCTTGAACCGCTGTTACTTTGGCATTTAGCGAGTCAGAAAGGTGTATAAAATCGTACCTTAAAATCGTTAAAGTGCTCAGTTTTTATATATTTTATTAAGAATAATATTAGAAATCACGTCGTTCATTGCTAGACACTTAGAATAGTTGTAAACCCTTATCAGATACCCCTAAACCTGTAAAAATTACGATTGAAAATTCGTCATTTCGTAAAAACAAATTTTTATATGTGTTACTTGGATTTATATTATAAGATGCTATCTCAATACCCAGACAGTTTTGATGGTTTTTGTATATCGCCAGACACGTTGAAAGTCTGCCGCAGGTGAGTTTGTTTGCATTCTGTCTCTATTGTATTGAAAAGAACATTATTAGGATGGTTGATTTTAGGGTACGTTTTCAACTATTCATGGCGCAATACTCGTACATAATAGTACTGCAGAATGACACGCCCGCTAAATCATTGTAACTAATAGTCACTCTTGTTATGGCATAATAAAGAGCATTTCATCTCGTACAGCGCTGACCAAATCCTATCAGTAATCACGTCACAGGGTAATAAAATTCCACATCAAAATCAACGTGGAGGCTGAAAGAGATAAGCTTAGATATAGGAAAAACAATTCACCCAATCTCAACCAAAGTCAAGAAAGCAACTAATGAATATGAAATCAACTTTAAGCCTTTGAAAGCAATTTAATACCTCTTTCAACTTTGCTATCACAGGAACACAAGTCTCCGCGAACCTGATTTCAATAAATAAACACTCCTTGAGCCAGGTATTCCAATGTCCCGGGTGAGTATTAAAATCACTTAATAAAGTTGAGAAAGTTGAGGGCGTATTTTAATAAATCCCCGATGCGAAAACATTGACGCCAGATGTACGGGCGGGCGGGGGTCTATTTCAGTCACGTGCTCGTCTTTTGTGGAGCTATAGAAGACGCGATCAACTAACAGAGTCTTCGGAGAAGAAATCAAACTTTTTATGCATAAGCCACTCGGATTTAGGATAGAACCACCTCATGACATCAAACAGATCTTGGAAACTAAGGTATAGTTTTCCAGGTCATGTTACTGCGATCACCAATCCGCCCGTCAAGCTTGGCGATGATAGCAAATATCCTCAAATGTAAGTCCGTTGTGGCAATGTGGGGAGGCTGATGCCCAATTGAGGACTTGTGCAGACGATTATTGATGAGCAGGAACTACACCAATATTCTGGAACGCTATGCTTTGTGGTACGATTGAAGATAAACCCGCGCGTGCGTATTCTACGTATTACAGCAAATACTTGTATGAAAAGGACACATTCACTATATTAAAAACACCGTCAACCACATATTTTGAATTAACACTTTATCTCAAATATTCAATATGTATTCCTTAGAAATAATGTAACAAAAACATTCCTATCACAGAAAACTTCAATCTAGCTTTTTCCAAGTATCCACTTTAGAGAAACCCCAGACGCATTTCGACTGTCGTTTCCCACCTCAATTTACATCTCCTACAATAAATTCGATAACGTCTGGCAAACGCCCAACACCTGGATCCTGCTTGATTCACTATTCTAGACATTTTAGGATTGCCGAAACACAAGCATCCGCAAAAGAGATCGCAAGTTTTTCATATGTAAGCCGATTCCGCAATCGACATTTTTACTAAGGAATTCTCGGCTCGGTCCAAATCGCTCAGCATAGTGTGAAAATTCACTGGTTCGGAAGCGTATTTCTTTTACCGCACAGCGATGTCATGCCAAGTGTTAAAATGATTTATTCTGTTCGCACTGGTAGTGTTGAAATTTTCGGTGAGGCAAAAAAGATAAGACAAGACAAGAGACTGGGATATTTGTTAAGGCAGCGATTCGATAAATCATGTTCTGCATGCAATAAATTTAAAATAACCACTTTGTTGTATAACTTTGTCACTCAACTGTGGATTCGAATGGTAACAGGCTAAAATAGATAAAAAGAAAGTAATGCTGTATGTCCTGTGTTACAGTCGACCAAGCAGAAATAATGCAATACTTATAAAAATAAAAATAGATAAAATGGTTGTCTATTTAAAAATAAATGTTGTACTCGTAGACTATGGCATAGAGCATTGATACTGTTGAAGTTAACGAAGACACAATCTCGTACAAAAAAGTTGTATTGAAGAAAACTTGTACTCAGCAGAAATAAATTAAGGTATCAAGTAAGCACTATAGAGTGCACTAACCGCCGTTCTAATGGCCATCGAGAACTTTTTACAAAGCCGAGTACACTTCAGTATAAAATCCATATTCATGAGGAACTCATCTCAGCTCTAGCTAGATACAGCGCTTCATTCAATTAATTCCCGATATCTTTACATACTTCGATCTTAAAGCGATTAAACTTACCGTTTGCGTTTTAAAAGGATTCTTAGCCTATGAATATTCTAAGTGTTACCGGTAACGAGGAGATGTAAGTGGCCCCGGATAGGTTTAGCAGAAGCTTGTATAGTAACTACAGAAGCTAAGAAGAAGGTACTCGTACCACGTCTCAACCAAACGGGTATTTAAAAAATCCCAATCTACTCCCAATTTCAGAAGGGTAATCTACAGAGAAGTAATGGCGAAAAATTTTACGAGCTAAAGAATATATAGTTAGGCGGACATCGAAAAATAGTACCGACTAAACCCAGTGTCAGAAATACTTTATACTAGGAATCAAACTCGCATCCACCACATTGAGAGTCACGACATCAAACTGTTGTAACCACTAGGTCTCGGAGTTGGTTAGAAATTTTGACATTTACGTTACATTTATTTATTACGTTAGTCATAAAAGGCGAAATATTTTTTGGAAGCTAAATTCACACAATTTAGGGAATAAAAAGTAAACGCAACCTGTCTAGAGAAAGGTACATTTTCTTCTGAAATTTTTATACTCCTGGAAGCACTATCGATAAATTTAATTTCAGACTTGAGCAGGGTTACCTTAGACGTGACAGGTCAATAAAAAGTTTGCAAAAAGAGCTCTACATCCCAAGACTGCCCTTGATTGTCTTCAAATAGACGTTTCCAATTTCGCGAAGTGGAAACTCGCTTTATTTTCTTATACACAAACTTTATAGACATAACAAAATTACTAGAGTATCACGGACAATGTCGAACTAAGCCGAGGACATCACAAATTTTTGTTACTGTAAGCTCTCTTATAGTCTCGGTCATCTCAATAACATTTTGTACAAAGCCTTCTCGAGACAAAAAGGCTCGTATTTTTCATGAAGTTGACACATTTCGGACGGTCTGTTGGGAGAGGGTACAAAATAAACAGGATTTCATCATATCATACAAAGATCATAAAATATTTTGAGGTAGGATTTTATTTTATTTAACGTTTCTTCACTTTATAACCTAGTATCGACCTGACGCAGGTAAATTGACAGCCCGGAATAGATGAAACGCTAGGGAAGGTAATCGTTTTTAATTTGTAATAAAGCGTGTCGCCACTTATAATCCATTACTAAACTACGTGCGTACCATTTTTACGGATAATTATATCACAACGCGGCATTTTACAGCACTAAACCAATTAACGAGAGATCCTACCAAAGTATGATCTCACGTTCACGACCAAATCATACTTTCATTAATCTGTTACAGGACTGTATCGTACATTGAAATTTATAGTGTGTATTACTATGGCTGGTCAGAGAAAGTTGAAAATTAAAGGGAGACAAGAAACGCGTTTGAAAGAATCTTGTGTAAAATATTGTACACACGGCTACATATCAAGCTATACATTTCCAGTACACGCTAACCTCGCATTGAATGGACTCCGGCACGATGCGAGGTCAGCGTATGCTGGAAATGTATAGCTTGATGTGTAGCCGTGCGTACGGTGTTAAGGAACCTTTAGTATGCGAGTCCGACTCTCACTTGGCACGTTTTAACCTATACCGTGCTTAGCAGTCACTATGAAACATCTTTTGGCAAGCGTAAAATCTACGTAAACACATGTAAACATTTCCTTTGCGTGACTCTGAATATAAGGTTAACGGTATTACTAGCCGAAAAATACCAAAAGACACGATATCAACTGCGATCTCATGAATACCTGTGCCTAAAAACAATAGACAAAGCAGTGAGAGTGTTGTAGCCAATCACAGCTGTCATGCTATCAAGACAGAGTACCTAGAGGAAGGGAGTTTATTACAAGGACTAAGAACGCGTCTCGCCGTGTGCTAGTGACAGCTCAACTTCGCGACGTCTTCAGAAGGCGTCAAACTTTGAGGGTGTAGGGTTCGCCAGACTAGAATTAATGGTTTGCGACAGATTATATTATAATTAGAGCTAAATAACAATTTTCATAAATAAATTATGTTATGGTAGTAGTGTAATAATCATCCCATTCTAAAGCCGAGACAACAAGGGGGTAAGTGGTGCTACATAAACAAATACAAAAATATAGTTCATCGAATAGTAAAATGCTTATTCGATTTAGTTTTCTCATTGCATTTTGAACATTTTATTGTATATTGTTTATTTTATTGTATATATATTATACATACATATTATGGATAGCTTGTTCGATATTTTGAGTTATATCGTAAAATAATGTTTTTATGCGTTACATATCCCTACAATAAAATGTTCAAAATGCAATGAGAAAACTAAATCGAGTAAGCATTTTACTATTCGAGGAACTATATTTTTCGCAATATTTGAAACTTTAAATTCTTGCCAAACCCAAATAGAAAAACTAAAATTGATACGTATTTTTATATTGCGGTGCTTTTTCTAAATGCACCCAGCACCCGCAGATCATATTTTTATACTCGAGTTAGTTCCACCATATCGCTTGTTCTGGTTATGACGTGTCAATATAGAAAATGTTTCTATTGTCAATAAAAAATACAATAAACATCGCAGACGCCAGACAAAAAGGGCGCGGAACGAATGAAGAATGGACGCATTACGGCATTAATGCTGAGTA
The DNA here is from genome assembly GCA_910589575.2 of Carcina quercana. Classification (NCBI taxonomy): domain Eukaryota; kingdom Metazoa; phylum Arthropoda; class Insecta; order Lepidoptera; family Depressariidae; genus Carcina; species Carcina quercana. The sequence goes on along the minus strand of OU342434.1, from coordinate 3,049,932 downwards.
ATATGTAGACCTAGAAATAATTACTGAAATGGGTCTAGACTGAAAATGTGTCAGCAGAAAGCATACACAATAATGTGCTGGTAGGCTTCTGTAAAGAATACATTTAGCAAATTGTAATGACTTTCAATTAGCTTTGTTAAACTGTGTGATTAAGATTATATTTAAAAAAAATATTGTGTCCCATTCCGGACAGGGTTATCTACATCATGTCGATAGCTATAAGATTTACATGAGACATAAATTTACAGCAAAATCTGTTTGAAGTCTATCTCCTATCGTTGTACCGAACCATATTGCTAGCAAACATAATCTTACAATATTCCGATATAATGCGGTAATTTTTAGGAATATTTGACAACCCTCCTCCTCATCCCAAAGTAATAATAATAATAATAAATATATTTATTCCATAAACTTAAAATTATCCTGTTATACTTTACGCTGTAGCTTCCTGATAAGTATATAAATACCTGTAGTAGGAAGCCCCGCTCCTACACATTAGACATCGATTATATATTTAAATTAATGAAAATTATATATATATATTACTGTACATATTTTTAACTAAGTAGGTATACAATATTAGTTATCCTTGCTTAACGTTTAACTTACGCGTTAAAACTAAATTTATCCGACTTACAAATTCTTCTAAGTTGTCATATACCCTTTAAATATACCTGAGATTTCTCATTAGATCATTTTTCAATTTCTAAAGAAACGAGTATTACTTTATATGACAAACTGTGTTGTATCACGAAAGAAACGTATCTGATCTTTACATCGCACTAAAGTGAGTCTCTTTCTATGTCTCTATTTCTATTACCTCTTTGACGCCTCCACTGCACATCCAACGTTGTACCTCGATAAAGTGTTTCTGTGAAATAATTTCTGATATACACGCAGACGAAGTCGCGGGCAAAAGCTAATAAAGTCTGGGGCTTTGTTATAATGAATTTATTGTGCGAAAGGTTACTGGCGCGGATTTTGTCTGTCGCTGAATACAAGAATCCAAGAGACTGAATGAATATTACAACAATTTGTAAAGTTTCTTGACATTAGAAGCTGAAGGAAAATGGTTTAATTTAAATTTGTATTATTTACATGAAAGTACGTAGCGAAAGATCCTTTGTTAATATATTAGTTACAACCTAAAATCACAATTATTAGAATTAAACAAAGTTCATTCAGAAAGTTCTGCACTGTCTGTGTTGTGAGGATAATTTAGTGCGCTCTTGGGATTTCAAGAATCCTTTCAAACACCTTTTGTCTTCTGAGACCTAAATCCTTTTGTCAGATAGCGATAATACTTTTTGATTAGAACGGCATTTTAATTCTTAAGGCATTGGATTCTTAAGGCATGGCCATCAAAGGTATTGACGTAGGAACTAGTTTTAAGTAACTGACTGCCATCTGATCCCCAAACGTCTGAGTCTAAGTCTAACGCTCAGAAAACGGTTCCACGGAGGCTGTTACTACATCAGCTACTATTTATTTTGAGCTATTTTCAAGTTTATCACATTGTCATAATGTAATTATGTGACAAAACTTAACTAGAATTTTTTCTCCATCAGCCGGGAAACGTCCACTGCTGGACATAGGTATCCCTCATCGTACGCCACATCGAACGGTCCCTCGGAGGAACTAACTTCAAGACCGGTCCCGAGCCACCTGCATCCAGTGACTCCCTGCGACTCTAACCAGGTCGTCGGTCCATCGTCGGTTCGGATCTAGATATTAGACAATATTTTATACAAATTTTTGATACGCTGTCTTTACCACCCCGCAAAGGCTCTGTAGAGTTCCTGTCGTTCTATTTGACAAAGCCGTATGATTGAAGCTTCTACTGAAATGATAGCTAAGTTAATGATGTAACTGTGCCATTAGCGTGTATGTCAGGTCTGTTACTATACATATTATTATTTGTTATATTAATGTAGGCTGACGAATTATTGAGACTGGAAACTGCTCCTACAAGCTTTATATTATAGTATAAAATAAATTATCGTTGTCCTAAACAGTCCACCAATATCGCATCGCTTGCTAAAATTATCAATTGCCATACAATACCTCCTGGGAACCAAAGCGACACACTCTGAGCAAAACTTTTAATTGGAACGAAATCCCCGCACCGAAGGCGTTTTAATTAGGAAAATTTCCTATGAACAAGCGGACGCGATATAATTTCCATGCAAATTGCGCGTTTAACTTCTCATAACACAGTAGGTACCAGCAGTTACTCGGCGATGGATCGACAGAGTTCATTTTACATTAATAGAGAGATAATGGATCAAGTTTGATGTTGGGATATTAGTTGGCGGAGTTTCGGAATGTTTGGGAACGAGCGTGGTCATGTTCAGTTAGATCTAGTGTTGAACCAGTTGATCAAAAGCGTTACCGTCGTACAACGCAGTCGCTCGTCAAATATTGATGAAATGGTGTGGAATAAAAAATATCCTGTGTACTTCTTACGTGTACTACTAGAAGATATGTTTGTGCCAAATTTCAATAGCATCAGTCCAACCAGAGAATAGCCGACAAACAGTCAGACAAAAGTGAGCAACGGATGACATATAAAATTAAATTAATATATGTATGATGTTACTATGCCTTAAATTACCTGATGGGACCTCCATGTAATGCTACTCTGCTACTTTTTCTGTTGGAACACAATAGTGCTAAGCAGGTAATGGCGGACATAGAAAATGCCCCCAACCAAACAAATTACCGATAGGCAATCGAACCCGGGGTCTCTGAATTCTAAGACGCGGCGTGTAGCCACTAGGCAATGGAGGCGGGTACATTTACCTAATATTAACAATGAAAACTGGCTATGGTCTCCGTTTTTTTATCAGATCACCCTTTGGACTAAGAAGAAGACTATATTTAGGAAAGACAATAGCATCTACATAATCGAATGTTACATCTTTTTAACAAATATATACTATAGAAACAAAGAGGATTTTTCAAGATGATCTATACATACAGGGTGGTCCAAAATGTGACGTCCAAAAATTTTTTTTAGATTCCTTACACCTGGGTGTATCCGAAAATACCCCATGTATGTTCCGCGATTTTTTGTAGTTTAGAAGTTATGATTTTTTAAATGTATATTTCGAATTTTCTGCCGGAGCGACTTAAAATAATCGTAACTTGTTTAATAGTAAGGTTTTTTTATTTATTTTTTCTCGAAAGTGATCGTCTTGAATCACCCTTTCTACTTTATTATCAACTACACAACGTTATTCATTACAAGTTACCGAAAAAAGGGATGAAAGTAAAAATTTTAGGTTTGAGTTGAACGGAGCAAAATTTTCAAAAATTTCTTAATAATACAAAATTAATGTTTCATTGGTTCAAACTAATTTTAAAAACTCCAGCAGTTTGTCAGCTTACCAAATAATAATAAAAAAGTTGTTCTTAATAGGCGATTTTACGACGAAATTGGCTTCAGAACTTAGTTAGGTGAGAATGCATAAAAAAAAAATGTTGTCGTAAAAAATGTTTAAGCTTATTTTTTTTTTCATTTTTATGGCCTACATTAGCAAGGCATCAAAAGCATTCAAATAATCTCAAATTGAACGATCAGTGACACATTTCATTTTCTGTTTTTAGACATGAAATTATGAAAGCTAGAATTAAACCAAAATCTACTTCAAGGCCAATCACACACAATGACACAAAGCAATAAATAACACGTTTCAAAAGGCGCCAGGCCAGTAAGGTCTTTCTCTTTCGCACTGTTATGGTTGCGTAGAAGTACGAAAGAGAAAGACCTACTGTCTTGGCCACAAAAGTCAGCCGTGCGCGCTAGGGGTTTTTTACCTGCACTTCCCTCTCCCCCCTCTCCCCATACATTCTCCGTAGCATCTCACTGTATCGTCCGTCCGCTAGTCGTTCACTCACTTCCATCGCGTGTGATACTACTTGACGTTGCTTCTTTCCGATACCGATATTTTGAACCTACTTTCGCTTTGTTACTGGACTCCGATTTGCCTTACGACTAACTTGTGCTTGTGTTACGGACTCCGATTTGCCTTACGACTGACTTGTGCTTGTGTTACGGACTCCGATTTGCCTTACGACTGACTTGTGCTTGTGTTACTGACGGCAACATGAGTAATTTTAGTCTAAGCCAGTACGCAGAAATGCACTTTTACTATGGTATGGCCAAAGGAAACGGTCATTTAGCCGCAAGGCTATATCGTCAACAACTGGACCGGCGAGGAGAAATACTGGACCATTACCCGGACCATAGGGTATTTATTAATACTCATAATACGCTGATGGCCGGGCGTATCCCCGGTCGTAGCCAAAGGCACGAAGGAGTACCCAGAGTAGATCCGGACAGAAGAGATGAAGTCATCGCAGCTGTAGAAAGAGACTCTTCTACGAGTTCCAGAGCAATAACCAGAAGGACTGGAATACCACGGACCTCAGTTCTAAGGATATTGAAAAATGGTATGTCGTTTTGTTTTTTATTTACACAAAACATAAATCACAGATACAATGCCAGGTATTAGACTTCTTCCTGCCTAGGTGGTGAGTAATAGTCCTTTTCTTTTTTCAGAAGGCTACCACGCTTACCACATTCAGCGCGTTCAGGAGCTACAAGCTTCAGATTACCCTAGAAGAGTTGCTTTCTGCGAAACAATGATACAAAGGTGTCAGGAAGACCCAGATTTTTTTAATAAGATCTTATGGACCGATGAATCCCGTTTTGAAAACACTGGAGTATTTAATATCCATAACTATCACAGCTGGGAAATTGAAAACCCACACCTTGCAAGAGCATCAAATTTTCAACATCGATACAGCGTAAACATGTGGTCGGGAATTGTAAATGGAGAACTGATTGGGCCTTTCGAGCTGCCGTCTAGGTTGGATGGAGACACATATCTAAACTTTTTGCAGAACAACCTTTTTGAATTGCTGGAAGATGTAAACTTGGAAACAAGAAGGCACATGATATTCCAAAATGATGGTGCTCCTTGCCATTACGCACGCCAAGTGAGGGGGCACCTTAATGAAACATACCCGGGCAGATGGATTGGGCGTGGCGGCCCAATCGAATGGCCTGCACGTTCACCGGACTTGAACCCAATAGATTTTTTTATTTGGGGTTACTACAAAGAAGTTGTCTATGCTCAGCAAACTAACTCCGAAGAAGAACTGAGACGAAAATTGAGAGAAGCAGCGACGAAAGTCAGACAAAATTCAAGCGCTTTCCGCAGACTAAAAGATAACTTTTTAAGACGTTGCCGATTGTGTATCGAAGTTGAAGGGCGTCATTTTGAAAATCTTCTTTAATAAAGTAGTTGAACTTAATTTGTGTTTTCTTTTATTGATGCTAAAAATAAACCAAAATAACCGTATTAATAAAAACTAAACTAAGCTTTTTTAAAATAAAATGTTTTCTAATGTGTCACTGATCGTTCAATTTGAAATTATTTGAATGCTTTTGATGATGCCTTGCTAATGTAGGCCATAAAAATGAAAACAAAATAAGCTTAATATTTTTTTTTGACAAAATTTTTTCTTTATGAATTCTCACCTAACTAAGTTCTGAAGCCAATTTCGTCGTAAAATCGCCTATTAAGAACAACTTTTTTTTTATTATTTGGTAAGCTGACAAACTGCTGGAGTTTTTAAAATTAGTTTGAACCAATGAAACATTAATTTTGTATTATTAAGAAATTTTTGAAAATTTGGCTCCGTTCAACTCAAACCTAAAATTTTTACTTTCGTCCCTTTTTTCGGTAACTTGTAATGAATAACGTTGTGTAGTTGATAATAAAGTAGAAAGGGTGATTCAAGACGATCACTTTCGAGAAAAAATAAATAAAAAAACCTTACTATTAAACAAGTTACGATTATTTTAAGTCGCTCCGGCAGAAAATTCGAAATATACATTTAAAAAATCATAACTTCTAAACTACAAAAAATCGCGGAACATACATGGGGTATTTTCGGATACACCCAGGTGTAAGGAATCTAAAAAAAATTTTTGGACGTCACATTTTGGACCACCCTGTATAAACAATCCCCACATATGGAAACATCCGAGATAAATTATTTGTATTTGAAAATTTGAATTTAGTTGCATCAAATTTATGCACACATGATGATGATAATGATTTGTTAATGACACATATCTTTTAGAAAAACATTCTTTATTAAACTTTCAGTCAACCTTTGCGTAGAGGACAGTATTCAGACATGATGAACCCCTGCGGACGTTCAGTACTCTTTATTACGGTCGGATTTATGTTAGTCCCAAGGGATGCAATACGAATTCTTCATCTTAGCAGCAGCAGTTACGCCACAACTATTCACAACTAGGACTTCCTTAATACATACAGAACTGATTAACAATTCTCCAACATGATTGGCATGTGACTGTTTAAACAGTTGCCAAGTCTGAAGATTGCCGGCTATCATGCCACGTTCGTCTTCCTTGAATTTAGCCGGGGAAAACGTCTAAATGCCGAATAAGAGCTCTCTCGGAATTTGTGTAATGGATGCCGTCCATTATGAGCATTTTACTGGATATTTATGTGTTCCTGTCAGAACTAATCACGCATAATCATGGCAATAGTCTGGAATGTTTTCTTGATGTTGACGACTTTCGTTTAATTTTTATAGTGATAAATATTTATGGCACATCCTAATTGCTATGCAGTCTATATTATGTTTCTTGTTTGTAAAGATATTTGATTGACAAGATCTTTTACACTACAAATTGTAAAATAGGACATTTAAGTCGATTCTTTGTTCAACACAGAAAGACAGTTTAAAATTTTCATCTCACTGACTCGTCAAGCTATGTCAGTGACTCTAGTTTGCCTACTGATTTCCTCATTCCGGATTTATCACGTAGAGGAATTCCGAGCATAGCTCGTTCCATCGCTCGCTGAGTGACCTTGAGTGACTTGAGCTTGTTTATTCGTCCCACAGTAAAGTTCTACGCTTCGGTTCCGTATGTCATCACTGGCAACTCACACTTATAAAGACCTTTGTCTTTAGGCACTAAGATATTTCGAGCACTAAATGTAACGAGCTATTTACTAGGAGCGAAACACAGCCACACAGGTATTAGCTAAACTATGAATAAATTTTTAAATTCTATACACTAAGTGTTCTCTTTGAATACAGTTTGTAAGTCTCAAACTACCTATATCTATAAGCTGAGTCACTGTTCAAGTTTACAATCATATCATGCCATCTAGCTTCTCTCATTACCAAATATTGTACATGGCAACACTATCTATACATGAGTTTAGGAACTGTACCGAGACACACGCACTACAGGATGTAATTACAGAATACCAAAGTAATTAATATCCGAACGAAAACAGAATGCACGTAAGCTTACGTATAACTATAAATTGAAGGTAAATCGGAACTTTGATAAAACATGCACCTCTTGAAATTTAAAAAATATAAATATCATTCTTTATTTCAGTCCAAAAAAACAACGCCAAGAAACTTATTAGTGTGTTTTCCTTTATATATCACGTCAGCTGCCTGAAGTTTGAAATAATAATCTGGAATTTTCCTGAAGTTTCGGTTGGTGGTATACTCGAGTACAAAAATATCTTTTGTTTGTCTCAAGAAAAATGCAAATTACAGATGTATTTTTGTACTCGAGTGTATCATAGTATAACTTATGTTATACATGTACCTCGTGTGTCCATAAGTTTTGAGATACAGGAGGATAGGATAGGACAGAACTAAAAGGATAGCTCTTATTTGTATAGTTGTTCCATTAAAATGTAACCTAAAATCAAATAGGTGGAATTAACTGCAGAAGACATCAGTCTTAAGAACCTGATTTGTTTGAGTAGTCTGCACACTGGTATGTACTTGAGTAGTCTATGGTTATGCTCTATGCTCATAGACACGACACGAGCTCATTGAGTAAATCGAGTTTCGAGACGTCTCTCTCGTCGTACGTCAATACAGCTCGGCACAACCAAAGCCTGTTTATACGTAAATAAATTAGCTTTGCAACTATCGCGTAGGTTTGACGTACGGAGCACAATCACATCGCACCGTTGACGTGCGGTGATTAATCAAATTTCGAGCGGAGTCACTTGCAAATGCGATACGTCATCGGGTGTTGTTGGATCCCTTAGTTACGCCTATCGCGATGTCCTGACCAAATGGTTTCCTGGTGTATGGTTTAAATTAATTGAAGTTATCTTTATAAATAGTAAGCTTTAATAGATAGCATGCCCCGATAACCGGTGGGGAGTAAAGGTTCTCGAGTGGCGACCACGTACCGGGAAACGTCTACCAGGCCGTCCTCCTACTAGATGGACTGACGACCTGGTTAGAGTCGCAGGGAGTCGCTGGATGCAGGTGGCTCGGGACCGCTCGATGTGGCCTACCATGAAGGTGGCCTATGTCCAGCAGTGGACGTTTCCCGGCTGATGATGATACCCCGTGAATATAGATCCACCACACTAATGTTATCAATGCTCTTACTCTGTCACTCTGCCCCTTTTTCTTTCTGTTTGTTGCCTTATATATAGCTATACCTCGAGGCTATTATATACACTTAGCCTATGAGATGCAAAGGAACGTCGTTTAATTTGTCTTGATCTAGCAGGGAGCACTGGCGACGTTCCTCTGGAGAACCCAGAGCTCCCTGAGAAGCGCAGCGGGTGGCCACCGAAGGGGTTTAGTGAGTAAGAATCTCACATAACCCAACTCTTCCCCCAAGGAGTTGGGTATCTTTTGAAGATTCCCCTTCGTAAAAAAAAGACGTGGAGAAAACCTTATTCATTTATAGGTTAAACCAAAACTAGCGGGACGTAAACGTTTGCGTAATATTAATTTTAATAGAAAAAAAAACCTTTAGAGGTTGTCTGTGTCCTTATTGAATAATAACTAAGTGCGTACTAAGACTCGAAGCAAAATATATTTTAATTAAGTTTTGCTTTTAATCTTCTTATTTTTCGTTTAATTTATATGATCAAAGACATACATTCATTTTAATAAATTCCAATGTCGAATAACAAAATGTTTTGGTTTTTAATTGCTGGTGTCAGTACATTTTTCTAGTTTAATACGAGTACCTTAATTTATTGATGATGAACGATTAATAAATTAATGACACATTCACTACAAACAAAAACAGCAAAAATAACAAGAAAGCCACTTGATAGTTCTAAAAATGTCTAGCATGGAAACAATGTTACACAAAACAAATATTGAAAATAAACAACATGACAAACTATTGTGTGTAACATGACAGCTTTAAAGTCTCGCTGGGCGTGTAGTGTCCAAATATTGCCAACTTCCGTTTATCGGGTTTCCAATGGACACACTCCACTCTCATTTCAAGAAGAATATTTATAGATATTCCGAGAAGAACTTCTTTCAATCGTCGGTAGATTGAGAGCGTTACAAAAACACATTAACAAAAAACAAATTACAGCAGCAAATTTATTGTAGCGTCTTCTGTGACTTCAAAAACAGCGAAGAAGGAATGGAGCACGAATCAGAATATAACTAAAAAGGTAATTATGATTAATTATAATCCGGATGTAACGATCATCAGCGAGTGTAAACCGTATTTACTGTACGAAAAGTATTTTAAAGAAAATATAAAACGAACCTTTGTCTCAATTGTGATTCTGTCGTTACCAATACCACAGCTGGAGTAGAGCCTATCTCTTATATATTAACAACGGGGATTGGATATAATCGCTTGATACATCGCACAGACGGAAAAAGAAAAAAAAGTGTAGAAAAGTATTTTACCAAACAAACAGAGACAAAACGAGCTGGAAACAAACGCGTGATCACCAGATATTTAGTCAAATAAGCTGTGTATCAACCAGTCTCGTATCTAGACGATTAGAGAGTATATATTTATTTTCAACCGATTTCAAAAAAGAAGGAATTTTTCAATTTGACTGTTTTTTTAAATAAATGTCTCTTCATTTTGCTAAAAGAAAATGGGTTGGCCTCGATCTCACCTGGTGGTAAGTGACTGTAGGGCATTAGGATGGTAAGCGTGCGCATCCAAAAGCCTCAACATACGGAGTGATGTTTGGCGCCACACTTAGATAATGGTGATAATTAGGCATAAGACATCGGACATAAGAAATGCCCTATCTATTTTATCTACCTCATAAAAATTGTTAGCTGATGACAGAGTTTTTTTAGTTGGTGCAAATCGTTACCGTCTGAAACAAAAATTCAAAAATATCCTTTCTACTACTATTTTGTTACCTAGCAACACTTTGAATACGTCTATAAAGATTTCACCAATCTATACCACCTATAGTCACCAATATAGCCATCAACATAAAAAGATGACTATTTCCCTTCTCAACCGCGGGACCAAATGAAATCAATTAACTTTAAGCCTAGTCTACCACTTAATGCTATTGCATATTCATTAGTCCCCCGACTTTCCCTGCTCATAATCAATTTAGTTCGCTTCGATTACAATCAATTTTCTACAGAATATCGACTCTATTCCGATACTCCGGATTAAATGGAGCGTCAAAGGAAAGTTTCTGAGTTCCCCCTCGTCAGTTAGGAAATGATTGATCAACGGATTTAGGTTAGAAGATGAAAGGGTTGTTGTAATTATTACAGTAAATGCTATTAAAGGGCACAACAATGAAAGTTAATCATATAACAAATGATATAATATAATCTACTAGCTTTTGCTCGCGACTTCGTCTGCTAGGTAATTTTCTCTGTCAGTATAATAGGCGTTTAATAAAAAATAAAAATAAAAAAATTATTCCGTCACACAGCCATATTTACACACACACACAAACAAACAAACAAATACAATCTGATATAAACTGAAGGCTAGACTAGGTGATTGGCTCGTGGTAATTCCGCCACACTTCTATGATAGAGCTTCGCCGCCACTCGGCGACGCTTTGTACCTCTATATAGAGCAGCTGGGAGCTGGTTTATTCTATGCTGACTACTTAACATTTCAGACGTTTTACTAGTAATTCGTTGTACTTGTATGTCGTTTAATCAACTAGGTCATTATACTAGCATGTCCTTCTGCTACGGAGGGGACTAAATGTCTAACCCGGGTCCATGGGAGAGTTGTATGTTTGAACTAAAATTGGAATAGCAATAAACCACTTTCAGTTTAAAAATTATCATACGGGATCCTTTAACAAAAAAATATCACTCATTGGCTTAAAACCTTTTTTAAGTATGAAGTTATCATTTTTCTGAATTCTAAATAATTTCAACTATATTGTTTCTTTTCAATTTTTTGACAAAAAAAATATCTTTTTAATTTAGTAAGTTTTGTCCTAACGGGGCTTACATGTCCGTAAAGACGAAAGTATCAAATGAGTAAAAGTAAAAAAAAAATTGCATCTTTTTCCTGATATTTCTTCTTTGGAACTTTTGAAATTATCTCACGAGACACGTTACAGCGATAAAATACATCTAATATACCTACTCGTAGATTCATATATATATCTAGATTTATGCATGTGGATACTTATTATTAGTTTATATATATAGTCATAAGTTACACGATCTATTACTTTACTTAACTGTTAGTCTTCCTGAATGTTGTAAAATAAATTATTATTATTATTATTTATAATAAGCCAGTATTATGTGCTCTATGGGTAAAAAGGATCCAAAAGCAATCGTTATTTACCGTCTGAATTAGTAAAGGATGAAGGTCCAGTGCAAAACCCTTGTGTAATTAATATTTTTTTCAACTTGAATATTTCTCTACAAGTGTACACTCGAGTACAAAACTATGTATCCACTTTTGAACCATGTCACATTCCCGTGTAATTGACATATCCTGCAACACACTACATAGAAACAAGCAGTGGTGAATGAGACATGGTACAAAAGTGGATACATATTTCTGTACTTGAGTGTACAAACGACCCCATAACGCTCCAATAAACGTCACTAAACAAACTCAACTGCAATGCATTGCGTGTACTCGTATATTGGCAGCTGGCGACCGTTCAATTATTTAATTGGTTTATTATTGGCACGCCCATTGCCCACGCCCAGTGCGAATCAACTGCTAAATTGACAGCCGATGAATACGTTTACAGTTCACGGATTGCTATAATTTAGCTGTAAAATTTACTCATTGGAGATGTCATACAAATGCAATCATTGAAGAAATAAAAAATAAAATTAAAAATTTTGAAAATACCCGCGACAAATGTAAATGTTGTAATGGGAAAAGGGTTAAATAATTTTTTGAGAAACCCTCGACTAAATGGAAGTAAGTAACGAGATAAATAGAAGCTTACATATTATTACAATAATAAGTCCGAAAAAATCCGTCGGGGGCTGCCATTCCCGTTCCTGAAGGAACTAAGATTTGCAGTTTTATAAATATGTCACTAGTTGAAATTACGTTGGGTACCTAATTTTTTTATGTAGTCTTGAAATGATACCGCCTTATTAACCATCTCCATTTTCTAATGGCTACACACTTGGACTTAACGGACTAAACCGGACTTACAATATGTAGGAACTGGATTCGATTCCCAGTATCTCTCGGCACTCGCTTTAGTTGGTGGTATAGGTATAGGTGGCATTTTCTATGTCTGCCTGGCTAGCTATCACCATGTTACTTAAGTCTGCCGACCAACAGCAGTGTTAATAGCACTGTTGTGTTCCGGTATGAAAGGTAACATAGCTAGCGCCTCATTACATTGAGGATTCTGGGTGCGCACACTGAATGAAATGAAGGCCAAGTGCAAACCCATCATACATTTAAAAAATGACTGCATCTATACGAGATAAAAAATATTTTATTACTCCTACATTTTAATCGGAAACGACAACAGATTAGGCAATGGCAGCCCCCGACGGATTTTTTCGGACTTATTATTGTAATAATATGTAAGCTTCTATTTATCTCGTTACTTACTTCCATTTAGTCGAGGGTTTCTCAAAAAATTATTTAACCCTTTTCCCATTACAACATTTACATTTGTCGCGGGTATTTTCAAAATTTTTAATTTTATTTTTTATTTTAAGCTTTTTAGAGAATTCATATGTTGTAGTCTAAATATCGTGACGTGTGAAGTATCATGTCATGACAAACAATATGTGCAATTGTATTAAAAATCAAAGGTTTCCCTATCTGACGGAGTTTTTTTAAATGTATAATTACGATTATCAGGAGTTCATGTACAGATGCTAATCACCAAACACTCGATAAAGAGCTCAGGCATAGTTTATTCGCCATGTTACTTCACAAAGTTCCCCTCAAAGTTATTCTGCTCAATCATCAGACCCTCAAAAGTTTATGTGCAGGTTCTGCTCATCAAACACTCCCAAAAGAACCCAAACACGGCGTACTAGGTATTTGCCTTCGCAAGGTTCCCTTCAACATCGTTCTGATCCATCATCAGACCCTCAAAAGTTCATGTGCAGGTTCTGCTCATCAAACACTCTCAAACGAGCCCAAACACGGCTTACTAGCTATTTGACTTCGCAAGGTTCCCTTCAACGTCGTTCTGATCCATCATCAGACCCCCAAAAGTTCATGTACAGGTTCTGCTCACCAAACACTTTCAAAAGAGCCCAAACACGTTCTAGTAGCTATAAGCCTTCGCAAGGTTCCCTTCAACATCGTTGTGATCCATCATCAGACCCTCAAAAGTTCATGTGCAGGTTCTGCTCATCAAACACTCCCAAAAGAACCCAAACACGGCTTACTAGGTATTTGCCTTCGCAAGGTTCCCTTCAACATTGTTCTGATCCATCATCAGACCCTCAAAAGTACATGTGCAGGTTCTGCTCACCAAACACTCTCAAAAGAGCCCAAACTCGGCTTACTAGGTATTTGCCTTCGCAAGATTCCCTTCAACGTCGTTCTGATCCATCATCAGACCCTCAAAAGTTCATGTGCAGGTTCTGCTCACCAAACCCTTTCAAAAGAGCCCAAACACGGCCTAGTAGCTATAAGCCTTCGCAAAGTTCTCTGTCCCTCATTTTAATGAGTTAAAATCTTGATTGCAGCGCCCCCTGGTGAGCTAGCGCCATACCACCTATCTAAGAACCATCGCTGACGTATCAGAAACCCTTTACAAAAAACCGCATGTAAATCGGTCAAACCGTTCTGGAGATAAGTGGCAACATTGGTTTGTATGTACACACAAACAAACAAACAAACAAACAAACATCCTCTCACCCTAAACGCATACACTGTCTCCGTTCCGTCGCGGGTAAAAAATATATAAAAATAACGGACGGTATTTTTGTGATGCGACAAATATTAGAATGGACGATGAACGATGGACGACGAAAATACGGCTATGTAATTCAGTAAAATAAATCAATTAAATAATGAGACATTGCGGCGACTGTGTCTAGTATGCCCGGCAGAATAAAAACAATACTATAACTAACTCATACTTCAAGAAGAATCGTGCATAAATTCTAATAATGTGAATCTAAAAATAAAAACGTGTCCAATGAAGATTTTTATTGCGTGTTTTGTAATGTAACTTAAAACAAAATTCGATATGACTTAGTAATGGTAACTCAGATAGTCCGTTGAAATAACGTTTCAAAATGAGATGGAATTTAGCATTTTGACTTTTTAAGTTTGGGGTCGTATGACGGTAAATATTTTCCTAATTTTAATATCAGTTTGCCTTCTAACAATTATAACTATGTAATTTCATTTAAGCTTGTAAAACCGCGTCTGTACGCATCTCAATCGGTGCGGAGTGTCATATTATCGCACTGTCCAATTTTTAGACGAATAATTTTGTGTCCGTTTTAACCAACTTTATATGTGGACTTTAAAATCTTCTAAGTGGTCATACGCATTATTTATGTTAGTTGAGAATTAGGTCCGATCACCTATATTCTTTCCAATTATATTCTGGGATATTAATAAACCCGAAAACTTTACCGATCTATCTCCGGTGTGTAGTAGGGAGCCAGAGTGCACTGGGTCCAATACGGCGCCTATCCTCCCGTTATAGATGCCGTCTGGAAAGTTGCTGCCGACGATAAATCTGCGTTCATACACGCTGCCAGCCTTGCCAGAGACCCTTGAATATATCGACTTACTCTGGCTTTTTTGCTACCCAAAAAACACCCCAAACCCTCTTTTTTCTAGACGTATCCGAATTGCACTGACGGTGTCGTCATCCAGGTAGTAGTTTCTTGAGTGGGAATGGACATATTTATTGCACAATAGGCAACACTTTATGGATCAGTATGGACTGTATAATAAGCTATCCATCATCATCAGCGTCCACATTGCCTTTGGCATGGTGTACCGAAATGACCGATCTCGATCAATTTGCTTCCATTACAGAGAATGTATGGGCCATATTCCACCACCCGGGCCCAGTGTAGATTGGTAGACTTCACACACACCTTTGAATTTCTTCGCAGGATATGTGCTGGTTTCTTCACGATGTTATCCTTCATCGAAAAGCCAATGGCAACGATTTTTATCATTCGTACATAAATTCCAAATAACAAATTGGAACTCATTAGTACGAGCCAGGATTGAACCGAGACCTGAATGATCAAGACCTGATGCTCTACCCAACTGAGCTACCACGGCTTTTTACGAATACTTGCAGTTCAACAGTTATTCATTATGGTTTGTTTGTGTAAATGGACCTCATCAGGTCGGCAGATACTATTAACCATGTTTGAGTCAACGTTTCTCTTGAAGCACATAATGTCCAAGTATCTTACGCTAAAGTAGTCTATCGTTGATCTGTGACGGTCGGCCAGTAAAAGTTTGTTGCTCACTAAGTGCCACTCATGGGACAGGGAATAAGTGTAACCTACAAGTTCTGACGCAAACTCACAAAATCATCAGTAAGTCGTGAGTGAAATTATTTAATAGAGAAACATGATGCTAGATAAGGTATTAACGCACTGAAAATGAAGCGTACAAAAGCTGCCAATTAGAGTCAATTAAAACTGTGGCCTCATTCACCTTTTTTTTAAATAAAGTTTTTTTATAACTTTTCCTATTTTGTGAGAGTCGGAGTCGACCATCCTTACTAATATTAGAAATGCTGTTTTTTTGTGCTTCCCTCCCGTCGCAAAGAAGGCTCAGAATGGCTTGAATTGTTGTACAGGGATATTTAAAGGGTTGGAAAAGGACAAAGGCTACTATTTATTCCGATTAAACGAGTAGTTCCCTTGTCATAACTTCTGAAATTTACGACGACATTGCGGTTAAAAGCTAGTAGAATATGTTGTCAAGAATCAGTTAGCGCTCAACTCCGCGCTGAGATCACGCGCCTAACTCTTCAAAATGTTGTTGTTTCACTTAGAGTGCGACAGGGCGCTAGAAAGAACACCAAGAACAATTAATGTGGGCTCTACCGCCCTTTCCCCCTACCGTTCCCCGCGCTAGAGTGTTCGGATGCAAATTCGCATCATAATTTTGTAGTTTTTTAACTGATTTTCGTAGTTTATTTTCATTTGAAATCAATTTCGAAAAATCCTTTTTCGTGTGAAACTATATAGTTTAATCAATATCTAGAATAGGGTTTGACTTAAATCTAAACCATATGTTGGCCGTAATAATCAGCTGAACTGAACAGGGTTTTGGTGGTCTAAAATGAAAAACTTATAGTCGTTCTATTTTCTTTATAATAACATTTCAAGAGTCATAAACTACTGTAGACTGAGAAGAAGACTTGTTTGGACACTCGAGTACAAAAATATGTATCCACTTTTGTACCATGTCACATTTACACTTGTTTGTTCCTATGTAGTGAGTTGAGGGAAATGTCAATTAAAGATGAATTTGACGTGGCTCAAAAGTGGATACACCACAATCATGCCAAAACGTCTAAACGGATTTGGCTGAAATTTTTTACGTGACAAAGACATAAAAGTCCCGGGCATAGTCTAATGTATACATGCGGTTTGAACATCCTCGAATTTGGGCTCATTTGGTTTGATTTGATGAGTGCAACACATTACAAGTAGTAAACTTGTAAATAAGGGTCTGATGATGAAGACAGGCGATGTCAATAGTGACAAGAACATAATTTTAGTTTTCTAAACTATATTTATTACGTTACATATTCTCAAGGTGTAAGATAACTGACTTGATCTTCAGCCAGACGGGATTCAACACAAAATTCGATTAGAAAAGTATCGATATCTGACGTTATCGTGGCCATGGATGTTACTAGCCTTGATGAAAATCACCAATAATATAACACAGTAGATGGTAAAAGTCACCGATGACACATCACTGGCCCGGTTCCAAGTGACATTTGACTGCGATCGATCGATTTCTACATTGGTCTCGTCTGTCATTAACAGACGCGTTTCAGATAGCTACGTCTGATTCAACAAATTGTTACGTGTGTAGTTTATCAAGTAACTATTCACTATTACTAAAGCCAATACAAATGAACTATAATCTGTTTTTTGCAAATAGGTCTTGAGTTATTTTTTAAACATAAAGGGTTTGCTATTAGACTTTATCTCATCTGATGGTCAGCGTTTGCACCCAGAAACCTCAAGCTAATGTGGCACTAGCTCTGTTATCTTTCATACCGGAGCACAACAGTCACAAAACTCTAATCAGGAGCTCTATTTATGATTCGCTCTACGCGCCGCGAGCGCTCGATTTCTACCTATTTTCGTTCGACTTATGAAATTTGGTATCTTTGAATCGCTCTTCTGCAACGAGTGGACGGGACTACTCTTTGCGGAGGCGAGCGATAGACTAAACGTCATCGTCGAACGCTGACATTACCACTTATTGACATTGACAGTAGGAACTGTTCTATGAACTTTGCGATCCGTTTTCCTTGCATGAATTACCGGTTTTATCTTTCTGCGTAAAACGGATAAAATTAAACATTTTAAGTTATATTGGCAACACCTGAGGCGAATTATTCAAAAATACGGTCAAACCTGTTTTCAAGCGACTCGTAGTCAATCGTGACTTAAGACGTGTGCGACGAAGCTATGTCACACGAGCGAATCAAAAATAGAGCCCATGGGTGTTTTCAAGTCGACGGTGAACTCTAGTGAACAGTAACAGTATAGTTACCACATCCAGTAAAAAGTATTAAAATACCGTCCAAGTGCGAGTCGGGCTCGTACACCAAGAGTTCCGTACAGATATGAATAATTAACATGAAAATTATAAAAAAATAGGTAAGATAACTATCACCAAACAATGCTATAACGCCAGACTTAAAGACATAATTCTATTCATACTCGTATACAGGCGGTAACAGCTATCGTAACGTGGCGATTTTAGTGTTACAAGATATGATGAAATGATTTTTATTTACATACTCGTATTTATTTTATTTGTTATTAAATGGGCAACAGAAATACACATTCTATTGTACATAAAGTTTCAACTGTCTACTTATTAGAATACATGAGATACAGCCCGCTGACAGACGGACGGGCGGACAGTGGAGGCCTAGTAATAGGGTCCCGTTGGTTGCCCTTTAGGTACGAAACCCTAAAAAACAAAGAATCGTATCAGATCAATGTATTTGTATGTTACAAGATTTTATGTTTGAAATAGACAACAGTAGGGACAATCTCAGCGACAGAAAGCTTTTAATACAGATGAATTCTTACCAATAATTGAAGAAATAATTGAATTCGGTTTGGAATGTACTAAAGTGCATAATAAATATCGGCGCTAAATTTAGGAAGGCCTTACAGTTCAGAGTGAATATTTAAACCACCCTAGACCACATTGGTCGTTTAACATTCGGTGAGATGATGGTTAAACGGAACAATGAAATATTGATCAATTCAGTTTATAACGTTCCGTTACCCCGTTCCTCTTGCCACTTATCATCAAATAAGATGAAACCCATGAATATTTTTTTACTTTAAAGATTATGTAATAATTTTTACCAACACCACTGAATTTTCAAAACAATAAAAAAGGGCAACACAAATTTATTAATCGCAATTAGCCCTCTAGGTCCATTGAAGTACAGCTTTTAATGCCCAAGTTTTTAAAACGTTCATTTGAAAAATGCACATTCACGATTTAAAAAAGTGAAACGGTGAAATGTATGTCGGAAACCCGACTCAGTGTCCGGAACACTTTGGAAAATCTCCCGGTCTTTCCACTCGCTTAGGGTTACCATAATGCTTTTAGATGTGAGGATGAAAAAAGAGGTTTTAGCGAATAAAATATGCACGATCTTCTTTAGTGGCGTGAAATGCTCTACTTTGGGGAGTAATTTTTTCCGTCTTAAGAAGACGGATTATGAACCTTCTCGGAATAAATCAGAAAAGGTAAAGTAGGTCCTTTAAGATTAGGATTTAGTTCTGTAACGGTTTTAGTCGTTTTAAGTGAGTTTATGTTAACACAAATAATTCCGAATATAATACATTGTCGTTTTCCTATTCTTTTTTTTTACTTATGTGTACCTTATATGTATACTTATATCTAAAAATATATTAAAACTATTATTATTATTATTAATATACTGTACACGAAAATGTCTGCTTGGAACTCGCGGGTGTCAGTTAATGTATTGCGATTCATATGGACCAAAAATCCTAACCTTTTATGTACAAAAGGGGCGGCCCTTTACAATTGAAAAATTGCAAAGCCCCCTTTTACATAATAGTTATTATATGTCTGTCTATTTAATAACCATATATTGTAAATTGATTCTCTCTCTCTCTAATCGTACTGCCCGTGGTCGTCACAAAGAGTCGTGGATTATTAATTAATTAAAAATACAAAAACATGTTATAATAAAAACAGTTAATTCAGACAATGAAATAGGACATGCAAATTGTTAGCAATAATAAACCATTTGGAAAAAATAATTGTTAAAAATAATTTGGACCCGCTACCAGGACAAGCTCTAGCGCCCACCAGGCGGTACCGCCCCCGTTGGGAATCTATGATGGACCTCTGACATTTTCTTTCATCACGATGGGTGGTGGCATTAAAGTGCTAAGTGATAGATAAGAATAATTATAGTTAAAAAAAACAGGCTTTATAAGTGTCGTACTTAAAAGCTTTTTAATACTAAAACAACATTAATTTATTCATTTTTCTGCTCATTATGAGGTACTACGGGAAAGGCCTATATTAAGCAGTAGTCATTTCCAGGCTGATAAGTCATATTGCAAACCCAGGCCGTGTAAAATTGAAAGAAATTATCTAGTTTAGATTTTGTTATTTTATGTCTGTTTATAAACAATCAAAGTTAGGATTGTTTCCATGTGTTTAAGTTTTATTGGTTTTCAGTGGTTAAGGATTTTCATTACTACGAATTTATTTTTATGTAATTAGGTTTAGTTAGCTTTATTAATATTATTAAAGTGTTTTTGTGCCATGAGCATAGTTGTAACATATTTAAAGCTCTCCTTGAGCCAGCCATGGGACAGACTATGCCATGGCCACATCTGCATTGAAGATATTCGCCTGTCAAGTGAGGTGATTATCTGAAATCCCTACTTGTAAAGTTTGTCGTAGCTTTTTGTGTGTGTCGTAGCTTAACGACATTATTGGAGGTATTGTATGCCAGATGATTTAGATAACAGTAGTGATAAACAACCACCAGGCCTAACATGAAAGCCACGAGATAATTATGTCGATATCACGATATCTCGTGGCCTTCATGTTAGCCCTGCTGGGGGATGCAGACAAACATTACAGTCTTAAAGGTAGTAGGTCGGTAAGGTAGTGGTAATTTCCTCAAGCAAATACCGAGGGCAATCAAGCCGTGCTGTTTAATAGTTGAAAGGAACCAAGTTCTGCCCGTGAGACCCACTACGGCGCACCGTTCGACTTTGAAAAACACCACTAACGAGGCACTTTAAGCTTTCTAGCTTTCAAGGAAAAGGAAATAAAAAGACCTGGCCGTGCAAATGTGAAAATGACTGAAG
Source organism: Carcina quercana (assembly GCA_910589575.2). Taxonomy (NCBI): domain Eukaryota; kingdom Metazoa; phylum Arthropoda; class Insecta; order Lepidoptera; family Depressariidae; genus Carcina; species Carcina quercana. The sequence goes on along the minus strand of OU342434.1, from coordinate 3,029,052 downwards.
AATTTAACAGTAGCATAACATCTACACATGTTTGTATTAACACACAAGTACCTGTAACTGATACTAAACATTCACATAACATTTAATAGATCTTCTAAAGACACGAAGCTTTTGAACCTTTAATGAGTATTTAAGTCACATCTATTAGTTCATCGCAGACACTTTAAACTTTAAACATCATTTCAACCTTCTAAGTATAGTAGAGACCGTGCTAGCAAGTGATAATAAAGCACCTTACGTGGGAGAAATTAGAATACTGTGCGCACGAGCTATTTTTGTTTTGTTCCGCCTTCGCCATTCAAGTACCGGTTAATCAGAAAAATGGCAGACATTCGCCGTATTCTGTTGATATTCAAACAGCTCGCACCAAGCGTTCCACTTCTACATTTATCATGCTTATAGCTATAATATGGAATGCACTACCGGTTTCCATGCTTCCCTAAAACTACAACTTGGGAATATTCAAAAGAAGAGTAAATTGGCACCTTCTAGACCGTCGACCTCATCTTCAAATAACATCAGGTGAGATTGAGGTCAAGCGTTGATCTATCTTCTTTAAAAAACACTATACTAATGATTATATATTTATGTCTCCTCTCCTCATCTGAAAACCACACGGCCATCCATCCATCCATAATTCCATACCAATATGTGAAAGTCAGTTTGTTTATTTGTTTGTCTTTTAAGTCATTACGAACAGTCAAAATGACTTCCTTTTTGTGTAAGGAAACTTGAAAAACAGGAAAATGACATAGGCTACTAGCCCTATCGAAAGATTAGTTCCCGTAGGATAATCTCTAAAGTGTACGCGGATGAAGTCACGGGCAAAAGAAATTTATTTAATAACTTTAGGACCATCACATCCCATTCCTGTTATATGCAGTGTTCAAATGTGATTGGGAAAACTAATTGATTTTCAGAAATATACATTTGCATAAATTCACGTACGAGTATAACAAAGGACAAAGGTGAACCTAATTGTTACAAAGGGACAAAGGAGATCTCTTCGGTACCATTAATAGGTTATTTTAGGTACGATTAATAAATACATCGAAATGGCTTGAATTAGCTGACCATATTTATCAAAATCAAGTAGATATCAAGGCTCTTCTTCCACCAGACGACAAGCAATGAAATTCGTACGAATCGTTGAGTTACTATCATGCAAAGTCAACACCGGTCCAATTCTAATTCAACAATGAACCCTACCAAAGTTGGAGCTCCATTCTACATCAATACTTGTCGAATCCGCCGACAGGTGCATCCGACCCGACATGTCAGACGATCGAACTAGGTCAGGTTGGGCTGCTTCCGCACACCACTTATTCCGTATGTATGAGACGGGTAGGCTGCGGACGACGTATTTAAAAGGAGACGTTTGACTGACCGAACTCTCTCTGAATACTAAACTGGCTTTTACGACGTATTCTGCGACTGGAGACTGTTTTTGATGATGTCTGGTGAGGATGTTTCGTTCGTGATAGCGAGGGTCATTAAGGAACGGAACAGATTGGAAAGGAGATGTAGCGCAACCGAAAATCAAACTTGTGTGTATTATCCGATTACAGCGAAACAAAAACCAGGTTTCAGCAACGTATGTATGTTAATCTGTTCCCGAACACCTCCAAGAAAGTCACAGTTTAAACAATTTATTGGTTATTAAATATCGTGCTCTTCCGCGGCTATACGATGCCACAATTCCTAAATGTCTACTTGACATAAAATGCTATCGAAAGTAATAATTACAGATTATAAAATATCGAGCTCGATATCAAATAAAAGGTCTAGATGAGTATATTCAGAAAATATATAGCTTATGTATGTAAGTATACATAACGACGCACATTCCCGATCGAGCATTTAGTTCATTCGTTCATAGAACATTTTCCGCAGTTCACACGGACTAAGTCGCGGGAAAAGCTAGTCATAAAAAATATTAGGCAATTTTTAATGTCCAGCCTATAATATTTAAAGCAAAACTTTTGCATTTGATCTTAAACAAAACTTGGTAACGTTTTGTAGTCTTTGAAGAACGCTGCCAGAATATTTGAATATTTTTACAATAAAAGAGACCCATTCAAAAATAGTATCCCATTTCTTCGCTGTAGCAAGCTTCAGCAAATACAGTTAATTAAAAAACTAGGTCAAGATTTGGATCCCTACAACCAAAGCCATCAGACGGGCGTAATACACACAGCCCTAATTAAACTCGGGTCGGAAATACCAACAGAATCGGAATACAAACCAAAAACGAATTCACACCTAAACGCCCCCAGATTTTTAATTTCACCGCATTTCTGTCCAAATATTTCTCCGAGAGTAATTTACCAAATTAGCTTTACAAACAGACCAAATTTAATGGCGTGGGTATGACTCAAAGGACAGTCCTCTAAATTATTTACATTTCTCTTGGGGGAAGCGTCTTGCCTCATTTTAACCGCAGCGGGATATCAAAAGGACCCCGTTGCCCGTTGTTCCGGCTGGGGAAACGGTCGCTCATTATTATTTTTTAAATGTAAAGAAACTGTTGATTTCTATTCCGATGAGTGTACATGAAACACAAGAGGTTTCTCAGACTTAGGGAGTATCTTTTCAAATACTTTGGAGTGCGAGGAATTGTGAATAACATGTACGGTGACAACACGAGTCCGTCTGTACCGACTAGAAATAATCTTTTTAGTGCGGTCTACTTGAGGTAGAACATAAAAGTGTATTAAGCTGGACCGACGACCTGGTTAGAGTCGCAGGGAGTCGCTGGATGAAGGTGGCTCGGGACCGGTCGATGTGGCGTAACATGAGGCCTATGTTTAGCAGTGGACGTTTCCTAGCTGATGGTGATGAAGCTGTTTAAAGTCAAATACGAGTATTAGAGCTAATACATACATTTAATTTTGCATCTATTGAAATCTCTTTTGACACAGTAGAAGTCTTACGAAATATGTTTTTTACTCAAATCGATTTATAAAACAGCCACCAACAGATAGACTTCTTAACTTATTATATGCCATTCCATTATCATCAGAATCATTATGTATCTCTGTATACGTACAATAAAACTGTAATTCCTATTAAGCCTTCATTGTGATATATTACGCAGGTGCAATGTAGCTTGGACACGATTGGAAACTTTGCACACATCGTCTAAGTTCCCTTAAAGCATTTTTTCATAAAATCTAGCGCTATCGGTAAGCGCTTCCGTCTCGTATTCTTGTGAAAATATGGCGACCACGTAGCCAGCGAGGCGAAGGACTCGGCATTCAGTGTAGAGCTCTCGCATCCCCCATTCATTGTGATGATTGCTCCGCTCTCATTATACTCGTCGAGTCAGAGCGCAGACTTTTCAGTGACGACTGAGCATAAAGGTATTTGAAAAAAGAAAAAAAAAAGTATTTGTACCGACGAAAATAAAAAGACGAAATCTTAGGAGATTAAAACTAGAGATGTGATTGGAGTGGGCAGAGCAATCAAAAGGTAGCAAACGAGGAAAAAGTAAAAGGTACAACTGAATAATAAATTGCATGGTCCAAATATAGGAAACAACTTATGATGTGTAGGTTAGCAAGCAGCTGTAATCTATGTAAAGAAAACCTAGTACTGAAATATAAATGTATAAGCACTCTGCAGTGAACGTGCTGAATAGAACCTTGACACTCAACGTAATGGAAGTATAAGGCAAAGAGACCGTGCGGCTAACTCATATTTAAATCTGTTTTAGACTGACACGATAATTGGCTTAACTCTCAATAGAAGCAGCATTGTTGTCTTGCGAAAGATTCAGAAGCAAACGATGACGATTACGAACAATCTACGCTTCCTGTTATCGACAGGAGCCCTTTTCCTATGCAAGTAGACTGAAAATTGTTGCTTCGATGGGCTCTCGATTGTTTCACCCGGAAAGATCTCGAGTAGATCTGAAGAGCGGTCCCCATTAGCGTGGATATTCAAAATAATTGGCAGGGATACACCGTCTGGCAACAAAAGCACTTCAATTATTCTGTATACGTACGAGCCTTTGTTAATCCGAGTTGGCTATGTACAATGAGTTAGAGCGTAAACATAAATTGGGGGGAAAGTCTGAAACTCCAATTTGAGGATATGAAACTTTTAATTCAAAATTCCAATTCTAGGCTCATATTTGTTTTATTTTTAACCGACTTCAAAAAAGGAGGAGGTTCTCAATTCGACGCGTATGTTGGCTTTTGTATGTGTGTTACGCAGTAACTCTGCAAATAGTGAACTGATTTTGATATTTTCAGTTTGGTAGAGCATACTTCAGAGGTGTTCCCGTATAAGTTTTATCGAATTTGATTTATCGCTCTTTGAGAAAATCAACAAAAACCAAATTTTTATGGCAATTCAAGTCGATTTTTAGTTCTTTTTGAACTCGATAATTATATTTAGTTAAAATAATTAGTGAAGGAGGTGACTTTTGTTTTCTTACGTCGCAAAGGACTGAAAATGCTCAGAGCTCATGTGCTACTTTTTATCCAGATCGAAGTAGTTCTCGCGGGCTACTTTTTGATCTATTGCAATTATGTATAAGAAATCGTTGTTTGAACATGTTCATCACGTATTACTTTTACGTATTTAAGTTTATTTTTGCTTGTAAAAGATATTGACAGTCGCTGACATAGATAATGAAAATATAAAATAATGCTCACAACATGTAAAGGAAAAAGATTGATACGCGCAGACAAAAAATTTCAAACCGCTATTCTGAACACGAAAATCGAGATATCACATCAATCAAATGATGAGGATTTATGTGATTGCTTCCAAAACATCTCAGATCATTTTCGTAAATTGTTCCCCCAAAATAAGGCTTATAGAAAAATTTGCACACACGGAATATGTGTCGTCATTTTTCTGAGCGCACGCGTTGGGTTTGAGAGCTTGATTTCGTCTCAGGTGAGATCAAAGGGCGAGCAGAGGACTCTCCTAAACGGTGAAAATGCGAACAACTACGCAAATAACGTCAAAAGGAGACGTAAAGGGCACGCTGACTTCCGTGCATTGACTTCACATCTTCCCTTTGTACTACTTTGTAACGCTCTTTTTGCGTAGTCATATTTTACATGCGTTGTAATCATTGAAACATTAAAACGAATCACTAATCAGCGAATAATCTGAAGAAAAAAAAATTGTAACAAAAATAGGTCAAGTGATATTAAGTGTAATTCATTATGAAAGTAAAATTTGAGCACGCTTCCACTTGCGAATTGTGGGACAAGTCGCAATTCAAAAGCACTAATTTTATAAATTCGAAAGTAACATCTTCTTAGATACATGGTACAAACCAATCACGAAAAAAATTGGCAAGTCTATTTGCTTGCAGAAGAAAGTAGGTTATTTTTTGTCCCAACAAAACACTTCTAGGGGCTAATTTTTAAAGCCCACGTAGAAGTAACGATATCACAAGGGAAAAAGGTAGAACGACATACGAGACATTTCTATACAAAACCGCTGACCAAAATCACGAAAGAAATAGTTGGGGTATCCCCCAATCGGGCTATCACTGTTTCTACCCCTTTCCGTTCTAATCGAAGACAGCCACGCGGCTGAGAGGGTCGCTCCTTAGGGACCTCTCGCGTAAGTCCCGGGTTCAGTGCCGAAAACCCTCCATTTGAGCCTCGTTACACCGCACCCGACCAATGGATATTATGAATAATTGATGGCGAGGCAAGCGTCGGGATAATTATATCTTGTTCTGGTTTTTGTGGAGGAAACAGCTGAGTCAATGCAAGGATGTTTGAAAACTACATGAGCTACAACTGTCAAATAAGTTTGACTATTCCGGCTGAACAACTTAAGTTTTTTTCTTTCTCTTTCTCTCTTTAATACGGCGTTCACAGAAAGTTGTTTAAAAATCATGTGACATCAACCAAAGTTGTAATTGTAAATTACATTATTCACTTTTTTACTATACAGCTTTGGTACATTATGGTTTTTTGAGTGGTAGACTTTGTGGTTACCGTGGGTTAATATCTGAAACCCACGCTGACGAAGTCATAGTTTATAAAATTTAGTATCAGTTGTAAACAATCTCTGCATGATACTTCAAATTAATTCATTTTTAACTCATAATAATAAACAAAAAGCGCATAAAATATTGGAAAAAATGTTATTACTGTATTACTAAATCAACTGTATCTTTTAAAATACCACATGCTGTATTACCAGCTATAATATTATAAACAACGCTTTAGAGAGCTACTTAACTTTATTACCAATTCATTACACCGTGTACTGTACCGTGTGATACTTTACACAGTGAGTCACAGTGTAATAAAACGAACCCTTTGTTTTAATACATTTAAAGCGTGTCACAGGGCTATAATGTGTTTCGTTTGAAATGAATGCGCCCATTTCCCCCCTAGATTTCATGCAACTAAAATTGTTTCAATTGTTAACTTAAAAGAGTATAAATGATAATTACAATAACTATTTTCAAATTAATCGAACGTAATTTTAGTCAGATGCCAAATATAAATAATTTTCTCTCCATAAAAAAATATTTTTTTTTAAACAATTTATTATACACAGAAAATATTTGCAGAACATAAAACAAAGAAAAATATATAGAAATGGAACAGCTTACGGACATGTTATTACAATATCTTTCCTTAAATTTTAACAAATCATAACATGATACAAATTAGGCGATAAAACCATTCCTGAGGCCTGCAATAAAAACCTATTTTGTATAGAGCTTTGACTGGCTCCGTACATTTGGAGCTACAATCCGGAAGTCCCATGTTCGATTCGCAGTGGGGGTACACTCGAGTACAAAAATATGTACTTTTGTACCGTATCACATTCACTCTTGCTTGTTCCTACGTCATGTGTTGAAGGGAAAGTCAATGAAAGGTGAATGTGACGTGGTTCAAAAGTAGATACATATTTTTGTACTCGAGTGTACCTATAGGTACTCGATTTGGTTGGTGGTAGGGCTATGTCTGCCTGGATACCTATCGCCATGTTACCTAAGGCTGGTGCTAAACAGCAGTGTTAATAGCACTGTTGTTTTCCGGTATGAAAGGTAGCAGACCCAGCACCTCATTAGCGTGAGGCTTCTGGCTGTAAATTACCATGAGAGTGCAACTTCCATGATACATAAAAAACCTGTCTAGCGATATTAAAAATAGTCATAGTCAAAAACAAAACCGATCGCTGAAATAAAACTCCCCATATCGCTACGTACTAAACAAATCGGTCCTTTAGAGCGGGTACACATTGGGCGTTTTGAAACGCGCGCTTTGCTAACGCGCGTTTTGAGAACCCCGAATTCTGTTGAAGTGTACACATGCAAGCGCGCGCTTCTGGTCAAGCGCGCGTCAATCGCGCGTTTACATTTTTTCGTTAGAACGCGCGTTGCTCGGGTGTCAGCTGCGCGCTTTGAGATACATGAGCGGCCATTTTGTTGTACATTTCAACGCGCGCTTTTGTGTAGAGAGGACGCACTTTTCTAAAAAAATGGAGATCAACCATTTTGATACTGATTTCTTTATAGATGAAATCCAAAAGCGACCAGCTATCTGGGATATGAACTTAGGCCCGTATTGTCTTAATTTTGGATATAATGTAACAAACATCCCATGCGTCAGTCTATCTCTTAGTATTGGGTGCACCCAATATTCTCTTTGTCTTCGTCGTCGTCTTTTATAGCGACGGTAAAGGAGCCACACACAAGCGATCTCTTCGACGTCCATTTTCGAACTGATCCGAAAGTATGTTCGCCCTACTAACGCGCACTGAACGCCGTGCTAAGCGCGGTGTGTGTACGCGACCAACGCGCGCTCAACGCAACGCCGAGCGCACAATGTGTACTCGCTCTTACATTTGCATAGGGGGCGCCACGTCACGTCGCCTCTGGGCAAGACGCGATTAAAATCCCTAAAATACACGTCAACGTGTTGACGTTTTGATGAGGCGAAATAAATTGCGCGGGGGCGCAAAACTTGTCCTCAGGCGTGCGCGTGCCCAACGAAAATGAAGCCAATCAACGAGCCGGAGCCCGCGTCTTTTCGCTGACGAACTGTGCCCGAATCCCGGATCCTCCCTCATTTTATATCGATTTGGATTGACTACCGAGAAAAACTACCGTAAGTTGATGGGAGCTTGCAGATTTAGGGTGTATAAAGTTCTCTAGAAATAAGTAGTGGCCAATCGATTTCTTGTTTCTAAATAATTGTTCGTATCGACTAAGTCATCTTTATTCACAGCTTATTCCACCAAATCGTTCATCAATAAATATTAAAATATAAGTTTTCTTTAAGGAAACCTGTGCTGGACAGGACAGAAAGACAGGAAATATAAGAACACATGGACGAAATGACAGTAACAGACCGGAAGAGTTGTCGATTTGAAGAAAAAACATAACCCTTAATCTACGAACCTAATCTAACTAGATATTGACAGTTCTTGTCTGTGTATATCATATTATTATGTTTGTTTGATCACCCTTTATTTACATCTTAACTTAAATAATTGAAATCATGAAAACAGCTAATAATAATATTCTACATGGTTCAAGACCTCAATACTAAAACTAGATCAATCCCGAACCCAACCCAACTGCTGGACATAAACTGCGTCTGTTTAATATAGACTCACGGATACTGAAAACTCGTTGGTGGTTATGACTCTGTGCCACTTTAAGTAGGTGAATCACTCACTAGTATTATTCTAGAAATTTAAAATAAAATTCTAAGCAAACCACGATTAACTACATCGCACACACTATGAAATATATTCAAATATTTATTATAAAATCAGTAGATCGAGTTGATAGAGTCTAATAAATAACGTGATATTTCACTTCTAGCACGGTCGGGTCGTTAAAATTAATTACCCTGAAAATATATAGGTCAATACAGTAAATTGAAAGCTACTGTATCGCAGTTCTTGGTATATAGATATAATACAAACAAGTTAGGCATGTTTTCTCAAGTTGTGTATCGTCATGGCAGGAGTGTTCGTATAAAACTATGACATCGTGTCTGCTAATTTCATTAGTCAATGTCTCCAAGCCATAATCAAACAGTCAAATCAATCAAACATTTCTTTATTAAAACATGACAATTGAGGATGTATAGGTATAAGAAGCGATATGTCAGAGTCTGGTGTCTGAGATAGGATTTCCCTGATTTTCAGATCACCAGGCGCTCTCCTATTGGATCTTGAACTTGTGAAACTTTTTATACAACCTAAGATCACCCAGCAATCCACGAAGCGAGCTATCCATTGAATTTTTATATTTGATAAAATCGGGAATATGGAAATCCGTAGACGAAGTAAATTTACCTATACTCTGCGAGTCAGTAAGCTGAAGTGGCAATGGGCAGGTCACATCGCTTGCTGTACGCTGATGAGAGTATGAGTTCTCCAGTGGTGTACACTTACCAATAATAATTTACTAGCCCGGCACAGGAAGCCGCTGCTAACACGGGGTAAAATACCGGTCATTGTAGTGTGCTATGGTAAAGTCATTCTGCAGTGGAAGTTTCCCCCCTTATGATTTTCAAAAAATGAATGTCGTCTTCTGTGTTTGAATGTACACCCTAGAGTCATGTCTGTGGGCCGTATTAGTCAGTGTTGCCAGGCCTAAATCAAACTGAGAGCGTTATAATAGAGCCGTCACCTCTGTGGGCGGCTTGTCATCGCCGTCACGGGCACGGGGGTGACCGTTTAAAACTTTCCGGGGCACGTCCGGTAAGGGTTGACACCTCATTCCAAAAAATGTTGCGGGACAAATTAAATTTGACAGGAAAGTTTTGTCGTTACCCCCGTTTGTGCTACTTGGTTGTCGTAAAGGTTCTTTTTTTAGGCGTTGTATTTAATAAAGATACTAAAATTTTCATTATTATGTATTTAATGTACGTAATAAAAAATCATTGGTATACCAGAAAATTGTATCTATGAAAGAACGACTAATTAGTTTTGCTACGAGTATGTACAAAGGAAAACATTTAACAACCTTTTGACCGCAGTACGTAAATCCACTGCCAGACTGTGAAATCAAGTCAAACTTAGCACGATCTCTCGCCACGCAATTACTATGAGAGAATTAGCCATAATCAAAGCACATAAGTGTAGGCGGACTAGCGATCTAAACAAGACAAGTCTAAATACGATAAAAAATTTGTAACGACTATAGGTCTGTTATTTAATGGTGACAATCATTTAGTATAAAGCTTGTACTCACGTGTAGCAACCCTTCAAATCACTGTTCACCGAAACTGACGTGTTATGTTCGCGCTATGACGCTACGTGGGAGCAATTTAAGTTTAAACAATGGCCGCGTGGAGCGGCTTTGACTCCATTAACTACTGTGTAAATCTATAGTTTTGTAGAGAATCGTATAAGGATACCTAATGGGGAGATGATACGTGAAGATCAAAACAATTATGTGTGACGTCACATGAAAGATTTTTGGAAATTTTTATATAAACGATTCGTTTTCAGTTTCTAATGGTAAGTGACACCGAGTTCGAAGAATGGAAACCAGAAGTCTCAAACAAGTAGCATTTGGGCATTAGAGCTTCGTTCGCAACTTCCTTTATCTAAGAACACATACCAAGCACACACGCAAGGTAAATTCTTAAAAACAACAGATGAGACCAAGATGTCTTATAGACTTTGGTTTTGAATACTTATGACATGGGGAAAATTATAACGGGCTAATCAGTGTGCGCTTCGTTTCCCTAGGGCTAATCAGCGTGCATTCCCTTCCCTTTGCACACCCTCACCCTGCACTTCATTACTTCAACTGAATCAAGCGAATTAATATTATTCGTAACGTGATTGGTCAGTCTTTGACGAAGACATTTCATCTAAATGGATGGACACTTTCTAAATTCAATTTTTTTAAATGTAGATTTTAAATTTCTAGATGAAAATACGTTGAACCTTCGATTCTTTGACAGAAAAACAAAAATTTGTTTATTTCATCTATGGTTTATTTATTTATGTATTTTATTAAAATAACTTTGTGATCCGGTTAGTAGTCACGCAAGCTCCAGGGAAACATCCGCCCGCCATCGATGTCAGATTGGAAGTGTTGCCAGCAATAAGGCACTATAGTACTCACACGCTATGTTTACCCCTTTGAAGTTAGCTCTCCGGAATTTCGCGCATGCTCAGTCGGAATATGTGTGTTTATTTTCAAAAATAACTATTCATAGATTACAAAAACACAAGGACATTTTTTTCCAACTTGCTTTGCCTCCCATGTATCCGTTAATAATTGGTACTTCAAATTCACAACTTTTGTAGCTAACTTCAGAGGGGCAAACTTAGTTTGCGAGTACTGGCACCATCGTGTGTAAGCGTAACGTCACCGTTAGCCTGTGTACCACATTTAATAATATGCCACATCATCCATATGGCTAGAGTAATTTCCGAGACCCCAATTCGTATGCAAGATTTGCTCGTATAAACATTTTGCTTTTTGTCTACAGCGTGATGCTTAACTCTTCGATCCCCCACTTTCATCAAAGCAATGGGTTGTCGATTAGCCACACACGCAGTATGTCAACCGGGAAATATCATGCAAATCGTATGCGGTGTACGTATCTAAATGTCAAAAATACGAGTCGAGGGGTTGGGGAGGGCGCGTGGCCACGCATAACGAGTGAACGTCAGTCGCCGCTGCGGACTGACGGCACGGAGAGTCGTGACGGTAAATCCGAATCAACGATACGAGTATATGTGGTAGGGGACGTAATGCATACGAACGAAACTGTTAGGATGTCACAACTAATATCGGAGGCGGATATTGCTACAGAAGTTGTTGTTACATAGGTAGATGCTGCTGCACATGTCAAATATGTTTTCCTTTATGCCTTTTATGATGACATGGGCTGTCATATGTTGGAGCCACTTCAACACGACAAGGCTTTTCAAGAAGAGCTTTGTACTTTATACATATCCGTATACAGCGTGTATATTTCATACGGGCGTATAAATAATTTTACGACCGTACAAATCATATGAGATAACAATTTTGTTGAGAGTTTACTATTTTCAAAAGTACGACCTAACAGCAATGTATTGAGTCCAAATTGACTTGACAAATGATAAACGGTTTATTGAAGTGTCATGATATGATGTGTAAAAAGAGACGTCAATCAGTCGATAACTTTAAATGTAATTAATACATTACGTGTTCAATTATTTTGCATGGAAAAAAATTCACAATTAATTAACGAAATTTATGTAAATGTGTTGTTTAGGACCAACATTAGTTGCCATTAAAATATACGCCCGTATTAAATATACACGCTGTATATGGGATATAATTCCTACTAGGTAAACTTGTGGACATACTTTGGTCAGACAATAAAATTCGGGAAAAATGTGCCGCAGATACAGTTCTTCTGTGTCTGTGGTAGGGGACGTAAAATGCGCACGAACTAAACCTGTTAGGCTGACTCACCTCTGATATTGGAAGGAGTAATTACTACAGTACGAGTAATTGAGGCAATGCTTTCTATGTTAAACGTTATAATATGCTGTTTGTAATGTACATTACCTAAAATTGTAGGCTGAGTAAGATTAGAGCGAATGGTTATGTGGTTTTATGAATAGAGACGCTGTGCTAATTATAAAAGAAACAAAACATAGTGAATTTGGATTAACTATATGTCTGTGATACATATCATAGACCTCAGACCGGCTTCTCACACGACTCTTTACATAACCCGGCTTCTCTCCCAAGGAGTCGGGTATCTTTAAAAGACCCCCTCTCCCCTTCAAAAAAGCCACGGAAGCGATACAAATGACGCAGAAAGACGATTTAATTCTTTAGATAGTACCTAATACAAGCATAGATTTAATGTTTATATGACGTCACAATGTCATGATATTTCTTTTTAACGTTATCCACCTCCTAATGCTTCCATACTAAATTTTTGTTGCCATAATATTTTAAAATACAATAGCTGGCTTTGATAAGTAATTACCTAAAAATAGGAGATGAAATTATAGTGTCGCGAAATAAATATCATTAATTTACAACTTTATATTTAGCTACAATAGCAGTTACGCAGCTAATGGTTCATAGATGGCGCTTTGAACAATAATCGAAAAAAGTGTTTAAAATGAAAATTGTGATTCACTGTGAAGTTGTATGTTAATGATACTCATTTCGCGACATCACAATCTGATGTTCTATTTTTAGATAGTTACTACACAAATCCAGCTATTTTATTTTAAAAGATTATGGCAACAGAAATTTAGTATGAAACTTTGATGGAGGTGGATCACATTAATACACATATATCAAAATTCTGATCAAAAAGATAGCAATTCGATAAAGACCAAATCGTCTGTACCTGTTTCAATTCCATCTGAACTCCCTAACAATCTAACTCAATACGAACATTATATTTAGATAGAACCCAAAACTACAGTCCGGAGCAGCGCTCGCTGTGGTCAACTAACGTCTAAGTTTAGCATTACGTATGCATCGCACGATATGGAACTACCCAATACCAATACCACTGATGAATGAAATTTCAAACTAGGTACCCAGTTGTCAAAGCACCTATGCGGATGCATGAGCTTCAAGTGCTTCTTTGTCATGGAAAATAGTTTCGCAATTTGCAGTAAAAAACTCTTCTCTTCAAAATGAGAAACGAATTTGTGGTTTGTTCCCTTTGTGAGCTATCCCCATTTACAGATTGAAAATGTCTATGTTTTACTAGTGGACCGCTGCAGACCTGTAGTGATACTCTTTTTGATATAGGATCACCTCATGTTTACCGGCAGTCGTCGTAAAAGGCGACTAAGTGAAAAATATTACGAAGATGTATAACAAACAACATCTTACTGCGATCAGCAATCCACCGGCAAGCTGATTATGACAAATATCCTCAAGGAAAGTCCAACTCGGTCACCATCATCATCAACAGATTATATATGTCCCCGTTACAGGGGCTCGGGCCTACTCTCCTACAGGCTATAGTCCACCACGCGGGCCCAGTGCGACTTCACACACACCTTTGAATTTCTTCTCAGGAATGTGCAGGTTTTCCCACGATGTTTTCCTTCACCGAGAAGCCAATGGTAATTATTTTTATCG